>PJEM01000750.1:0-125706 GCA_004023845.1 Helogale parvula
GGAACACAGGTGTTTTCAATGACCCCAAGGATCTGGGGTATCTCAGAGGCTTCCCGGTTTGTTGTCAGCCTCCCAGAGGGCTTCGGGCTCTTGTTTTCTCAGTTCCTGTCCCAGAGCAGGCGCCCAGAACACAGTGAGTGGGCTTTGCTTAGACCCTGATCTGAACGAATGGTAAAGACAATTGTTAGGGTGCTGTTTTGGGGGTTTTTTTTTAATGCTTTATTAATTATTTTTAGGAGAGAGAGACAGAGAGTGAGCAGGAGAGGGGCAGAGATAGAGGGAGACACAGACTCCGAAGCAGGCTCCAGGTGCTGAGCTGTCTGCACAGAGCCCGACACGGGGCTTGAACTCACAAACTGTGAGATCATGACCTGAGCCAAAGTCAGATGCTTAACCGACTGAGCCACCCAGGGACCTCGCTGTTTTTGTTTTCGGTAACAAGAGAAATATAAATTTGGACTCGAGTACCCGTGACATCCACAAACTCATGTTATTTTTAACAGGTGTGGTAGTGACACTGTAGTTAAGTGAGAAAATGCCCTGCTCCCGCCCACCCCCCCACACCTTTTTAAAAAGATGGACATAAGAGTGAAATGACTTATTACGTGGGGTTTGGGTTACAACTTCAGCAAAAATAGGCTGAGCTAGATGAAACTGGTGTGGTGAAACTGGGTGATGACAACATTGTTAGTGGTATTCTCTATTTTTTGTTTATGTCTGGAAGTTTTTATAATAAAAAGTAACAAATGTATCCATGTGTGACTTTTACCCATAGGTATTTTGGCAAGTAAGGAATACAAAGGTTAGATGGCTAACCTTGACCGTGAGCTTTCCTGAGGTCTCATACAATGGAGTCCAGCAGCGTACAGAGGCAGGGGTCCGGGTGGAGGGCCCCCTGCACTCACTTCTACCCTGTGTCAGCCCCACCTGAGGCGTCTTTATGAACGTCTCCCAGGCAAGTCAGGCAACATTCTCTATGGGGATAAATAGAAATCACTGCTTGTAACAATATACAACAGTGCTTAGACAGACAGGGGGCACAAATAGAAGTCAATATGCATATAAAACACAGATAAATACATATTTATATTTTCCAAAAGAAACAATGGAAGGATAACCCCAAGAATAATGAAAATGGTTGTTATAGAGGAAGGGAGGGAACAGGGTGGGTAGATGGAATTGAAAATACTCCAACGGTATCGATATTAAATATTACATTTTAAATTTAAATGTAAAAAATTTTATTTAATATTTTAAAAATTAAACTAAATAAACCCCACCTGGCCATATATTTTGACTTTGGAACAATAGAAATGTTTTACATAAGTTAAATATTAAGTAAAAAGCGATCTCTAAAACCTGAAAACCTGGGCGCCTGGGTGGCCCAGTCGGTTAAGTGTGTGACTTGGGCTCAGGTCATGTTCTCTCGGTCCATGGGTTCGAACCCGACATCAGGCCCTGTCCTGAGAATTCAGAGCCTGGAGCCTGCTTCAGATTCTGTCTCCTTCTCTCTCTGCCCCTCCCCCACTCATGCTCGGTCTCTGTCACAAATAAATATTAAAAAAATAAAACCCCAAAACCAGTGAAAACAAACTTAATTATACATCAAGTTGGAGGCAGAGCCACACAGGAAAAAAAAATAACATCAAAGGACTTTAAACTCAGTATTTTGACTGTATATTCCTAGCATAGAAGTCTTCAAATTGGAACATTTTTGCCCCCATCATTGGGCATTTGGCAGTGTTTGGGGGCTATTTTTGCTTGTCACGACTGGAGGATTGCTACCAGCCTCAAAATGGGCAGAGGGTAAGAGACGAGAAGGCACACAGGTGTGTTCCCACAAGAAAGATTCATCCAGCCCAAAAATGTAGTGTCAGGTTGGGGAATCCTGCCCTCAGGGAATATGTTGTTAAGGCCAAAAGAATAGAAAGTATCTTTTCAAGGTCACAATCTCCATATTCTACTAACAATATTGGCCTAACTCTTGTTAGTTGGAATGTTCATAGCTAGACTGTAAGTTAAAGTGATTCTGTTGACATTAGGATTCAAGATGTGGAGCACTGGAGAAAGAGATACAAGAATATAAGTCAGAGAAATTAAGTAAAATTCTGCAATCTTTTTTTTTTTTTTTTTTTACATATACTTATTTTTGAGAGACAGAGTATGTGCAGGGAGTGGCCGAGAGAGAAGGAGACTCCAAAGCAGGCTCCGGGCTCTGAGCTGTCAGCACAGGGCCCAACGCGAGGCTCGAACGCACAAACCATGAGATCATGACCTGAGCCAAAGTCAGATGCTCAACCGACTGAGCCACCCAGGCGCCCCAAAATTCTGCGATCTTAAACGTTCCCATGTCTGGCGCCTTGGGGAACCTCAGCCTTTCTCCCTCCACGGGACGTTCGGCGGTCAGAACCTGTGCTGTAGGCTTCTCAGGCCGCTCACTGCATAGCGGTCGCAGAGGCTGGGCCAACTTTCAGCAGAGCAGCTGGCTTCCCAGGGACAGACAGCAAAACCCAGGAGGGGCTGTGCCTGAGGTCGCACGCCCTCACTTGCAGGAAGGTCCCTCTGCCGCATTAGGCCCGCCGCCTGCCTGGCTTCAAGGAGTGGTGAGATGGACTCCACCTCTGCATGAGGGAGGGGCGAGGTCCCAGCACAGAAGAGGATTCAGAGAGAGACGCAATCAGCCACAGCGAGGCGGTGGGGGAGGACAGAGCAGGGCCGGGCTTTCCCCCCAGTGGCTACAGACAGGCTCCTGAGTCAAGGAACCTCAGGGAACAGCAAATTCCCAGCTAGTCTGATGCTAGCCTGCTGACCAACCCTTTAAGATTCATCAAGAGTCTTCCCGAGCTCTCTGGGTTACTCCTGACTTCCAGACACACCCGCATTTCCCCCTGGGGGAAGTGGGTCGAGGCCCAGTACTGGGGACCTGGGCGAGGAAGCCCACAGGTGCCTCTGTACTCGAAGGTGCCCGGGCATAGAAACCCCCATCCCTCTGCTCCTCCTCCCGATCTGGAGCCTAACGGCCAGGCTGCCGCTGAGCGAGAAGAGGCAAGGCCACGAAAACATCTCTGAACAGCATTCAGCACCTGCGCTGCTCCGCTCCACCTTCTGGCCCACATCTACCCCTCACCTTCCTGCGCCAACACCCAGGAAAGCTGGAGCCAAGCGGGCCCTTCAGAAATGCAGGGTCAATGGGCGCAGGAAGCATGGGAAGTTGGAGGAGCCCAGTTGCAAAGGAACAAATGTTGTCCAAGGGCTTTGTCACCGTGACAGCTTCTCCAACATATGGAGACCGGCAGCCTTGCGGGCAAGGTGCTTGTCCATGCTCAGAAAACTCGAGGATGAATATGGGGGTGAAGGGAAGAGCCGGTTGGAGAGAGAGGGGTCAGGTGGGGGAGCAGGGGACTGTGCACAAGATGGGGTGATGTGGAAGATGGTGGCCTCTGGATTCTCCCACCTCCTTCCAGGGGTAAAGCCTATTTCCTGCCAAGCTCATTTCCTCTCTTTCAGCTGGGGACCTAACTGCACACTCAGAGGCTTTGAGCTGCCCCATCGGGACAGATGAAAGACACTCTCTCAGAGAGGGAGGCAAAGAGGGGAGGTTTGTCCTCTGCTTCCTTCTGTGGGCGAGACCAGGGACAGGGACAGGGCCGCGGCAGGAGCAGCCCGCCCTCAGGAGGACTACTGTCAGGGTCGAAGAGGCAATAATGCTTCCTCGCCTCTGCTTGGTTTCTATCCTGGTCCACTCTGTCCACAGTAACAGTGAACTCCTGGTAAGAGGGCAGTGAAAGAGAGACGACTTGGGTTTTAACAAAAAAAATTTTTTTTAAGACAGAGACACTGAGTATGAGCTGGGGAGGGTGAGAGAGAGAGGGAGACACAGAATCTGAAGCAGGCTCCAGGCTCTGAGCTGTCAGCACAGAGCCCGACCAGGTGGGGCTTGAACCCACGAACTGTGAGATCATGACCTGAGCCGAAGCCGGATGCTTAACCAACCGAGTCTCCCAGACATCCCAACAAATCTTATTAAATTAAACTAGAAGTCAATGTTAACTAGAAGTTCCATCTTTGCCAAGCCTTCCAGGTCCCAAGGAGCACTGTGGCCCCTGCTGGTGGCCAAACGTCCTGGGTCTCCTTCATTTCTTCTTGCCACACTTTCCCCTTTGATCTAATAGTGCCTCCCTCATTTTGGGTAGGAGGGTGCAGGGAAGCCCTTTATGTGGTCCTGGCCAGGTCCTCTATCATGATGCTCAACACCATGGTGGACAAGTGACTCAGGCTAACCAAAGATCTCCATCTCCAGGGTATAATGACTGATTCAGTGTAGGCAGGTGACATAAAGTGGGCCAATCAGAACGTCCCTAAGATTTTCCGCATGGGTGCTGGAAGCAATCATGGGGGTCCTCCTCTGAAATCAGGACTCTGCAGGCTTAGGAACGCTGGTGCGGCTGGCTTGAGAATAAGCCTGGAACATAGCACACCCGGCAGATGGAGAGGGAGAAAGATCTGATGACACCATCTGCGTCCCTTGTGGGGTGGGCTGAGTGGTCTAAGGAGCTTGAGCAAAAAATAAGGCTTTGTCCCCAAGCTTTTCTCAAGCACTGCTATCCAGAGTTGTCTGCCTCGTGGCAGCAGGAAAGACGGAACTAAGGATGTCACCTTCCTACCCAAACCTGTTTATTCAGATAGACTCAGGACAACTTAGATTGAGACATGGGGGCTGGGCAGAGCACAGGGTCAGTAAATAAGGTTTTTAGAATAAACCTAGGCCAAACCAGATCTCGCTGTCCTTATTTGAGCAAATAGACTTAAAGCCTACTTGGGCCTTCTTGGGGAATTTTATTGCCCCAGAAACTACAAGGCTGACCGTACAAAGCCCTTGACCCAGAGGCAGGTCTAGGCTCTACCCCCACACCTGCAGAAAGGGAGACAGTGAAAGGACTGTAGCCCCCACAAGGGGCATAAACCCGAACTGCCATCTCAGGAGGACAAGGCAGACCCTCCCAAGGGGGAAGGTCAATAGCCACAGAGCATGTCAGCCAAGGGAGGTTCCTGTGGGGGGCAGACCCGGGGTTGCCAAAGGGGTCCCTCACATGAATCACTTACCGGCCGAGAAGACAGTCTCTGTTCCTACCCAGTGGGATTTGATCATTGCTCTGGAACAATGCTTTTGTGTGTTTCCTTTTTATCCCTCTTCCGAACGGGACTTTTTACTGGACTTTCCCTGTTCCTACCTGACATTCATTGCCTGTTGGTACAGAAACATTGGGGAAGTTGTTTCTCCAAGTTGTGGAACCAGTAGGAGCTGACCCTGATTGCTCATCACTCAGGAGCTCCTGGTTTTGAGCTAATCAAAGCATTTGGGATTTGGGGCTCATCCGCCTTGGAGAAGGGGTAAGTGTGTCTATGTGTGAGAAGACAGGGGCCCATAAACACTTGGTGGCCCAAAGCATGGATGGTGGCAGACACAGTTAGACATCACCCCAGTGCTAGTTCTTCCCTGCTTTTAGACTAACAAGACACTCAAAAATTTGTCTGGGCACCTGGCCAGGCTCTTTCCAGCCTCCCTTGCTGCTAGTGTGGCCAAGTGTCCAAATGAAAACAGACAGAAGTGACCTAAACAACTTGGGGGTAAAGCCTGTCTCCCCACCCTGCTGCTAGAATTCAGATGTGCCAGCGACCCACTTTGGATCATGCAGTCAAGGAGGATCCGAGAAAGGGCTGGCTTCCCTGGGTCAGAACTCCCAAACCTACAAACTTTTCCTCTGGGGGCTTTTATAAATTGAGCAACTCAGAAAGTATAGAAATCATACCCTATAAAAGTGACTATAATACTGGAAAGATATAAAAGCAATAACCTTGGGAAGCTGTAAATTAAGAATAAAGATTAAAACAAAGGAAAGAAGAAACAAATGTAAATGTATGGCATTAGCGCTTTGATTACTGGTGTTTGCAACACAGAGGGTTTATACAACTTTTCAGGCGGGCTACATATTAGCCCTTTCTCATTCTTACCCTTGCTCCCGATAGAATTAGCTAAGGTTGCAGAATTTTCTCAGAAGTCTGGGGCTATAAAGAGCAGGAGTAAACAGGCCCATAGTGCAGCCTGTGGCCCCAAGAAGTCCCAAGAGAAATACTGGAAATACTATGTCTAGGGTGGGGGACAGATTGACTTTGGTTCATTTCCAGTGCACCACAGCCCCTGTGTGTGAGTGTTTTGCTACAGGATTAAGCATTGTCATTCTGGAAAAATCGACGCCTAACGATCGATCGATCAATGCACACAATTGAAAATATGCTCAATCAACCCCCTCCTAGGTTCTGAGCCACACAGCCCGATCAAGATTCCACCTCAGAGGAGAGAAGAGGAAAACATAGTATCTCCACTCCGGCTTTCCAGGGTCTCAGAAAATATTGCTCCATGGTATAATCATTTCTGTAATCAACGTGACATTCTGCGCACGTGTCGTCTGCTTCCTAAGGTGTTTATTGAGCACGTAAAAGAATCTTATTATATTAGCTTCGTAGTTTTAATTATTTGTTTATGTAACAGCTTGATTGCAAATCTGTAATCAATGTTTAAATGTCCGGGGAAATTTAAAGGTAAGTTTTTATGCTTTAGTTGATGATGTGTAAATAGCGAATAAATATTTAGAAACGTGAATGCCAGATATCAAGGGGAGTGTTGTTTTAGAGATTAATGAGTTGGCACATTTGTCACATAAGAGACAGGTAAGTTTTTCTCTATTAACAGCACTTGGAAAGTACTGCTATGCCTAGCCAAGCAGAAGTGTGATAAAAGCTCATTTATTAACTTATGTGCGTCTCTGTTTCCTCATCTCTACAGACAAGGGGTTGGATTCAATCACTGCGAGGCTTTCATCTCTAAAATATTGGATTATTATTAAAATTCAAGAGCTGTTTTGTTCATGTTGATACCACATTTTTGCCATGCTGGAACCGTCAGCCACGCAGATAAATGGAAGTCCTGTCCTTCATAATGACTTAGACCTCCGGCATGCCTTTCATTCTTTTATAATATCACAGCTGCCTCTGTGTAAATAGACTGTCAGCATTTCATCAAGGCACATGTCTCATTGATAGGTTTGCCAGGCGCACTTACAATCAAAACTCAGCCCGTCTTGCAGATAATTACCAGCTTCAGCGCATCTCAGCTGCTGTAGTAAACTTTCTTATTCTGTGCACCAGCTTCCCACCACAATGGAAAAAAACAAACACAGAAACAAAACCCCGCAGAAAAACAGAACTGCCCACTTCTTATGACTTGTCCATCACATTTTCACAAAGGCTGAATGTTTGAAGGCTGTTTCATGGTTTACAAGTTCCTTTTCTCACAGCCACCCTTGTTTTGCAGATGAACTAAAACTCAGAGAGGCCAAGTCGACTCCTCAAAATCACTCAGCTAGTCCGTGGGAGGTCAGGACTCAATCCCAGGCTTCAGCCCAATGGCTTTTCTATAAACATACCCCCAATTTATAGCAACAGCTATGTACCACGTAGGGTTGTCATGAAAGCAGCCTTCCACGATGCGCGGATGTTTTATGTAGGTCCCCAGTTGTATAGAAACCCTAGTGTCTAACTCCACAAAGGCGCTAAGGAGGAATGTATTTTTTGCCTCTCAACTGTTAACTGCCAACTGCTAATGGCTAACTGCCAGGGTTGCCTTGCTGATGCCACGCCTGGCCATGTGACCCACTTCAGCCAATGAAATGCCTGGCCATGTGACTCACTTCAGCCAATGAAATGTGAGCACAGAGGACAGGCACCACGTACAAACAGAAGCTTTTGAAGAGCTATTGTGTATTTCCACTCTCTCTCTCCCCTATGTCATGAGATCAGCATAGTCTAGATAGAGGCTGTTCCCACCAGCTTGGTCCCATAATGAAAAGGATGTGGAGCAGAATTTCAGCCAACCCGTAAAGATCAAGTCATGTGAGGGAGAAATAAACTGTTGTAAGGCACTGAAATTTTTGGGATCATTTGTTACTGCAGCAAATGCTTTCCCCTAAACTGACAGGCAGTGATGTCACTGTATTGGAAATATCTGTCAAGTGTCAGGAGGCTCCTTGAGTAGGTGCTACTGTTTAAGTATTGAATAAGTACTTTTCTTAATGTTTATTTTTGAGAGAGAGCCAGAGCACGAGCAGGGTAGGGCCAGAGAGGAGAGGGAGACACAGACTCTGAAGCAGGCTCTTGGCTCTAAACGGTCAGCATGGAGCCCAATGTGGGGCTGGAACTCACGACTGGCAAGATCGTGACCTGAGCCAAAGTGGAACCCTTAACCGACAGAGCCACCCAGGTGCCCCAAGCATTGAGTATTTAGTATCTTTGGATCCCAGAACCTGGCTGAGGACCCAGCATCCAGTAGGTCACAAGTGAATCTTTTATGACTGGCTGGCTGGATAAAGAGGGTTGGATGGCCGGTAGGATGTGAGGATGGTACTAGCAGATTCCTCGGGATAGAATGAACCCTGCTCTAGTAAAGCTCACGTGGTTACCGCTCCGTGCCCTGATGTCATCAATCCCACTGCTCTCCAAATAATCATATAAGACGTTGCAGATTACCTCATACCTTAATATTCCACCTCTATCATCCGAATCTGCACTCCCTAAAACATCATCTCTGGACCTTGCTGTCTCTATCTCCGTGAGTCAGCAAGGTCTGTTGACTTCCCAGTGAAACCCAATAGGAAACCTGACATAAGTACTATCTGCCATCTCAATCCCTTAAACACGGGCTGCCTCTCCAACCCATGCGGCCCCTAAAGTGCTAGAAAAGGCAGTGTCCGGGCAACAACGCTTGGCCCACGTGTTCCCCAAGAAGACACTGTGATGCTTCTTTATTCTTTCACTCCCTCTGTTTTCTGCACGGTTCCATGGCAGCAGAAACGCATAGTATTTTGAGTACAGTCTCTACAGTCAGAAAGCCCTTGATCAAATCTCGATTATGTTATTCACATGCCATTAATGCAGTGTGGAACTCTGGAACCAGAATGGCCCTTTAGGATGATCCCAAGTTTAGCAGAGACAAGCTGGCTTTCACATCCCCCAACAAGCACTCAGTGGGTGCAGGCTCTCCAAGCCCCCAGTTCCATCCACAGCCTTTCTGCAGTGCAGCCTGTTAGCCATGACTCTGAGCTCAGGAAACTGCCTGGACTGTGGCTTGGGAGCAGGAATATGCAAGTTGGAAGGACCTGTTTTAAAACTTTTCTCCTTGGGGCGCCTGGGTGGCTCAGTCAGCTAAGCATCATGTCAGCTCAGGTCATGATCTCATGGTTCATGAGTTCGAGCTCCACATCAGGTTCTGTGCTGACAGCTCAGAGCCTGGATCCTGCTTCAGATTCTGTGTCTGCCGGGCCTCCCCCACCCTGCTCATTCTCTCGCTCTCTTCTCTCTCTCAAAATAAATAAATTTCAAAAAAAAAAAAACCCGACAGCAAAAAAACACCCTTTTCTCCTTGTTTCTCCTTGTTCTGACAATAGACTAATGCATTTCATCAGACTGTGCCATGAAAAACCTGATCTGAAGCTGTCGGAGAACAGGTCAGTTGTCACCAGCTATATCATAAAGTCCTGGTGGTCACCTGGAACTTATCATTCCTGCCACCTGCTTCCTCCTAAACCACAACCCAAACAGCTCTGCTGCTCCCAGAGACAATAGAGGCAGCCTACATCCATTCTTGTCTTTTTCTGTCCTTAACTATCGACTTCTAGCACCTCTTTCTCCTCTGGATCTTTGTTCCACGTGGGACCCATCATCTGCGGACTCGACCACTCACTTTCTCTGAGGAGCGCTGCTGACAGACTCAATACAAAACTGCGCCCAAACAGCACACTGTCAGGACCTCTCCACATTTCGACGCCATGAGCTAAAGTTTGCGTCAAGGTCCTTAGACTCTGCCTCTTTTCTAAGGTGGTTCCACCAAGGTGCCCACGTGTGAGGAAGTTCTCCCTACAATAAAAGGGCCTTCAGAGGCTGCCCCCTCCTGGCACGAGCCTCGCCTCTCGCTCTGTCCTGAGTCCATCTCAAAGGCCACATCCACCAAGGACATTCTTTGGCTGGCAAGGGGGTAGGGAGCTCCTGCCTTACCAGGGAACCTTGTTCGGCACAGAAGCTGTGAGGAGTCAGGCCATAGACTGGGGGATGGCAAGGGGGCATGGGATGGTGAAATGTGAGAGAACGCAACAGGTATGGCCAGCGGCCTAACAACAAGTCTGTTCCTATAAAGCTTGTTCAACTTAAAAGTTCCAGAGACTTCGTTGGAAATCTTGATTCCTGACGGTGTTTCTCTGAGGAAACAGAAACAAGCAGATGGCAGTTCTAAGAAGGGGAATTCCGTGACTCATTTCTGTTGAATCTTTTCAAGGGGCTGAGATCTTAGAACCGTGGAGAAGTCCCAACATGTATGCTGGGAACCTGGTGCTGTGGGGACAGGAATACACTTCCTGTACCCTAGACCCTGTTCTCAGCACCTTTCATATTTGTTTGTTTGTTTGTTTGTTTGAGAGAGAGAGAGAGCGCGCGCGCGAGCAGGGGAGGGTCAGAGAGAGAGTGAGGCACAGACTCTGAAGCAGGCTCCAGGCTCTGAGCTGTCAGCACAAAGCCGGACCGGGGTTTGAACCCACGAACTATGAGATCATGACCTGAGCTGAAGCCGGACGCTTAACCACTGAGCCACCCAGGCGCCCCTCAGCACCTTTCACATATTCACAACGTCCATCCTTTTCACAACCTAGGAGACGGGCTCTCATATGATGGCCCCACACTGCTGATGGGGAAACCGAGGTGCACAGGTGTCACAGAGCTCGCCCAAGCAGCAAATTTGTCAGGTGGCTGCAAAGTTGCAAGGCTGGTGTTAACGTGGCACCACCATGTCTGCTACACGGAGAAAAACTGAGTTACCTAGGCGCTCAGCTCTCGAAGTCTCTAGCTGAACTCTCGAAAACCCTAGATAAGTGCCGTCACCTTCTATTTTACCGATGAGAAAACTGTGACTCACAAAAATTCAGTGACTTACCAGCGTCACGGAGCTAGCAAGGCAGGATTTGAATGCCGAGCCGGAAGTCCGCCTTTTAAGGTTGCTAAGCAACAGCAAGATACTACTATCCCAAGGCTTCCCTGCTTTTCGTGGCAGGAAGTGGTAAGGAGCCTGTGCGGCGAACTCCCATAGTGCCCTGGGTCCCCGCAGATGGCCGCCGCTGGCTCCGAGACTTGGCCAGCGACCCTGCCGTCTTTGTGCCATGACCTATTTTTGCTCTGTGGCCTATTTCTTCCCTGAAGGATTATTTCATAACATTTGCCAAGTACCTATGATATGCTGAGCATGCGGCATTTGTGAACTTGGAGATAAAAAAAAAAACCAACGTTCCTTGAAACGTGTGGAACAATATTTGCGGTCCAGGTAGAAAGACCAGGAAGGATTTTTTTTCTTTTAATCAGAAGGGAAATTAAGAAGAGTCTCAAATCTGCCCTTTGAGGTTGGGTTCCTTTTTTACAACAGCTGCCATAAATCACAGGCAGTTGAGGCCTGGATTGCTGGACCAGCTTTTCAGCTGTGCATACAGAAATTTCGACAACCTGTCAGGATAAAGTCTTTCTTGATCCTGCTTTTAGCAATGCATCTTAAGAACCTCAAGCTGGTTCCCTATTGCCAATAAAATTCACTGTCCATGTAGGGTCCTGGGGCTGAAATCAAGGAGAGTGAGTTAAATGTTGGTAAGAGACTTAGAGATGTTAATTAGACAACCTAATTCTATGCTTTTGGAAGGACTGAGGCATAAAGTGCTGTGATAAAGGGACTGCCTATACACATAAATGGATGTAATTACATGTAAAAGCTCTCTTTCTCCCCCTTTTGTGCTCCTCAAGCCCAAACCTACGGTTCTAGTGTTTCTTTCCTTTTTTTTTTTTTTTTTTTTTAACAACATGCCCTGGGGACGTGGCCGATTTTCTTCTCTGTAGCCACAGGCCCGCTACTGTATCTACTGCTTGGAGTTACTTATCATCAGCTCCACCTGGTGGCCCCATTCTCCAGAAACAAACCCATGAGGCTTAAGGGTTTCACAGAACATGGTATTACAAAAAGATCAAATATAGGGAAGTTAAAAAACCTACGAGTTTCAGGGTGCGTGGGTGGCTCAAAGAGTTAAGCATCTGACTTTTGGTTTTGGCTCAAGTCATGATCATTGGTTTTGGCTCAAGTTCATGGGTTCGAGCCCTCTGTCAGAACAGAGCCTGCTTGGGATTCTCTCTCTGACCCTCTCCTCCTTCTCTCTCTCTCTCTCTCTCTCTCTCTCTCTCTCTCTCTCAAAATAAATAAACTTAAGAAAAATTTTTAAAAAGACTACGAGTTTCTTACAGACACGGCCCTTTGTCTTTAGCTCCTGGCTTCCTCTCCAGTGTTGACTGGAAGTCCCAGTGGGTCCTAAGGACTCAACCCTGAAAGGGGTGCTCACCCACTGTTCACTCTCCTGACCTGACTCCCAACCTGGACCATCTTTTCAACATACAAATCAGAACATCTCCCCGTCAGGATGAGAGTGCCTCCAGGCTCTTCACCGGAGCCTCCCGGGTCTCCCTAGTCTGCGCTCTGCTTCTCCAGCCTCATCTCTACTACTTCTCCGTTCACCCTGTGCCCCAGCCCGATCTGGTCCTCTTGCTCTGCTTGGAGCAGCAAGTCTGTCCACCTCAGGGGCTTTGCACTGACTAGCCCTTCTCCCCAGAACACCCTAACTACAACACTGGCTCCTTCTCATCTTGTGGGTCTGAGCCGAAATGTCACCTCTTCAGAGAGGCCTCCCTGGATCACTTTATCTAAAGGAGGTCTCCCTCATTCAGCCATTCCATTCTTTATCGCATTTCCCTCTTTTATTTTCCTCAAAGCACTTAACCACTATCAGAAATTATCTTGCTTATTCATGGGTTTGTCTCTTGTTTGTCTACATCCACCACTAAGCTGAAAACTCCATGTGAAGGCAAAGACCATGTCTGTCACGCTCACTGTTGTCTCCCCAGAAGCAAACCGTGCACCTGGGGGCCCTAAGACAAAACTGAATTTGTCTTAACATTCCAGATCTTCTTTTCATTCCCTAAGTATCCAGGAGGAACATACTGGTTTATTTCACCCGCCACCATCTGGTTAACTGGAATCACCCTTCATTTCATGTCAATTACCTCCTGGTCCAAGAAGCCGCTGTTGACTATGATCTTTATATCACACATTGAGTTACCTGGACTGTGGTCATTCATTTACTAAGTATCCATGTTAGAAGGTCATGTGCCAGAGGCTATGTTAGGCAATAATTTTACCAAGTCAAAGGAGTGGTAGGTCCTGCCTTCAAAAAGTTTCTAATCTAATGGGAAGGTAGGCAAGTAAGTTAGTGAGGGTGATCCCTGAGGGATGATCTGGTAGGAGAATACTGAGTGCCAAAAGATAGACAAGGGGGCATCTCAATCAGACCGGAGGGTTCTGGCCAGGCTTCTAAGAAATGACTCTTTAGCTAAGTTTCTTCAAGTAAGAGCTAGAAAGAGAACAGCAGTATATTTTGGGGGTGAGGGGGTCCCATGGGCTATAAAACTATGGTGTGGACACCATGTGTGCTGGGCTGACCTAAGCAGGTGGTGGGCTCTGGGGAAGGTGTGCTGGGCAGGGAGTCAGGGGAACTGGTTTCTGCCTAGTCTGTATCTAATAAGCTGTGTAATTTTGAGTGCTTTCCTTCCCCTTTGAGTTTCAGAATGTCTCTCTGGCGAGCGTTTGGTGAAAACTGAATTTCTCTTAACATTCCAGACCTTCTATTCATTCTATAAGTATTCAGTCTCTATGCTCACTGTCTCCCAACGCCAATTTACTGAGAGCTCACTTCATGCCAGCAGAGCATTAAGTGTTCTAAAAACTAAAATTAATGGAAAATGCAGTCATTGCTCTGGATACAGTTTCAACTTGGAGAAGGAGAAAATAATGCATGATAAAATTAGGAAAATGAAGCAATTTAACACATCTTCCATCTTTTGCCAATTGTTTCATATGTACCAGTCTTGTGCCATTTACGTGCCAATGTTAGGGTCAAAGACCCTGTGTTCTAGTTCTATTTGATCCAGCCTCCCACTTTCTAGCTATAAAACAGTGGCCTGGTTCTTTTATTTTTCTAAGCTTCTATTTCATGACCTGTAAAATGAGGAAACTACCAAACCTATAGTGTTGTCGTGAGGAATAAATGAGTTAGAACACGGGAGTTAGAACATTTAGCATAGGGCCTGGCACACAGTCTGACCTCAATAATAATTGCATCTTCCACGCTGCTGGAGGTTGGAATGTGCAACAATATAGATGAAACCTTAAGAACAAGGTTGAAGAGTGATCAATGAAGACTGAGACTCCACACTTCTGGAAGACCCTTGAGTGAGTTTGTTAAGGAAGTGAGTTCACTGAATTGTTGGTGAAGAATCAGCAAGAACAAAGGTAGAAGGTTCTTGTAATGGTCAAGGTGGGGTCAGGGCTGGAATGGAGGTAAGAAAGAGACACTGTGGAGAATCAATATTTTGAGGATGCTCCTAGTTAAGGACTTGGTATGTTCTCTAAAGGATCAGGCCACCAGCATTTTTTTGTCCCCCCCAAATACCTGTTGTACAGGCTAAATTCCAAGGGAGCAGAGGTCTGGGGCTGCCTGAGGCCACCTAGCTCCACTCATAAGACAGAGGCGTATGTACATCCTACACAAGAACTCGCCTGTAATCTTCAAGGGTATCAAGGTCATGAAAGTCAAGGATAGGACTGTCCCAAGCTCAAGGAGACGAAAGAGCCTTGATAGCTAAATGCAGTGTGTGGTTCTGAAGTGGATTCTTCTGTGGGAATTGCTGACAAAGCTTGAGTGAGTGCTGAGGATTAGACAGTCCTAATTATCAATCTCAATTTCCTGACTCTAATGCTTGTATTTTGGGTATGCAGAATAATGAACAGCCATACTGATGAAGACAAGCAATGGTGGCAGCTTGTCTCCAACATGACTGACCACCATGTATTTCTTCTCCCCTGTGTAACGGCCGGAAGTACCATCTATTCTTGTGCTCCCTGGAATGTGGCCTGACTTATGAGTGCTCTGAGCGACAAAATCCTGCTGAAGTCATGCTATGTGACTTCCGAGGCCAGGTCCTAAGAGGCCTTATAGCATCTGCCCATGTCTCTTAGAAGCCAACTGCTACCTAAGAAGTCTGAATGTCTGGAAACCACCACGCCTGAGGAAGCCCAAGCCAATTCTCACATCTAGTGAGAATTGCCCCACTGAGCGTATCAGCCCGAGAACTCTGAAATACAACAATACATTGTGTTAACCACTGTGTTTGGGGTTGTCACATGTTTATATACAACAAGACAGTAGGTATATTTGAATAGTAATAAAACTATGGATATGTATAAACTTCTCAGTGTTTTTCTCTTTCTTTTTTTGAATAAAGCATATGTTTAAGTTCATAATTAAAGAAATCACTTCTGGGGGCATCTGGGTGCCTCAATCAGTTAAATATCTGACTCTTGATCTCAGCTCAGGTCTCGATCTCAGGATCATGAGTTCAAGCCCCATGTTGGGCTCTGCATTGGGCATGAAGCCTATCTAAAAGAAAAAAAATAGGAAATAACTTCTTTTCCCTCCCTTACCTTTGAGTTAAGAGTTGTGTTGGTGAGAGTGTATCTTCCAAGATATGGCTATTTCCATTAGACAGAATAAATTATTCACCTTGGTGTCTATAGCATCCAACACAATGGCTGGTTGCAATAGGACTTAATAAATATTTACTGAATAATTGATGTATGAAAAAGCATTGAATAAATTCTCCAAGGATGGAAGGCTATTTCCTTATTCATTCATTTATTTACTTAAAAAGATTTATGTTAGTTTGACATCATATTTTTTTCCAACTAGTTCTATACTCTCTTTAAAGATACCAAAAAGGGGTGCCTGGGTAGCTACTGAGCTGCAGTTAAGCCTCTGACTCTTGACTTCGGCTCAGGTCATGATCTTACAGTGCATGAGATCAAACCCCAATTTGGGCTCTGTGCTGACAGTGTGGAGCCTGCCTGGGATTCTCTCTCACCCTCTCTCTGCCCCTTCACCCCCTCCTCAAAATAAATAAATAAATAAATAAATAAATAAACATTAAAAAGAAATAATAAAAGTACAAAAAAGGGAGGCAATGTATTGAAGCTATGATTTATTGCTTTTTTTCCCACCCCCCCATACATTTCTCTCTCCATGTGATTTTCCCTCTGCTTCTCTCTGACCCCCTCCTCTAACTATGTGGACATTTTGCTACCATCCTCCTCCCTTAGTACATGTCTAGGCAAAGGTAGCACAAGAAGTAGAATTATAAATTAATCTTTTGGGGGAATAAAACTTAAATACTAATAGCTCAAATTCAACAATATATAGAAAGAATAATATTCGTGTCAGGTAGGATTAATTTCAGGAACACAAAGTATAATAAAACATTAGAAAATTTGTTAATTTTTTTAATGTTTATTTATTTTTGAGAGAGCGACAGAGTGCAAGCAAGGGAGGGACAGAGAGAAGGGGAGACATAGACTCCAAAGCAGGCTCCAGGCTCTGAGCTGTCAGCACAGAGCCCAATTCAGGGCTTAAACTTGCAAACTGTGAGATCATGACTTGAGCAAAAGTCGGACACGTAACCAACTGACCCACCCAGGCATCCCAGGAATCTGTTAATATTAGTAAAGTATGTTTCACAGATCAAAGGAGAAAAAAATATGGTCATCCCAGTTTTAAAAAAAATTCGTAGCAAACTGGATCTTGGGGAATACTTCTTTAATATAATAAACATTTCTATCAAGTGAACATTTATTGAGATTCAGCATAGGCAAGTCACTGATTTAAGTTTTAGGGATTAAAACATTAAATAAGGCAAGTCCCTGTTCTCAAGCACCTAGAACATGTACTATTAATCACAAAACATTAACAGTCTCCTTTAATCACAAAACATTACCAGTCTCTTTTCTGTAGTTGATCCAAAGGAAATACTTCAAATTAAGGTATTTCCACAATGTTCATTGCAGTTCTGTTTTTAGTAGCAAAACTTTTTGCCCTTAGTGTCCAACAATAGGGGGATAGTTTTGGAAATTTCTTCACATTAACTCAATGAAATACTATGCATTCATTAATAAATTTCATTCAGTATTCAGTTACCGGCAACCTGACGCATAGACTAAATCAATTGAAAGACGTAGAGTAATACTGAACCCTGTCTATGAAGTAGAATTAGTTGTAAAAAGTAGAACAAGGTTTCTCACCCTTAGTGCTACTCTTTGCATCAGATAATTCTTTGTTGTCGGCAGTTTGTCTTATGCATTGCGGGATGTTTATTAAGCAGCACTTTGGCTCCTACCCGTGGGCCTCTAGTGCCCCCGCTCTGCTCAGTTTTGACAACCAAAAATGTCTCCACACATTGCCAGATATCCACTGGGGGGGAAATTTGCCTTTGGTCAAGTGTAACACATATTCAACATATAACACAACTACATATAAACCTGTATATAAACAAATAAAAATGAGAGATACGATGAAGGATACGATGATTATCAGTAGAATTCTGGTCGTCATTTCTTTTCTGAGGGTTTTGAATTGTTTTAGCAGTAAACACAGCCCATGTTTAAGCCCATGTGCCTTCTAGGGAAGCCTGGGTGGCTCAGTAGGTTCAGCGTTCGACTCTTGATTTCCGCTCGGATCATGATCTCCCGTTTCGTGGGATCTAGCCCTGTGTCCTGGCTCTGCACTGATGGCGCAGAGCCTGCTTGGGATTCTCTCTCTCCCTCTCCCTCCCTCCCTCTCTTTTCTCTCTTTCTCTTTCTCTCTCTCTCTGCCCTTTCCCGCCCCCAAATAAATAAACTTAAAAAAAAACAAACAAACATGTGCTTTCTAAACAGCCAGATGTAGGAAGAACTTTTAATCCAAACATATCAGCAATACTCTCTGACTTCGTCAATTCCCCTGGTGGGCTGATGTGTAATCTTAAATCCCTTTCCATCTCTCCTGAGTTCTAGCACTCCACCGGATGCCTTGGCTAGCTGCACATTTCCCTGTACGTGCACGAAGATGATGGACTTCTGTTTACAGCAGTTCCTAGATGACTCTTCACTTCTGGTGCACCTCTGATACCAGCGTGATGACTAATATTGTGTCACCTTGACGGGGCCACCTAGTGCCTAGATATTTGATCAAACACTGTTCTGAGTGTTTCTGGATGAGATTAACATTTAAATCCAGGAGATGGACTGAGCGGATTGCCTTCCCTAAGGTGGAGGTGTTTCATCCAATCAGTTGAAGGCCTGAACAAAAAGGCTGGCCCTCCCCTGCTGTACAAGGGAATTTCCCTGCCTGACAGCCTTGAGCTAGGACACTGGTGTTTCTCCTGTCTTGAATTCAAACTGCAACATTGGCTCTTAGGTTTCAGGCTTTTGGACTCAGACTGGAGCTAAACCATTTTCTCTTCTGGGAGTCCAGCTTGCCTAATCCCTTTGCAGATCTGGGGACGTGTCAGCCTTTATAACTGCATGAACTAATTCCTAAGAATGAATCTTTTTTACCTCCCTCCCCTCCCCCTCCCGTCTCCTATTGGTTCTGTTTCTCTGGAGAACCCTGATGAATATACCAGCAAAGATTCACCTCCAGTCCGGAGGACAGGGCCTTTCCAGAGAAGTCCCCAACAAGATGTCACCAACCTGGTAAATTCATCAGAATCAAACACAAGCACCCACTACTTTGGTTTCCACATCTAATTCTCAGAAGGCTTTGATGTTGGGCTGGCACCATGCTGCTCTCCCTACTCAGATCTGACCTTTCTCAATGTGCGAACCCACAGTAAACTTTCCCGTTGGTTCTTCTTTTATTCTAAAAACATGATTGTGGCAAAGTGTCTGCATGTACCCTAGAAACAACTTCAGTTGGCTTTTGTATTGATTTCACTCGTCCAGCCTTGCTGCAAGAAGCTGATAGAAACCAGCAATGCCCTGCTCTGGCTGAAGGAGGACAATTCTTTCCTCTTTCAATGAGATTTTTTTGTTTTGTTTTTGTTTTTGTTTTTAATGCAGCGAAAATGGGCTGTGACAGATCCCTTTGGCTCCCTCGGTGTCTTTGCAAACACAGCTATGTAAAGAGGGCTCATAAAGCTGGCTCCTGTCATGGGACATTGCTTTACTGCACTGGTGATGGAGAATGAGTTAGATAGGACACAGCACATACTGACACAGCCAATCACCGGCCACATTGTTGTCTTCGGAGGCTGATGAGCTTTTGGCGACAGGCAAACTTGCTTCAAGTTTCCAAAATATCCCCATGTTATGAAATATCCATGTGAGGTGGAGGGTGGGGAGTCTAGACTTACAGGCTGAAATTAAGGGATCGTAGGTTTGAAGATGTTGTTCTTAGCAGAACTCAAAGGATTTCTGACCAGGTCACGCCTTTGAAGCCGAGAGGCTGGTTGACAACAGAAAAGAAACTGAGCCAAATGTGCTTAGTTTTCTTCTATCGGATCCATTTAATCTCTTTTGTAAAGTGTTTGGAGAATCAAATAAAATTAAAATGACAACAATAGAAAACCTTTACATAGCACTTCTTCTGCAGCAGGTACTGATTTAAGAACTCTATCCGTATGAGTTTAGGGGTAAAAACATTAGACATGATAAAAGCATTCTGCAAAGGTAATGTGCTATTGTTAGAAATACAATTACTGTTCATTGTAATCATGCACTTTTGCATGAGTAGCTGTATCCAGAAGCAAGTTATTGCCGTAATAGGTATTACAGGGACCACTGAGATGTTAGATATTAAGGGTGACCAGGAAACAGATAATGAAGCCATCGAGATGGGGCAGTCTCTGCCCTTCTAGGAGGCCTCAGGGCCTCATCCACATGACCGGACCTGCCTTTCCCAGCAGGAACACATGGACATAGATAAAAACACTTGGGAAGCTTGCTGCCCAGCTGTCAGGTCATGAGTTACTCAAGTTGTCCTTCCTGACTGTTCTCATCAGCCTCCTACTCTCCGTCCTATGGAAACCACATCATCTTTCCGTCCTTTCTTCTTCTTTTTTAAGATCTTATTCTTACGTAATCTCTACACCCAACGTGGGACTCGAACTCACCACCCTGCCTCACAGGCTCCACCAACAGAGCCAGCCAGGCACCCCTCCCTCCTTTATTCTTGACTGCATCTTCCAAGTACTGGCCATATTTCCTGAGCTTTGGGGTCCACGCCAATCCAAAGTGGAGAACTGGCCCCTCATTACTTGACCCAGCCAGGTCTGCTTATCAAACCGTGTTGCTCAGGACTGAAAAGTCACTCACCCTCAAAATAAAAGATGAACATTTATAGCTCCTGCCAAAGAGGAGCAGGGCAGTGTAGAGGACACCTGTCCTCTCTGCTTCTGCCCTGTGACTAAGATGACTGTTTACCCATGTACTCCTGAGATGGTCCTGGTTTCCGGTTATTGTCTCGAAACAAGCATTCATAGAGCCTCTTTCACTCTCCAAGGTGTCCTGGTTTGGGTGATAAATCACATGGTCACTCAGTTGGTGACCCACCGCGGAGTGCACATTGGGAGTGGGGGCTGGAAGACCAGGGCTTTAAACCCAACTCCACCACTGGTTCCATGGGCTTAGGCAACTCAGCTCCTCTCTCAGATCCTCAGTTTTTCTGTCTGCGAAATGGTCATGGGGTCTGCTCTGCTGACATGTGGTGAGGAAGAAGTGGTATATTGGCAGGAAGCACTGGTCAGCTTTGCACCACTAAGCAGATGAAAGCCTTTTTTAGGATGACAATACAAATCAGGAGCCCATTATTTCATACTATTGTTCAATAGCTTACTATGAGGTTTTTCCTTTATGCAAATGAAGAGGATCCTTCTTAGAATAAAAACTCTTTGGGTGTCTGGGTGGCTTGGTTGGTTAAGCGTCCGACTCCGGCTCAGATCATGATCTCACGGTTCATGAGCTCAGGCCCCGAATCAGGCTTTGTGCTGACAGCTCAGAGCCTGGAGCCTGCTTTGGATTCTGTGTTTCCCTCTCTCTCTGTCAAAAATAAATAAACTTAAAAAGAAAAAGAATAAAGACTGTCATGGGTAACAAATGACTTGTTCTGCACTTGAACTTGACATTATGCAGATATCACACTGCCAAATGCCACACCATTTGTGGATTCTCTCTCCCTCCTTCCCTTTCCCACACTAATAAAGAGTCACCATGTAATTTATCCCAAAGGAATTGTGGTTTATCTTTCTGGATACTGGTAAACAAAGACCTTAATGGTCCCAATCCTTTGTGAAGATGCACATTCTTGGTCACTCAGCTGGGTGCTTCCTTGGACATTTATTCTTTAGTGGCAAAGAAAAGTCCCAACGGTGATTGCTAAATCTCAGTGACCCCGAGGGCATTAGATTTCATGCAACAATTGTATTCTAATGCATAATCCTGTCTTCACCTTTTCACCCATACCCACTTTCCACAGAAATGACGGACACGGAGGTATGACTTCCGTCAGTGACATGACATGCCTCTTCGGGCAGCTCCACTGAGACCCAGTGACCACTGCATCCACAACCGAGAAGGAGTCCCCACCATCCATGTAACAAATTTCCAGGTTTGCTGGCCAGAAACAGGCAGGCGTCCAGGCACTTTCTGAACAGTTAGTGGCCCAATGCCATCAGAGATATCATTTGTCACACCATAAATTCTGCAAAGGAATTCAAAGGAAGCAAACTCAGAGTACAAAACAATGAGCACTGAGTCAGAGATGTGCCTGTCCTCAGATCTTTCAGGATGCGGGTTAATGAAACTAGTTCTTAGGATTTCCTCTGCCAGTAGAGGAAATCCAGTGAATGACTTGAAAAGTTTTAAAGATATCCTCTCATATTAAATAATTTCTTCTTCTCCTTTTTCTTTAGATGTAGGAGGGAGATGAAGAAAAAATTTATTCACTCACTCAGTAAATATTTGTTGAACTGTGAGGTACTGTTTTAAATGCACGGAATATAGCCATGATTACACAGACAACTGCCTCATGGAGTTGACATGTTAGTCAAAGAGAAAGACAATAAACAAAGAAACAAGTATAAAACGGAATGGCAGGTAACCATAAATGACTGGAGTACAATTTTGAGACAGGGTGTCTGGAGAAGGGAGGGGGTGGTACCAGTTTCCCCACTCTCAATGCTAACTTTTCTAAATATAAATCTGTCCATCCACCTTTGGCCAAAAGCTTCTTCTTAGTCTTCTTGTCTCCAGAGGAAAAACACTTAGAAACCCAAAGCAGCCTCTTAATATGCTAAAGCACTTTAAATTATCCTCTCTTTTGGGGCGCCTGGGTGGCTCAGTTGGTTAAGCATCTGACTTTGGCTCAAAGCATGATCTCACAGTTCATGGGTTTGAGCCCTGCAGTGGGCTCTGTGCTGACAGCTCAAAGTCTGGAGCCTGTTTTGGATTCTATGTCTCCTTCTCTCTCTGCCCCTCTCCTGCTCGCTCTCTCTCTCTCTCTCAAAAAATAAAATAAAACATTAGAAAAAGTTTCTTTTTTAATAATCCTTTCTCAAGACAAGAACTTGGCAAAGAATGCCATATCGTCTTGCAGCAAAATCTTATTTTTGAGGGTCAATAGCTAAATATTACCCCAGTCTGTGTCTTCACAGTCCCTCAGTAACAAATGATGTTCCACCAAGCAGAGGATTGGATCAAGTGAACTGTGACAAAAGGTAAAATGCACATAAACACATCAATAATTTAGAAGACATCACACCTCACCATTACCAAGCTCCTACTGAGATCCAGACTCTATACTAGCTGTTTACAGAACTGAGCTAAATAAGGTATGGTACCAATCAATCCCTGGGTTCTACTCCTGAAGCCCAGGAGTAACCGGAATTAAAAAACGAAACAAAAAACAAAAAACAAAAACAAACCAAGGGCACCTGGATGGCCCCGTTGGTTAAGCATCTGACTTCGGCTCAGATCATGACCTCAATGGCTCATGAATTCAAGTCCTGTGTCAGGCTCCGTGCGGACAGCTCAGAGCCTGGCACCTGTTTTGGATTCTCTCTCTCTCTCTCTCTCTCTCTCTCAAATATAAATAAACATTTACAAAAACCCAAACAAACAAAAACAACTAGAAATAAGATTTAATACATTCTGAAAACAAACAAACAAACAAACAAGAACAAGATATGATACTTCCCCTCAGAAACAAATCTGATAGGGTCAGCTGTAACGTGGAGGGTGGGGACCACATCCTCTAGATGCTACTAGCATTTGGGACAAGGCAGTTTTTTAGCGTGCAGAATCTGCCATCCTACACTTGAAGGGCATTGGAGAGCTCCTGTTCCTTGCTGTCCTAGTTTGCCAGGGCTTCTACAACTAAGTAGCACAGGCTGGGTGGCATAAACATCAGACAGTTATTTCTCACCATGCTGGAGGCTAGCAGTCCAAGACCAAGGTGTCAACAGGTCTGGTTTCTCAGGAGGCCTCTCTCCTGGGCTTGCGAAGGACTGTCTATTTGCCGTGTCCTCAACATAGCTTTTCTCTGTGCCTGCATGTCCTGGCATCTCCTCCTCTTATTAGGAGAGCAGTCCTATTGGATTTAAGGCCCATTTGTATGACCTCATGCAACCTGAATTACCTCCTTCGGGGCCCTTAAAGCCCCTTAAAGGAAATATTTTTCCAAATTTCCAAATACAGTCACATTGTGTGGCTAAGACTTCGGAATATGAAATCTGGGAGGACACATTCAATACACAGTACTTGCCCACTAACTACTGGTCGCATTAACCAAAGGGAACCAAAGATGACCCCAAACCCCCACATATTCTCAAATGTGTGCTAGAACTCTCAGAGGACTTCCAGTCCTACGGTTCTAAAACATGGAGAATTTCCGCAGTTCCTTGAAAGAGGCGCAAACGACCACTTGCCTGCCACTTTTGGTTATCATTTAAAAAACATTTTTTAAAACATTTATTTATTTTTGAGAGAATGAGAGAGACAGAGCATGAGTGGGGGAGGAACAGACAGAGGGAGACACAGATTTCAAAGCAGGCTTCACGTGCTGAGCTGTCAGCACAGAGCCCGATGCGGGGCTCGAACCCACCAACCACGAGATCATGACCTGAGCCGAAGTCAGACGCTTAATTGACTGAGCCACACAGGTATCTCTGTTTTGTTTGTTTTGCTTTGTTTTGTTTTTAACTCGAGTTAGTTAACATACAGTGTAGTCTGGGCTTCAGGAGTAGAACCCAGGAATTGATTGGTACCATACCTTATTTAGCTCAGTTCTGTAAACAGCTAGTATAGAGTCTGGATCTCAGTAGGAGCTTAGTAATGGTGAGGTGTGATGTCTTCTAAATCATTGATGTGTTTATGTGCATTTTACCTTTTGTCACAATTCACCTGATCCATTCCTCTGCTTGGGGAAACATCATTTGTTACTGAGGGACTGTAAAGAGACAGACTGGGGTAATATTTAGCTATTGACCCTCAAAAATAAGATTTTGCTGCAAGACTATATGGCATTCTTTGCCAAGTTCTTGTCTTGAGAAAGGATATTAAAAAACCTCTAGGGGTGCCTGGGTGGCTCAGTCGGTTGAGCGTCTGGCTTCGGCTCAGGTCATGATCTCACGGTTCGTGGGTTTGAGATCCGTGTCAGGCTCTGTGCTGACAGCTAGCTCAGAGCCTAGAGCCTGCTTCAAATTCTGTATCTCCCTCTCTCTTTGACCCTCCCCTGCTTGTGCTGTCTCTTAAAAATAAATAAAAAACATTTTAAAAAACTTCTAATATTTTATTTCATTTTTTGAGAGAGACAGACAGACAGAGTGTGAGCAAGAGCAGGGGCAGACAGAAAGATAGGGAGACACAGAATCTGAAGCAGGCTCCAGGCTCTGAGCTGTCAGCTCAGAGCCCAATGCAGGGCTCGAACCCACAAACTGTGAGATAATGACCTGAGCTGAAGTCAGATGTGTAACCGACTGAGCCACTCAGGCACCTCTTGGCTATCATTTTTTAATGACAGGTAAGATGGTTCTCTAAGAGAATGCCTCCTTCACTGAACTCCAGTAGAAACCGAATGCACTGCTTACATCATTAGGTAAAGCCGATAACGCCATCTCTCTTTCAGAGCTTGCGAGCCCAAAGCAATATGCTATTGGGCACAGAAGGTAGACCCAAAGCTGTTATTTACATATTGCCTGCCTAGATTTTTTTCACAAATGAATATCATAAAAATCAATAACATTCTGTTCTGAGATCTAATGTAGAAAGGATTTAATAAGAAATTTAGAGGGAAGAAGAGTCTCAGGGAAGCTAAAAGATGAATTCTACATGAAAGGAGAAAATAAAAGATGATCTTCCTGCCAACCTGCAGTTATGATATTAAACACACTAACCAGGAAGCCTTTTTGCATGTGATTTCCATACGGACACCAACTCCCCACCCCCATACTGAGTAGTTACAGTGCCGGGCAGAGTAACATGAACGGTCCATATATGCTATCACTTCATTTAATATTGTTAAAAGATGAATGAATATATAGATATTTCTGGGGGCGCCTGGGTGGCTCAGTCAGTTAAGCATCCGATTTCAGCTCAGGTCATGATCTCACAGTTTGTGGGTTTAAGCCCCGCGTCGGGCTCTGTGCTGACCGCTCAGAGCCTGGAGCCTGGTTTGGATTCTGTGTCTCCCTCTCTCTCTGCCCCTCTCCTGCTCTCTCTCTCTCAAAAATAAATAAACAAATAAATAAATAAATACGTAGATATTTCTGTAGCTCCTCATTCTTCCTCAACATCCCCACTGAACCTCAAATTCCCAAATGATGTCCTCCTCTTCTAGATTCCTGTATAATCTGAGACCAGTTTTGTAGGTTTTGACGGCTCTGGGACTCCAAGAACTATCCCCAAAGACTGGAATTCTCTGTAGCCAGGAATGAGGCCTGCCTACTCTTGATTTTTAGTGTTCTGGAAGAAGTTTGGCTTACAACAATGCCCAGAAGAGGACATTTGAAGACAACAACCCTTAGAGAAAATCTGTGGCCGAGGAGAAGTGACCCCTAAAATTCTAGAGAGTGATATTGGGCACTCAGGACAATGTAGTCTCTCTTTCTCTTTGGTAATTAATTCCACTCACCTTAGAGAGAGAATCCAGAATTCTCATAATCCTCTATTACGCCCAGGTTTATTCTTGTTAAGCCTAATTGGAACAAATATCGCTTTATGTCTGCATGAAGCCCCTTTGAGATGATACAGGATTTGATTGCTCTGCAGTCACATTTTGCAACAGTCTCACCAAACTGCTGCCTCTAGGGCCACCTGCTGACACACTTTAGAATCTTGAGCATTTAATATGATGAAGGAAAGAGCCATCCTGATCTATTTTGACAGAGACACAATCTGGCCTCTGCTCTGTTGATTCCCTAAACCTGCTGTCACATCAGAGCCCAATCATCCTGGACATTTCTTTCCCTCCCAACCTCCACACCTACTTTCCCGCCCACCTTCAAAAACGATTCTGCAATCTCCTTGGTATCAGGTTCAACACAGGCAATCCTCCGTGTTGGCCACGAATGGCTCTTGGACATCTGATACTTTTGGTGCTGTGTTCTGGTCCATATTCTCTCCCTAAGCCAAGTTTCTACTCTGTTTGTCTCCACCCTGGAGATGTTGAGTCAGGTGCAAAGATAAGTGGAACAGTGATTGTTACAGTAACAATTCTGTGTGTGTGTGTGTGTGTGTGTGTGTGTGTGTGTGTGTACTCCCATGCCAAGTAACGCAGGGAGAGTTGGAAAGGGGGATGATGAAGAGAAGAAAATGAGCTAGGGATCGGCTGAATGTACCAGAAAGCCCACCACTGAAAACACTCAAAATAATCCTCAGAGCACTGGGGAAGATGGGTATCACTCTACCTCAGTAAGTTACTGAGGCTTAGGAAAATTCAATTTCTTGATAAAGGGTCACAAAGAATTTGTATGTGAGGCAAAGAATTTGCTGATTAGGCCATCATGCTGCCCTCACCACACGGCTTTGCACCACCTGCTAATGAATGATTCCATCATATTAGCCACCTTCTCTTTTGATGATTCTTTTTTTTTTTAATTTATTTTTGAGAGACAGAGAGAGACGGCGTGAACAGGGGAGGGTCAGGGAGAGAGGAAGATACAAAATCCAAAGCAGGCTCCAGGCTCTGAGCTAGTTGTCAGCACAGAGCCTGATGTGGGGCTCGAACCCATAAACCGTGAGATTGTGACCTGAGCCGAAGCCGGACGCTTAACTGACCGAGCCACCCAGGTGCCCCGTTCTCTTTTGAAATGCAAACTTCATGGAGAGAATAAAATGTGACATTTGCACAATTTAGTGCAAGCTGTTATGATCACATCACCAGCTCAGTACTGCATTAGCTCCGGTAACAGAATAGCATAATAAAGTGCCACCGACTGGGTAGCTTAAACAGCAGACATTTATTTTCTAATAGTTCTGGAGCCTGGAAGTCTGAGATCAGGGCGCCAGAATGGGCGGCTTCTGGTGAGAGCCGTCTCCCTGGCTCGCGACCCCTGCTACTGTGTCCTCACGTGGTTGAGAGAGAGAGTGGGAGAGAGAGTAACATCTCTGTGTCTCCTTTCTAGAGGTGGGGAGGGGCAGAGAGAGAAAGGGAGAGAGAGAGTCCCAAGCAGGCTCTGTGCCCAGCGCGGGGCGGTGGGGGGTGGGGGGGGGATGCCGAGCTCGATCTCACGATCATGAGATCATGACCTGAGCTGAAATCAAGAGTCAGGCGCCTCTGTTGTCTCCTCACATAAGTGCACTAATCTCATCATGAGGGCCCCACTCTGATGACCACCGCTAAACGCAATTGCCTCCCAAAGGCCCTGTTGCTGAATACCATGACCTTGAAGCTTAGGGCTTCAACATATGAATGTTGAGGGGACACAGTTCAGTAGACGGCAAGTACCACAGGACTCTCGCAGACACAGGAGGATTTAGGGGCTGCCTAATCTATTCCAGTACTGCCTGCTCCAGACGTTTCTTAAGTGAGTACCAAAGTCCTTATGGTTTCAACTGTGAGGTACCCTGTAAGGTGCGGCAGTAAACAGTCCCAGCAGTCCCTGTAATTCTTATTGACACTGATGCCTGGAGACAGCCATGGCTGGGGGAGGGCGGAAATCCCTCTAGCGCTCTGAGGCAGCCAGCAGGAGTGGGGGACACGGGGTAATCTATTCCAACACCTGTCAGGTTGACTCTCTCAGAAGTCAACATCAGGCGACATTAACTATTTGTTGAATAAATGAGTGAAAGAACAAAGGAAACAAGGGAAGTGGAAGGAGAAATCAAAGGACTTGATGGATTTTAGCTTCACAATAGGATATATCCCCATTGCCTTCCAGGCCTGGTATCCTAGGAGTTTATTTAAGCCTGCATACTCACTGGCTCCTCTTATGTGCTCTGAATGTAAAAATGAGACAGGATTCTGTGCTCAGCTCACCTGCTAACCTGGGTGTTAGATAGCCACCTAACCCACTCCAATGTAAGACAATACGGTGAGAAGATTTACCTCATTGTTTCGTTCTTGAATCCAATCTCAGTAGTGGAAGGGAGAGAAAGGACTCAGAATTGAGCAGAGGGAGCGATTCACCAGTGATTGGGGGCTGATAATGGCTTCTTCTACCCATCCCACAGAGAACTCAGGAGCTGAATTTGTTTATAAGAATTGTCTGCTTTGAGTCCAAAGGTCCAGGCTTTTATACCTCTGCCTTGATCAGTCTTGTAGTGGCTTCCCTGGAAGAGTGTGGGTTTGGGAGAGGATGTTCTCTGTAACAGAGGAGATCCCTGAGGGGGCCGACAGCTGAAAACTCTCTATTCATAGCACTTTTAAAGGTTGGGCAAGAAGGGGGCATCTGCGTGGCTCAGTTCGTTAAACATCTGACTCTTGATTTGGCTCAGGCTGTGATCTCATGGTTCGTGGGTTCAAGCGCCACATTGGGCTCTGTGCTGACAGTGCAGAGCCTGCTTGGGATTCTCTCTGCATGTCCCCCTGTGTTCTCTTTCTCTAAATAAATAAATAAACAAACATTTTTTTTAAAGTTGGGCAACAAGTCTTTTCTTAAAAAAGAATTTGGCAGACGCATCTCTGTGTCCATCAGTCATGGCTCATGTGGTCTGATTCTCTGACCCATTTCCTACTGTTGCTCCTTTCACTGATTTTGCTCCTTCTTGAGATGTCAAGAATGTTCCCATCTTGAGATCTTTTCCCTTACTCTTTTGCTGCCTTAACTGTTCCTCCCTTAGATAACTGTATGGTTCTTAATGTCTCTTCCATCAGATTTCTGCTGAAATATCTCCTTATCTGAGAGAACACTCATGACCACCTTAACCAAAATAGTACAGCTTCCTCAGCATCCGAGAGAGAGAGAGAGAGAGAGGGAGAGAGAGAGAGAGAGAGAGGGAGGGAAATATATAGAAATATATATAGCATCAATTGTTGCTCATTGATGGTCCTCAGAGTCAAAGAACACACAGTAACAGGTACAAAGTAGGCTCTCAACAAATATTTGTTAGAGTCAGACATTGTGCTAGGTCCTAAGAATGGTGAGGAAAAAAAAAAAAACCTCAGGGATCAGCTCTGTCTTCCTGGAGCTTGACATTTGTTTGGGGGAGGCAAAATAAATTTTAAAAATCACACCAATAAGTATACAGTCGCAGTCAGAAGAAAGGCTACAATGGAAAGGTGGTACCGAAAGGGCACATAACAGGGATTTGACCCCATCGGGAAGGGTATGGAAAGCTTTTGTGAGGAAGTGATGTATGAAGGATGCACAGACTTTGAGTAGGAAAAGGAAGATGGCCGATTAAAACTTATCTTTTGAAAAGATCACTCTGGACTCATTGAGGGGAGCAGATGAGAAGAGGCAAAGATGGACACCTGTCGAAGTGTTAGTGTGGGATGGAAATCCTTCAGGTGAGGGCATGGTTGTGTGAAGTTAGCATGGCCGGGTGATTGGGAGAAGTGTCTGGACTTGAGAATTCTCTCAAATACCACCTATGTGGTACAACAGATGAGGCTTGTGGATCCTATATGGCAGGTGAGGGAAAAGGGAGGTGACAGAAACGACTTCTGGGCTTCTGCACAACTGGGTGGATGGTTGGAAGAGAATACTGGAAGGCAAAAGGAGCAGGTTTACTCTATTTTGTACTTGCATGTGTATGTGGGAGAAGAAAGTGAGAGAGATTTTGATTTTTGACGTTTTGGTTTTGAGATGTTCCTGAAAACTTCATGAGGCGTATCTCATCTTAGAGGAGCTATCTAGCAGACCACTGGTTGTAAGAGTGAAGAGCTCAGAAGTGTAGCCTGGGCTGGAGATATAAATTTGTGAATTGCCTGCGTAGGTGGTATTTTAGAATGTGGCAGTGACTAAGGCTGCCTAGACAGAGAACACTTCCAGATAAGAGAGAGGTCCTGGGACCACGTTGAGGAACCTCAGCATTTAGGGAAGAGGGGCTTATAAAAGAGACTATCAGGACTGGGGCGCCTGGGTGGCTTAGTTGGTTCAGTTCAGGACTTCAGCTTGTGAGTTCAAGTCCCGTATTGGGCTCTGTGCTGACAGTTCAGAGCCTGGAGCCTCCTTCAGATTCTGTGTCTCCCCCTCTCTCTGCCCCTCTCATGCTCATGCTTTGTCTCTCTCTGTCCCTCAATAATAAATAAAAGCCTTAAAAAGAGAGAGAGAGAGAGAGAGAGAGAGAGAGAGACTATCAGGACTACTGAAGACATTGGAGGACTAGAGGATAATGTGTCATTTCAAAAGTGTGTCTCTCTTATCAGCTTGTATAAGACACACCTGTGTCTTGTGCCATGCTGTTTTCTGAAAGTGATGATGAGAATATAATCTAGGGCAAAAGATAACTAATGATTAACAAGGCTCTGTTAAAATGAAAGTGTTTCTAGAAGAAAGGAATTCTCGGGAGTCTTAAAATTCCTGAAAAAGGACTTGGAAACTGAAAAATGCCAACACGGAGGTCAATGGTGATCTCAATGATTTATCTTTTTAGCTGCAGAAGTGGGTTAAAACGTCAGTGGGAAGCCATAAAATGGAAACATTGTGAGTAAAAAAGAAGAAAAAAGCCGAAGAACTGTTTTGGGATGAAGTGGTAGAATTGAGAGGTTAGTTGATAGTGTAAGGGTTCCAAGAAGGTGGGAAGGAGAGTAGCAGGAACCGGCTTGGCTCGTTTTAAATGTGAAAGACAATCCTCCTGTTGTAACAGGAGGGAAGAAAGAGAGTGGCCGGGGTGCAGACATAAGTAGATGTGTAGGCTTGCTATGGGGGAAATGAAGGGATTGCCTTCCATTTTCTCTGTAACCAAATGCCAGAGTTTAGGTGCTTCTCCGAGTGTTATTAACAGCGCCTTGTAAACTAATTGTTTTTTTATATGGGTGCATACCCTAGCTGTCCAACTGTTTCACCGGTAGCTAAATACACACACACACGCACACACGCACACACACACACCCATCCCTGTTCACTGTGGTGCCAACAAAAACAGGAGCTTAATAAATATTCCATTTTTCTAGTACTGATGATGATAAATCCAATGATGCTCTAGAGGGAAAGAATTCGTTCCGATGAGGACCCCCCCCCTCCCGCCCCATTACAAGGCGCCTGACAAGTGTGAGGATTGGGAATGAAGTGAACAAACGACAGACAGCTTGAGGGAAGGAATTCCACCAGCACGCCCCGTCTGGTCTGGGACCTTAAGGGTTAAGACCAACGAGAGCTGGTCATCCCTGGTTCCTAGAGAGGCTCCCGCAAAGCCGGCTGGGGGGCTAGGGTAACTTCCTGTTCTTGTCTTCCGGGCTGGAGAGTTTAGGACCCTGGGTTGGTGGGGTCAGGAGGACCTGGGAGCTACGTGCTCCGGGACAGCTGGGCCTGCTGGGGTGCTGGGCGCCTTGTGTGTGGCCCCCAGAACAGTGAGTTCCTTCTCGGGGGGAAGGGAGCCGAGGACTGCGGGCAGGAGGAGTGGCCACTGCATCACCCAGGCTGCAGTGTGCGCCCGGAGGGGGAGCCCGCGGCTGCGAGGGCCGAGGCCCCGCGTCTCCGCGTGGGCCGCCGCGCCGCCCTCGCCTCCCTCGCCTGCCGGGTCCCTTAAAGGAGCTTGTTGATCTGGCCTCCTGGAACTTCACTCCGCAGTGCATCCAGCCTCTGCCCCCCTGCCAACGTTTCTTGAAGCTGAGCTTCAGGCAGTGCATTTTCTTTGGAAGATTTTCTAATCCAAAGCATAGCCCCGTCCTAAGCCTTCTGCTTTGGGGAGAGTGCAAACAGCCCTTCTGTGAGGAGTGACATCTAAGGGACAGCTTTGTAATACCTTTATGGCCCGAATACCATTTGCTGCCTTTTTGCTGAGCCAACGCTCCTGAGAGCTCCAGAGTTCATAGTTTCTTAGGGAAAATGGTGCACGCGTTTCTGTTACCAGACTCTTGTGAAGACTTCGATGGAAATCTTTAACTCAGACCGCAAAACATTTCACTCCATTTGAACAGTTTTTCCTTTTAGGTGTGTGGGGTGCCCCCCTCCCTCTACTCAAACGCTAGGGCTATTTGTAATTTAGACTAATTTCACCTTTTCCTGCAACAAATCCCTGGTTGCTGAGGACGCTGGGCGAATGCTCCTCCGTTTGGTATCACGTGTTGAGATATAAATCTTTTTTAAAAAAGACCCAGTCAGTGTTTTCCAAATTAAAGGTTCTCTTTGCGATTTATTTGCAGTTTGAGGTTACGCCCAGCTTGTTTCCTGCTCTAGTCTTTCTGTAATAGGAGTGTGAACTCTCCAAACAGGCATGGGACTCAATCCTGCTCTACCGCTTCCTGGTTGTATGAGCTTTGGAAGGTTTCTTAATGTCTTTTTTGTTCACCTATAATAACACGCTGCTAATTGTTCATACACTTCCAAGGGCTACTGTGGAAATTAAATGAGAAATATTATGTCAAGTATTTAGCTCAGTGCCTGGCATATAATAGAGCATAATTAAGTGAAAATTAACACCAGTTTTTTTGTTTTCTGTATGTGTGCCTTTGTGTATCCTTAGTCTAGGCTCTTGTTTTTCCCGATTTGTGCTGTTCTTTGTATCCTGAAATGGATTCCAAGCCCATCTATACCTGCCTTCCAGTGACCTCACATTTTCCAGTCTCGTAAAGTAGGTCAAGAATTGTAGTTGGCTCTAGGAGATAAAGTTTAGGCTAAAAGGGATATTGTGATGATGATAGACTAAATAAGTAAGAGTCCAGGAAGAGTTTATTAGCTTCCCTTTTATATTTAGGGGTTATTGGCTATAATTTTTTCTAGCCCTACCTTGTCCTAATTTTTGTTTTAACTGGATATAGAACTTTTTGAAATTGAACTTCAAAGGTTTCATCCTTCTGTCAAGGGCCAACTTTTTCTTTCTAAACAGGGTATTCTGTTAACTGCTCCTTATACCTGCATATTGATTTTTTGAAGTCTTGTTACCTTTTCCAAAAAAAACTACTTTGTGTTTTCAATTAAAAATATTTCTAAACTCTGAGTGGACAATGAGTATTAGTATTCATTCTATTTTTGAAGCTTGATGCTCAGACTTTAATGTGAAGATTTAATTTTTTAAAAATTATTTTCTTGGAAAAAGTAAATTGGGTTAACCCTTAATTCTAAACATTTGCATCTGAGATAAGATTTTTCTAAAAGGACTTCTAAAGACCATGTTTTTATTTTTAGTCTGGTCTATAGAACATTCTGTGCCCACAACTGGTCTATTGCAATAATTGGAAGCAAGGAAGAAGAGTACATTATAGCAGAGGCCTGCAAACATAACCTGTTTCCTTCCACAGAGTTTCTGATCCCTAACTTGGCTGTGCCCACTACTGATGGAGCCAGAGCAACAACTGTTGATCTCAAATTCTAGTGGCTTCACGGAGAGGGAGAGTGTGAAAAGCCTTTTTACAGGTGAGGGACCAAGAAGATTATCCGAATCTATTAGAAATTCAAAGAAGCTGTGCCACGGAGTATGGAGAAAGAAGAGGGCATTTGCATGGAACAAACTTTAATTTGATTCCTGCTCTGCTGCTTACAAGCTATGTTAACCTTTACAGCCTCTCTCTTCTCATCTTTAAGAAAAACGAATAATATCTGTCTCATATTTCTTAGGATTAAAGAGATACTATATGGCACACTATTCTTACTGAATAGCAGGTGCCGTTGTTATTTCTGTATTTTCTCAGATTTTAACTAAGGTCTTGTCAAGTTTTCACCTTAGAAGGTGTCCTAGTCAGTTTCTCCCCATTCAGTTCCCCCTTTTTCTTTTAAGTCTTCTAGAATAAAGCTTAATGAAGTTTTTTTTAGATGAATATCCCCCTTGGCAATTGCTGACAACTGTTTAAATACTTCACTAGTGTTGTTACCAAGCACAGAAAATTCACCTGCTTCTAATGAGCACTTATAAGTAAAAAACCAGCTTTAAAAGCTTCTTTTAATGTAAAAGGTTTCATGAGGTTTTACTTTGTTATCCCCCCCTCCCACTGCAGTTCAGAGTTCCCTTCCCCTGGTAGAGATGAAGGAATATGTTTAGAATATTTGTTTATTCTTACAGGAGATGCAAGTAAGAAGCATTTGGAAACTGTTCAACACAATAACTCCAAAGCAGATAAAGAGAGCACCTCAAAATGGCCTAAGAGAGGTGGCCCACAAAATTGTAAGCATGAGGATACAGAAGAAATTCCATTGACGTCCCAAGGCGATGAGATCTGGTGCAATGATTCCTGTGAGAAGGATGGCAAGTCAGAGGATCAGGGAAATTCTACGGGAGGAGAAAAAGAAAAACCCAGTCCCTGGGGATGGGCTCCCGGGGAACTCGGCAGCGCTGCTGCCCCGCAGAATTCGACCTCCGGGGACAAACCCTACAAGTGTGCCGACTGTTGGAAAAGCTTCAGTAACAGCTCTCATCTGCGTATTCACCGGAGGACCCACTCGGGCGAAAAGCCTTACAAATGCTCCGAGTGTGGGAAATGTTTCAGTAGCAGCTCTCACCTGATTCAGCACCTGCGAACGCACACGGGCGAGAAGCCCTACCGGTGCGGGGAGTGTGGGAAAAGCTTCAGCAACACCTCCCACCGAATCATCCACGAGCGGACCCACACGGGCGAGAAACCCTACACGTGCCCCGAGTGCGGGAAGAGCTTCAGCAGCAGCTCCCACCTCATCCAGCACCACAGATCGCACACCGGCGAGAAGCCGTACGAGTGTCCCGTGTGTGGGAAATGCTTCAGCCACAGCTACGTCCTCATCGAGCATCAGCGGATCCACACGGGAGAGAAACCTTACAAGTGCCCCGACTGCGGCAAGAGTTTCAGCCAGAGCTCCAGCCTGATCCGCCACCAGCGGACGCACACGGGGGAGAAGCCCTACCGATGTCTCGAGTGCGGGAAAAGCTTCGGTTGCAATTCGACCCTCATCAAGCACCAGAGGATCCACACGGGCGAGAAGCCGTACCGGTGCACGGAGTGCGGGAAGAGCTTCAGCCGAAGCTCCAACCTGCTCACACACCGGAGGACGCACGCGGGAGAGAAACCCTGCGAAGGCCCCGGGTACCAAGCAAGTTTGAGCCGCAGCTGCAGCGCGATGGAGGAGTGCGGCCTCCGGCCCGGGGAGAAGCCGTACAGGTGCTGCGAGTGCGGCAAGCGTTTCGGTCTCAGCTCCCATCTCATCAGGCACCAGAGGACACACACAGGAGAGAAGCCGTACCGGTGTCCCGAGTGTTGGAAGACTTTCAGCCAGAGCTCCACGCTGGTGATTCACCAGAGGACGCACACGGGGGAGAGGCCTTACAAGTGCCCTGACTGTGGCGAGCGCTTCAGCCAGAGCTTTAACCTCATCAGGCACCGGCGGACCCACGTGGGAGAGAAACCTTACAAGTGCACCGACTGTGACAAGTGCTTCAGCAGAAGCGCCTATCTCGCTCAGCATCGGAAGACGCACCTAGAAAAGTCTTTCGAGCCTCCCGAAGTTGATGGTTTTCCCCATGGGTGGAGTTGGAAAAACTGTCCAGGGGAAGTGGCCCTCATCTCTTCCTTTTCAGTCCCTCATCCATCTTCCTCTTGAGTCCCTGTTTATTATTATTATTATTATTATTATTATTATTATTATTATTATTTCCTTTTCTTGCTGGACCATTACAATTCAGGTGTGGCTACAGAGTTTCTTTGGTCTGTTTGCCATGTCTGGAGAAAGTCAACCTTCCAGGTTAGAGGATGGGAAGCTCATTATACTGCCCAGTGGGAGATGCTGCCGTCGATGGAGAAGAAATGTTTTTTGGTTTAAGGTAAGATTGGAATAGCTTCAAAGGGAAGCATAAAGAGAAATTCCAGGAATAAGGACACCTGAGAGCTTGAAGCCAAGCTAGCCATCGAATTTCCCTATTTCCTCTTGCCTGAGTGGGTGGCAGTAATTCAGTATTGGCCTCAGGGAAGTTATCCAGAGAAAGATTCTTTTTGAACAAATAATGTGATTTCCTGGCTGTTTTGGTGGGTCTTAAGAAAGGACTCCGTTCTTTAAACACATTTTTATTTGCTGAAAATTAACTTCCATAGTATTTAGAACACCACTGACTAATCCAATAGCTGCTAGTCACCTGTGGCTATTTAAGTATGTTTATAGTAAGATTAAAAGAAATTTAAACTTTGGTTCCTTAGTTGCACTAACCACATGCCAAGCACTCAGGAGCCACACGTGACTGGTGGCTGCTGTGTTGAATATCATATTAAGTTCTTTCATTCAAGATTATCATTCTTCGGGGCGCCTGAGTGGCTCAGTCGGTTAAGCGTCCGGCTTCGGCTCAGGTCAGATCTTACGGTTCGTGGGTTCGAGCCCCGTGTCGGGCTCTGTGCTGACAGCTAGCTCAGAGCCTGGAGCCTATTTCAGATTCTGTGTCTCCCTCTCTCTCTGACCCTCCCCTGCTCCAGCTGTCTCTGTCTCTCAAAAATAAATAAAAAGCATTAAAAAAAATTAAAAAAAAACTTATCATTCTTCACAGACTCATGAAGATTTCTGTTAGGACTGTAGGAAATGTGCTATGAGGTTCCTGGTCTCCAGGAGGAACTGCAACATAGACTAGAAATGGGATAGAGTTTGGGGCACCTGAGTGGCTCAGTCAGTTAAGCGACCGACTTCAGCTCAGGTCATGATCTCATGGTTGGTGGGTTTGAGCCCCATGTTGGATTCTGTGCTGAATGCTTGCTCAGAGCCTGGAGCCTGATTCAGATTCTGTGTCTCCTTCTCTCTCTGACCCTCCCCACTCATGCTCTATCTCACTCTATCTCTCAAAAAATAAATAAATGTAAAAAAATATTAAAAGAAATGGAGTAGACTTTTTAAGGTGCGCAGTCTAGAGATTGGCCATTCTAATGCTTGTATGTTTTATGTTCAACCATCTTGGTAATCCAGTGATGATCCTGTTGTCTTGGCCAAAGCCAGATTAAGAGGTAGAATTCTTGAATTTTGTTTAAAAACTTTTGACAAATAGGGGCGCCTGTGTGGCTGGGTTGGTTAAGCCTCTGGCTCTTGATTTTGGCTCAGTTCATGACCTCACAGTTTCATGAGTTCGAGCCCTACACCAAGGTTGGCGTGTTTCAGTTTTGCAGACTTTTGAAAACCCGTTTATGTGATTTGGCTCTTTGAATTTTTGTTGTTGTTGAAACAAAGGATTCAGCTTAAGTCAGAAAAGAACAATAAAGCAAGTTCAGTTTAAGTCAGCTTGTGTCTGCAGAGATTAACAGGTACAGTTTATGTCCTATTAGCATCTCTGACTCTATGTTTTATGACTGCCCACAATTACATAACACCTGTTTCACAAACCTCAATGTCTATGGAAACATAGATGTCCACATTTTAGGTGGATTAAGATGGGTTTACTCCATGACTAAAACAATTTAGCAAGAATCCTTATCACTTCAGATTGAAAACTAGGAAAACGAGAGATTTGTTACTTATGAGAACATAATAGTAAACTTAATCATATTTGATGCCTTTGTCTCAATTTCATTAATCAGCAAATAGGTTTTCTACTGAGCTCCCCAAGAGATAAACATTCTGTATTCTTTGTCTTGTCCGCAAGAAGAATTCTGCACCTGAGTAAATAAAGCATTCTTAAGTGATCTGTTCCATAGTTGCTTTTTAACTAAAGGCAAACTCTTATATTCGTTTTTTTCTGACTCCGAGAAGGGGCTTGTGTTTTTTTCCCTACAGTGGAATGGGGAAATCCATGTCTACACATAAACGTAGTGGGGACTTCGGGCCCTGGCTGCTATAGAGTGTGCCAGAAGGCATCCAGACAGGGTCTTACCAAAGCACCTGAGGTGAGGGTTTGCTCCCATCCTTCCAGGCCACGCAAGCTGGATCTACCAAAATGGCCTCCTCCTCAGTGCTGTGCCTATCTCCATATCGATGGTGAGAGGTCGTGGAATATGGTTTGTGACTTGCCCCTCATTCATGAGTCCAATATATTCCGTCTCTGCCCGTCTCTCGCCTTCTGAAATCATGGTCGTGACAAAGCCGTCAATTGCTTCTTTATTCTGTATTTGAGTTTATGTAATTCCTTTTGAGCAGTGTGATCATTCATTCAGCAAAAATTTACCTGACGCCCAGTATGTGTTCAGCAGGAGTTCAAGTGACAGCGGGAGGGGCAAGCGTATGGATAGATGAAAAGGAAAACATGCACCTTTTCAGGTGACTACTGTCTCCTTGCCAACACTCTTGAACTGCAACTTAGGCTGAACCCTCCATCTTCAAATCTAATAATTTGACCATCGAAGGAGTTAGAAATAATCGTATATTAAAAGGGTTAGGTTTGTTCCGTGAAAACACCAGCGTGGTGAAGTTGGACACAGTGCTCTGTACAGAGTGGTGCTCAGTGGTTCTGAGTGGGTGTCATATGCTGGTATGTTTTATGCTGATGCCCAGGAATATGCCTTCCCATTAGACTGTCCACCCCTTGAGTGCAGAGAACAGATTTTGTTTTCATAATCCCAGTGGCCAACACAAGGCCTGGCATGTGTTGAGTGGTTTTGGATGAAGGGCATTCGCCAATGGTCAAGTTTACTGGAATAAGCGGTAGAGTCCCAGCATGCCCCAGGTCCCTTGAACATCGTTACTTGTCCAGTCCGCAGAGTCTGGGCTAGCTCGCAGGTGAAAGTGACTGCCCCTGGAAGCTGGGTCTGTCCTTCACGCTAAGCCCTAGAAGACCCTCGATAGTCCCAATTGTTCAGAATCCTATGGAGGTAAGACCTGGGCTTTTAAAAAGTTCATACTGTCCAGGACAGGTTCAAAATCTGTTTCAAATTCACATTTCAATCCCTTTGTTCTTAGCTTGTAAGATTTAGTAAACAGTGAATGAGGCCAGGTGCCTGGCATAGTATCGGTATTAGCTAAATACTGGTTTCCTTCCCCGTCCGCCCCTCATTTTCTCATGATTTTGCCGAAGATAGGCTCTAGGGACAGAAATGTTTAATCACTGCTTGGATTGGTTATTTCTAGGTTCCTAAAATAGAGATATTAGTAACATTTAGCTCCTGGGTTTGTAGTGAGGAGCAGTGGGATACTGTGTGTAATGTGCATATATTTAGCGTTGCTAGTACCTCGGTATCAGCTGATCTACCAAGATCAAGTGGCTGGATACAACCATGGGTCTTTGGATCATCTTTGATGGTGGCCCCAGAGACAGAGGTGTCTGCTGGGGCCACTAAAATGGTGCAGCCCTTTTGTGGTCTACCCCAGGAACGTGGAGGGGCGTGGCTGCACACTGCGGTGTGTAGGCTAATCACGTAGCACATCATTATTTTATGGCGGCTGTGCGGGCAACTACTGCCGTTTCTATTTAAAAATTACCTTTCCTTTCACTCTTCATCTCTTGTACTTCATTTTTGTTCTCTTCTCTTTGGCCCTAACTTCTTCTGCCTTGGCCTTACATATTTTCTTTTCCCCCCACGTTTGTTTATTTTTGAGAGAGAAGAGTGCAGGTGGGGAGGGGCAGAGAGAGGGTGCAGACAGGGCCCCTGCTGGTGCTGACAGCAGCAGGCCTCACGCAGGGCTTGAGCCCACGAACCCTGAGATCATGACCCGAGCTGAAGTTGGTCACTTAACCAACGAGCCACCCAGATGTCCCTTTCCTTGCATTTTCTAACCCAAACTTAAACTGATCTGCCCTTTATTTCCCTTTATTTTGTTTCCCCTTCTTCCCTCTCCCTCTTCCCCTCCCAGTGAGGCAGGAATGAGGTCAAGGCTAAGTAAGGATGGTCCAAACGTTTGGTTATAAAGATCCCGAAGGAAACGGGGTGCTTGGCAATCATGACTCCATGCAATGTAGCCACTTACAGAGGTAGCGTGGAAGTGCTAACTAAAGGCAGTGAGGTTTGTGATGAAACATTGCACGGCTGACAGAATCAGTAGATACCCTGGGGTTTGACACTGTGAGGGATGAAGTGAAGGTTCTGGTTGAAAAAGGATCATGATTAATTTTGAGCCATGTTAAGTCATGTGGATAAATGGTCAGATTAAAGAAAATTCTAGTTGGTTAGACTGACCAACACAGGTGAAAGATTTCCCCCTTAAATCAATAGCATACTTTCTAATTATTAAAGTAATAGTTATTGCTGATTGTAAAATATACAGAGAAGTATAAAGTAGGAAATGATGTAAAAGTATGAAGACCAAAATAAAAATGGCCCATAACCATTTTTTCCAGAGAGCGCTCACCACAAAAGTTCTGAGATATTTCCCAATAACCTCTTTTCTAAGCATATAGCTGAATAAATAATTTATTTTATTTTTGAATAAACATTTAAAAAAATTGGATCCTGTGGTATGTGTGTGTGTTTAGTATTGTGTCATTCTTATTGTCAGTTTACTTGTTTTAATGATTATGAGGTTTTTAATGACCTCATAATAATAGACTGATAACTAACAATTCAGTTGTTCTGATAGTGGATGTTTATAGTGTTTCTACCTCTTTGCTATTGTGAACAAGGCTTTTTTGGTTGTTGTTTTGGTGTTGTAGTTGTGACTGTTTGCTTTGCTTTTTGTTGGTACACAAATTTTACGTTACATCTCAAGTTATTTCCTTAGAGTGAATTCCTAGCAGTAACATTATTGAGTCAAAGGACATAAAAGGTTTTATTTTATTTATTTATTTAGTAAACATTTATTTTTGAGAGAGAGGCAGAGTTGAGCTGAATGTTGGAGGGGCAGAGAGAGAGAGGGAGACACAGAATCCGAAGCAGGCTCCAGGCTCCGAGCTGTCAGCATGGAGCCCTACGCAAGGCTTGCACACACAAACTGTGAGATCGTGACCTGATCTGAAGTCGGACACTTAACTGACATAAAAGTTTTTAAAGGCATATTAATCTCATAACAGACCCAGCTATCAGTTTAAATTAAATTACCCAGTGAAATAATTTTGTTAAACACCTTTTGGAGGGAGTGGGGAAGGAAAACCTGTAATTCATGGCCAGTACATTTAAATGATGGAAACCTCTTTGAAAGCAGCTTATTCCCCCCACTCCCCCCCGCCCCTTTTTTTAACTCCTTTCCCTCTCTTGAGTTCGGTTCAGCTCAGAGTCACTTTGGGATGAGTCACGTGAAGAACTAGCTGGGCTTTTCCACCTGCGGCCCCAGGCCCAGCTCCGGCAGAGGGCGCGGCAGCTGCCCGGAGACCTGGGGAAGCGGCCCCAGGCCCAGAGCCTGGACGCACCCTGAAGAACGATGGTTCAGGAAAGGGCTGGCTACTTAGTTCAGGGCCTCCTGTCACCTGGTTCTGAGAATGAAGTGCACCCCAAATCCAGGAGACGAAGGCAAATTCAGGTTTGGCTAATGGAGAAGTATCTTCTTGTCTATAAAATGGATGTTGAGGAAAAAGCACATTGGAAACATATGAAGATACCAAGTTCTACTGCTCAGAGGACCGGAATGCTCATCTTTCCCACTCTGCTGTCATCAGTTAGTGAAAAACTTGTATTGTCAGCTGCAGGGATTGATATTTTACTAAGGGAAAAACAACCACACCGGGGCGGGGGGTGGGGTGGGGGGGGAAGCAATGTAAGTTGTGGTCATTGCCCTTATGAGAGGTTATACCTGGCTACTCCTACTACTTTCTCAAACCTCAGCTTAGACGTAACCTCCTTTGGCAGGTGCTCCCTGACCCCTGTGTCAGTTGTGGACCTTCTTACCCTCTGGTGCAACATGTACTTGCTCGTTTTTGGACACATACCACTTCCTTAATTTCCCTGTATGCCGCTGTCTTCTCTGTTAAACTCGGAACTCTTAAATGGCAGGCACGGTGTCTGCTGTGTTCAGTGCTCTACTCCCAACACCAAGCACGGCACCTGACACAAAGTAGACGTGTGTTACGTTGAATTGGGTTGATATATACTTTTTTTTTTTAAAGTTTATTTTGAGAGTACAAGCAGGGGAGGGAGCAGACAGAGACAGAGAATCCCAATCAGGCTCTGCACTGTCAGCACAGAGTCCTACATGGGTTTTGACCTGACAAACACGAGATCATGATCATAAGATCAAGAGTCGGACCCTTAACCAATTGAGCCACCCAGATGCCCCGCATTGATGTATATTCTTTTTTTTTTAATTTTTTCAATGTTTTTAATTTATTTTTGAGAGACAGCGATAGCGTAAGCAGGGGAGAGTCAGAGAGAAAGAGATACAGAATCTGAAGCAGGCTCCAGGCTTTGAGCTAGCAGCACAGAACCTGATGTGGGGTCCAAGCCCACGAACCATGAGATCATGACCTGAGCCGAAGTCGGATGCTTAACGGACTGAGCCACCCAGGTGCCCCTGATGTATGTATATTCTTAATTATGGCTTTAGGAGCAGTATTCAAGAATAAAAAGAAAATGAAAAAGACAAAGTTCCAAATTCCAACTAGAATTTGCAAAAGATTACATAAGCACTGAGGGATGCAGAACAAGTAAATGACTGGCATTGGAAGTCTTTTGGCGGGGGGCCTGGGTGGCTCAGTCAGTTAAGGGTCTGTCTCTTGATTTTGGCTCAGGTCATGATCTCACAGTTCATGAGTTTGAGCCCCAAGTCGGGCTCTGTGCTGGCAGTGTGGATCCTGCTTAGGATTCTCCCTCCCTCTCTCTGCCCCTTCTCTGCTCTCTCTCTTAAATAAACAGTCTTTAATCTGGGTCTTTTTTGTTCAAAAAGTTTTTTTTTATGCCTTTGAGAGACAGAGACAGAGTGGGGGAGGGGTAGAGAGAGAGGGAGACACAGAATCTGAAGCAGGCTCCAGGCTCTGAGCTGTCATCACAGAGCCTGATGTGGGGCTCAAACCCACAGACTGTGAAATCATGACCTGAGCCGAAGTCGGAAGCTTAACCAACTGAGCCATCCAGGCACCGTGAGATCATGACCAATCGGGATCTTAAAGAGTGGACAATTGAAGAAAGAAAGGCAAGGCTTTTCCCTGAATTGAGAATGGCACTTGAAAAGGCACAAGTCTAGGCCTGACATACCAAATTTAGGCCAACAAGAAGAGGCGTCAAGAACAAATGTGCTCTTTGTTTTAAGGTAACTAGATCTTTTGTATGGGGAGGGGAAAATGCATTCTAATCAAACAATCCCATTCTTGAACCAGATTTTCTGGGCTTGGATTCAGGCTCTGGTGAATAGCTGCATGACCGCTTTACTGTACATTATTTTCCTAATCTGTAGAATGGGGGTAAAAATCAGTGTGTGCGAAAAAGATTTAATTTTTAAAACTTAGAGAAGTTATAAGCAATTGCAAACATCCTATTGAAACAATAGAAATAATCGTACTAACGTCAGGAATAAGCATGGAAACTTGATATTCCCAGCACTCTTCAATATTGTGCTTCAGGTCCTCACCAATAGAATAAAATGAAAGAATCAAGAGGCATACATATTAGAAAGTGAGCCAATCGTAGGCCTAACTGTGCGCACATCTACTCCTGAAATACTCCATGCTTTGCTGTGAATCATAGGTAGGCCAATCCCTGCAGCCTGTGTTTCCCAAATTTTGTTTTCAACTGGTGTCTAGCTAAACCCAGCAGGTGAGAGGCCACTGGTGGGCGATTGGGCCAAGAGAGGGGCAACAAGGTATTTCTCCCATTTCCTCTCAGCCTCCTGCAGCTTCTCTGGCCGCAGCTAAGTCTCCTCCTTCTGCACCAGACAGGTCCACCATGCTTTTCGTTTCGTTGGGGTTAGCCTGGTCCCCAAGGTCTATTAACACTGCCTCTTCCTGATTACAGAGTATGTGTCATGGACTTACTCTATAGTTTATTACTGTCTGCTAGTAAGTGGCTGATTTTGTATCATATTCCATGGCCTTAGCTTCAGGTTTGAGTGACAGATTTTTTAAAAAATAATTTTTTGAGAGCACGTGCGAATGGGGGAGAAGGGCAGAGAGAGAAGGAAATCTCTCTCTCTCTTTTTTTTAAGTTTATTTATTTATTGGGGTGGGGGCGAGGAGCAGAGAGAGGGAGGGAGACAGAGAATCCCAAGGAGGCTCCATGCCTTCAGTGCAGAGCCTGATGTGGGGTTCCAACCCAGGACCCAAGAGATCATGACCTGAGCTGATGTCTGATTCTTAACTGAGCCACCTAGGTGCCCCAAGAGACTGAATCTTAAACAGGATCCATGCTTAACTTGGAGGCATGGCTGAATCCCAAAACCCTGGGATCATGACCTGAGCCGAAGTCGAGTAGGGCACTCGACTGACTGAGGCACCTAGGGGCCCCAGTTTTTATTTTTGAGTAAGTGGAGCCATGCCAAGATTCAAACATACTTAAATGATGGTTGGCTACTTGATTTAAAAAAAACCCTCTTATGCTAATTTCAAGTACAGGGTGATCGAGTAACATCCTGGTGATACTGAATTCTCATTTGTAAGAGCCACTCAAGCATTCTATTACGCTAGCAATATAGGAACCACAGCAGTTTATTGAAGAAATTTCTTTAGGAAAATGATTTCCCACACATTAAATTGGTTTTCTTCAGTCATTTTTAATTTGATGTATATTTCAAACAGCCATATTTGTTGATACCGGTGAGGATTGTTGTCAGGGAAGGAATCAAAGTCTGGATTTTATAATGGAGGATTGTTAAAGCAGTAATTGATAATTAAGAGTATTGAGTGAGGAACACAAGATTTGCAGACTAGGAGTGTAACTCTTGGTTTCATCCGGTATCAGCTGTGATCTGACCAAGTCACTTAACCTCCTTATGTTTCATTTTTGTTATTTGAGGGTTAAGTAATGAAAATATTTTGACACATAATTACTTTTATGAGCAGATAAAAGATACATTTGGGGGTGGAAAATGGTGAGTTGCCATACTTTCTTTTAATTTTTTAAAAATGTTTATTTATTTTTGAGACAGAGAGAGACAGTGTGAGCAGAGGAGGGGCAGAGAGAGAGGGAGACACAGAATCTGAAGCAGGTTCCAGGCTCTGAGCTCTCAGCACAGAGCCGGATACGGGGCTCGAACCCACAGACTATGACATCATGACCTGAGCTGAAGTTCGACGCTCAACTGACTGAGCCACCCAGGCGCCCCTATACTTTCTTAAACTCAGCAAAGTGTTACAGGATTGCAAAGATTAGATTTCATGAGCATATTGCCCTCTCCCTCTAGAGGTTGACCTGACTTTTGTCCAAGGTCACAAAGGTGGTGACACCAAGAACTTAGATCTCCACCTTCTAGTCACTTGGTCTTCCTGATACGCCATTATCCTTCATCATCCATTCATTCACTAAATACATTTTTTATGGAAGATAAATGGAGTTTAAAACGTTGTGCTACCCTCCTACACTGTTGGTGGGAATGTAAACTGGTGCAGCCGCTCTGGAAAACAGTGTGGAGATTCCTCAAAAAACTATCAGTAGAACTCCCCTATGACCCAGCAATAGCACTGCTGGGGATCTACCCAAGGGATACAGAAGTGCTGATGCATAGGGGCACATGTACCCCAATGTTCGTAGTGGCACTTTCTACAATAGCCAAATCATGGAAAGAGCTTAAATGTCCATCACCTGATGAATGGATCAAAAGGATGTGGTATATATATACAATGGAGCACTACATGGCAATGAGAAAGAATGAAATATGGCCATTCGTAGCAAAGTGGATGGACCTCGAGGGTGTCATGCTAAGCAAAATAAGTCAGGCGGAGAAGGACAGATACCATATGTTGTCACTCATAGGTCTAACAGGAGAAACCTAACAAAGGACCATAGGGAAGGGAGAAAGGGTTGGAGAGAGAGAGGGACACAAATCATGAGAGACTGTTGAATACTGAAAACGAACCGAGGGCTGAAGGGGGAGGAGGAGGGAGCAAAGGGGTGATTGTCATGGAGTGGGGGCACTTGTGGGGAGAAGCACTGGGTGTTATACGGAAACCAATTTAACAATAAACTATTATAAAAAATTAAAAAAAATTGTGCTAGGTGCTGCCAGTAATTCTGATTTATCAGAGGGAGATCCTTCCCTCACAGGGACTAGTGGGTAAGACTCAACCACAAGTGTCAGAGATTGGGTCAATAAAAGTTATGAATGAACCAACTTCGGGGACAGGTGACAGGACAGTCTTGCTCCAAGCGGCAGAAACATCAAGGACTTGTACCTAACTATAGGGTTTAAGGTACAGGGCGAGCCTTAATAGATTCCGGGGCGGTGTCAACCTTTCATAACACAGGCCGTCTCTCACACTGCACCTCTTGTTTTTGTTTCCCTTGAAATGCTCATCCGACACAATTCACGTAACTCCATGTAACTCCCCTAGGGCTTGCCTGACTCCCTCCAGGCCGAGGCAGGGCAAAGGGAAGGATGGCCACGGTTTCTGCGGTTTCCTGTCTGCCCACCTTCTCAAAGCACTTACGACACACCTGTACTTTACTTCTTTGCCCGAGGACCCCGACCCCCCGCATTTCCGATCGCGAGACAACAGGGGCAACGAACACCAGTCATCTTTGGGCTGAGCACAGGGACTAGTGCGCAGTGCCTGATAATTTTGGATGAACAAATACCCGGCATATCCTCTCCTTCCTCCTTCTGGCAAACATCTGCCTAACTCGTTCTTCCAGAAGTTCGGCTCTAACATCACGTTCTCCACGCACCAGTTTCCACTGCCCTCTATATACACTAGGCGTGAGAGAAAAAGGACCTCCGGGTGTGACACATAGTAAGCGCTCAATAAGTGATCGTGGAACGAATGGCGGACCTCCAGGCGGCGGTTCCCCCGGAACAAACTCTACCTGGTCTCCGGTAGGACCCCAGCTGCCCGGGCCGCGGCGGGTAAGCTGCGCGAGGAACTCAGAGCTCGACCCACTCCACCCCTGCGCCCGACCGCCCCCGTGAAACCAGCGGGCGCCTCACCCTCCGCCCACCCGCAGCCGGAGCCCAGCTCACGCCCCCGCCCCACACCACGCAACATCGCCCTAGCGCCTCACCCGGCGACGCCCGGCCGGCCGCGCGGGCCGCGATTGGCCTAACGCGGCATAGCGCCATCTCGGCCTACCGCGCGGTGCGCGGCCTCATTGGTCAGCGGCGCCGGGGGGCGGGGCGGGCGCTTTGGGCGCGTAGGGCGGGGCCGGCTCCTTCCCTTGCGCCCCGCCTCCTGGTCCTCGCCTGGGCGGAGCCCCTGGGCCGCCTGGGCTAGCTGGGCCTTCGCCGAGCGGAGAGCGCGCGGCGGTTACTCTGGTTACTGCCGAAGCGCCGCGCTGGGGAGGGCAGCGGCCGCCCGCGAGGGATGCTGGCGAGGAGGCCGTCGGGAGCCGCCGCCGCCGCCTTCTGAGGAAGCTCCTTAGACACCGCCGCTCACCCGCGGGGAAACGAAGTCACGGTCTGGAAGGTTCGCGGGGCTGGTGACCCGGAGCGTCTGCAGAGCGGCCGCGCTTGCCTGAGCTAGGGCGGCAGTCTCGAGTCCAAGGCCGTCCTCCGCAGCCCCGGCGCCCCGGAGCGTGGGCGCTCCCGCACTTGGCCAGGCCGCCCCTAGGTGGGAGACGTTTCTTTCGTCCCCGGGCCTTTCCTGGAAGGAAGGGCACCTGCAGCAGGTGAGCGGGCCCGCGTCGCCTTTGGCAGACATCACCTGCCGCAAGCCAGGAGAAGCCTGTCCCGGGGAAGATGATGAATGGGTTGCCGGAAAGAGGAGAGTCGGCTCGGAAGCGGTTGCAGCAGATTTTTTAACACTGCTTTCTAAGTCTGGCCGTCTCTCCCCTCTTCACGGAACTGTTTTTATTCCAGCGTGATAGGAGTTTGTAGACTCGTCCGATCTGAATTGTAATCCCCCCGACGGTGTTGGCTGCAGCTTGGCCGCCTCCTCGTGCTTTTGGTGACACGTTTTGGGGAGAACCTCGAATCACCAAAACCCCGCAAGGAAAAAGAGGATCTCGACACTGCCCCGGGGTCGCCGAAGGAGCCTTTGAACCATGTGGACTTTCTTGGGCATTGCCACTTTCACGTATTTCTACAAGAAATGCGGAGACGTCGTCTCTTTTGCCAACAAGGAGCTGTTGCTGTGCGTGCTGGTATTCCTGTCCCTGGGCCTGGTGCTGTCCTACCGCTGCCGCTACCGGAGCGGGGCCCTGCTCGGGCGCCAGCAGAGCGGCTCCCAATTCGCGGTCTTCTCGGATATTCTGTCGGCCTTGCCTTTCATTGGCTTCTTCTGGGCCAAGTCGCCCCCGGGATCAGAAAATAAAGAGCAGCTTGGGTCTAGGAGGGTAGGTTGAATTTTAAATGGGCAAATGAATGAGGTTTTTTTTTTTTTGATCGGATTGGGGTGGCTCAAATGTAAATTTTCATCTTTTCTAAAGGACAAAGGCAGCCGTTTAGATATTCTGGTATGCATTTACATTTGATTTTCTTGGATTTTTTTGTTTTTGATTTTATTTTTAAGCTCTTGACTGTTTCTTGGCTACATCCTTGACACTCTTAGGAATGATCGAAAAAATTTCATTTAGTGTTGGTTGAGCCAATGCTCCATCGCATTAATCTGATGATGAATATAGTTGATTATGAAAGGGGATGTGAAATAATAGAATTTCATTTTGAAGGCGGACAGAATCACTTGCTGTGATTGGGGGGAAAAAGATTATTTCTTTAAGTCTTTGGGTAAGGATCATGTTTGTACCTGAGAAGAAAGAAACACGCTACAGGTTCAGACCCCTGCTTCTGCATGGCAGCTGCCTGGGGAAAGTAACAGAAGAGTTGGGAAAGCTAGGAGAGTAAGTACTAGTTTAGCATTTCACAGTCTTGGGCAAAACACCCTCCCGTCTCCAAGTCAGTGGAGCCTTGAGTAAATCAGTGCTGTAGTGTCCTAAGTCACCCGAATAATCGAGTGAGGTCCGCAGTTCAGCCATGTTCCTAATCCAGAGCCTAGTCCTCAGTCACTTTTGAGGTCATGCCTCCCGCAACGACAGCAGAGGACAGTGGTGAATGAGGGAGCAGTGGTCCTCGACGCCAGAAGGTTTCGAGCCTGTTTGGCCGTGGGTGTTTGGCTTTTTTCCCAAGAGCCCTGGAGGATTTCAAGCATGGGAGTAACAATATTGACCTTTAGTTTTTAAAAAGAACATTCCAGTTGGGGTGTGGAGAGAGGATCGCAGGGCACAAGAATGGAAGCCGGCGATCAGGTGAGAGATTGCAGTCCTAAGCCAAGTGAGGCATGATGGTGACTTGGAGTCAGGGCCAGTGGCCTCAAGAAGTAGTTTACCCTTGGAGGCTCCTGGGTCGACATTATTTTACTGGATCCACGGTACAGACTAGCAAAGCTTACATAAGGGACGACTTGGTTTAGAATTTTGGCTTCACCACTTCTGTCTATGGGACCTTTGGGAAATTGCTTCCTTCCTGTAAGAATGAGTTACCTCTTCTATCAAATGGGGACGGCGCTGCTCTTGCTGCCAGTTAGGGAGTTAAAGGGTTGGATGTGGTCATAACAAATAAATCATAGCTACGGATATTAGTGGAAAGGCGCTCATCTGTTAGGAACCTTTTGGCTAGTGCCCAGTGCAGTGATATGGTGGCTGTGAGTCGAGCAATAGGAGAGGAGGGGGAGGGGAGTCTTTAATCTCCGTTTGGAATCTTCCATGGTGTCTGAGGTGACTTCTGCCAGGGTCAGGGACTACTAGTATAGGGGGCTGGAATCCCATTACGTCATGTGATGTTGAGACATTTTGGGGAAGCGAAAATTTGATGACCAGCCATCAGTGATTGGTTCCATTTTGTGAAGACGCTTTTCTGCTTAACACCAGGGAGTTGGGGCAGTGAGTCCAAAGTTCCATTAGCGCTTCGTTTACTGACCATTCTCTGAATGACTTAACCAACTCAAGTTCTCCTTCCAGGATATTGTGTGTGTGTGTGTGTGTGTGTGTGTTTATAGGTTTAACAGGGAAAACTTAGGAAGAAGAACTGATAAAAAATGGCTACGATCACAAAAAGGGCTTATCTTGCTCTAAGAACAACAACTTAAATATAGTGGTAGGTTATTCTGGTCACTAAGAAATACTTATAGGAGGAGAAGGCTGTGGTCTTTTCCTCTGGGTAAAGGGCAAAAAGGTAATTTCTTTCAAACACATGATGATAAATGGAATGGACCGCCCAGTCCTTGCAGAGTGAAAGGAAGGCTGGATGCATATTAAAATCACAGGGAATCAAAATTCTAAAAGGTTTTAGATTTTGTCTCCTTTCTTTTTGCCCAAGGTCTTTTATCAAAATCCCTTCAAAATGGCATTTGGGCTTATCTTAATGACCTTTTTGCCTGAGGTCTTTTATTAAAATCCTTTCAAAATGGCATTTGGGCTTATCTTAATCATTAAGGCAGAGAACTCAAAGATTCCTTGCTATTCTGTATCTGAAACATATTTGTCAATCCACAGACCAAGAAAAAATACTTATTTCAACCCTGAATTACTCATTAAATTTTTTTTTTAACATTTATTCACCGTTTAGAGACAAATAGAGCACAAGTGGGGGAGGGGCAGAGAGAGAGGGAGACAGAATCCCAAAGCAGGCTCCGGGCTCTGAGTTGTCAGAACAGAGCCCCTCACACGGGGCTCAAACTCATGAACTGTGAGATCATGACCTGAGCCAGAGTCAGATGCTTAACCCACTGAGACACCCAGGTGCCCCCTGAATTATTCATTGTAAAAAACCCAACAGGCACTGTTATTCTCAGTGGGCATAAATCTCAAAACTGGACTTTGTTATTTATGAATAAAGTTTTTATTGTCAGCCCAATTAGTGATAGTTTGATATTATACCTAAATGGACCAACTAACTAGGCTCTCAACATGTCAGATGGGGCAAATTCATATGTCCTTATATGTTAGGGACTTAAATGTGAATGGGTCACACCCCATGGAATAGGATGAGTTATTTTGGACTTCCAGAATTTTCCTGAGTTAAAAAATTCTCAGTAGATTAATAGCTAGGATGTGACAGTCTTTTTGTTATATAAAAGTGATTTTAGGTTAAGATAGATTTTTCAGATGAAAATCCAGAAGGAGAAAAAAAAAATGAATAGTGGAAACACGTGAAAGGTGCTGCATAGATTGCAACATGAAGTCAAAATAGGAGTTGTACGTGATTTGCATTTGGTAGATGCTTAGTATGTATTTGAAGAACCGAGTAATTAATGATAGAATTTTCCCTATAATAAGTCTATGGAGCCCCTTGCAAACATTGTTTATATTTGGCCTGGTATGGATTTCTAAATAATATCTGTATAACCGCATTTTCTAAATATATGTGGAAAATGGCATATGTATTTAATTTATTTTTGTATTTTGATATCATTGATTTTTATATATGACCCGAACTTAAAAACAGCAGGGCATTTGGTTTGATAATATTTGAGAAGAAGGTTTTGCCCAAGATGGAAAAGTCCTGAGTGTCCATATAGTAGTAGCATGATGTAAGGATAGCAAATGTAGATACATAATTAACTTTTTTTTTTAAACAGCACAAAAAAGAAAACAATATTTCAGAAACCACCTTACTAGGAGCAGCTACCTCTTCATCAATATCTTCTCAGAATGATCCAGAAGTTATCATTGTGGGATCCGGCGTACTTGGCTCTGCTCTGGCAGCCATGCTTTCCAGAGATGGACGAAAGGTGACAGTAATTGAGAGAGATTTAACAGAGCCTGACAGGATAGTTGGAGAATTTCTGCAGCCAGGAGGATATCATGTCCTTAAAGACCTTGGTCTCGAAGGTAGGTCCGTACTGATTTTTAGGAGTTAATGTGGTATAAGCGAACCCTCTTCACTTTAGACTAGCCCATACTGGTAAAAAGATATTGCAATTTATTTACATTTCTAAAAGTCACTATATACACTCTTTACCAACAATTTTGCATGAAATCGAGAGCCAAGGAGAAGAATTTAGTGGGTGAGGAGATATAAAGGAGACTTCACGAGATGTAACGAAGTGGCTAAAAAAAAGAAATGGTCAAAATTACAGATTGGAAAACTAGAATGAGGGCATGAAATTTAGTGAAGGGAGCTATCATTGGTGGAGTACATATTATGTGCGTGTTATGGAATCTTATTTAAGTATCATCTATTAAAGCAATGATTTTAAAAAGTTTTTTTTAATGCTTATTTTTGAGAGCGTGAGTATATGAGCAGGGGAGGGGCAGAGAGAGAGGGAGATGGAGAATCCGAAGCAGGCTCTGAGCTGTCAGCGCAGAACCTGATGCGGGGCTTAAACTCATGAGCCATGAGATTAAGACCCGAGCATTCGGCGCCACTTCATTCAAGAGAGGAGGTGGTTTTAGGTAGGAGGGGATGGGTATGTGTCACAAAGGAGGAGGGCACTATGTCACGGTTTGCCAACAGACGGGTCAGTAAGATGAGTACAGAAAAATGACCAGGGGATTTGGCGATTTTGGAGGTTGCTTGTGACATTGACAAGATGTTTCAGCAGAATTTGTTGACAAAGCCTAGACTAAAGTGGGTGGGAGTTTAAAAAGTTTAGAAAAGCACTCCTGAGTTTTTCTGTAAAAGAAAACAGAAATGGGGCAGTAATGAGGTGGAGATGTGAGGATAAAGAAGGTGTATTTTGATACAAGAGCACGCTTGTGTGGTGCCGGAGCCGATCAAGTAGAGAGGGAGAGACTGGTGATGCAAGAGAGAGAACTGACTAAAGGGGTGACGTCCCTTCATTCACTGAGTAAATATTCATTTAGTGTGGACCATGTTGTAGCTGCTGTTCTCGATGCTGAGGCTGCAGCGGTGAACAGAATGGACACAGACTAAAGAGTGCAATAATGCGGAATGGAGTGGTGTGAGGACGGGGAGAATAGGTAAAGAATGGTCAGGTCGTGGGGGCTGAGTCCAGAGAATTTCATAGCCCGCTATGTGGATTTGGCTTCTATTCCAAAGGGAAGCTGTTGGAGAAGTTTTAGGAGTTATTCAGTCTCACATTTTAGAAGTGTGTTTCACAATATTATTTGGAAGTATCCGTGTTATTCTGTAGAAAAAAGAGTAGATCGTAAAGTGGCAAAGTCAGAAGCAGAGGGTACCTGTTAGGAGACTATTGCAGAATCGGTGAGACTTGATGGCTTGGAACATCCCCGGATCACAGCAGTGGAGTGGGTGGGAAGTGGTCACATTCTGGAAACGCCTTTTGAAGGAAGAGTCAGTAGGACTTGCTGGTGAGTCACCTATTAGGTATGACAGAAAGAGAGGGGTCATAGTATTGAAACAAAACTAGAAGATTACCAGGAAGCAGTCCAGGACTGAACCCTGGGGCGCTCTGAAGTCTGGCGATCCGTGAGGTGGGCAGGAGTCCTGAAGGGGGACTGAGGAAGAGCAGTTAGTGAGGAGGAAAAGCACAGGCCTGCGGGCCCAGGACCCAAGTGCAGAGAGTGCTTTATGAAGAAGGGAAGTTCATCTCTGGTATTCTAGGTTCCCTAACCACCGCCCTACAAGAGAGGGTCGTCCGAGGCAGATGTAACACTGTCTTGAGACAGGATTTTGTTGTTTTTATAGTTGAACATTAGGCAACTAGAAATGCTTTCAAAACTAGTGACTGTACCTAAAATCAAAGTTTAGAGATCTAGCTTCCGGGGACATCTGCACGGTGTGGTAACAAGCCTCAGTCGACTTTTATGTGTAGTTTATGCAAGAGTAAGGAGAGCCTCTCAAGTATTTTGTCCAGTCCCCATACCATGAATACCTTCAATATTACAAATGAGAGTCTTTATTAATATTCATTATGCTGTTAATTTCCCGAGTTGTGATGAAATGTGGATGATAGAAACACTTGGAATAGTTACTTTTTGTGGAGTGTGGATTTTTAATATAATATGGACTGATCCATCCTGAGTATGGATTTTTTAAAAAAAATGTTTGTTTATTTTTGAGAGAGAAAGCACAAGTGAGGGAGGGGCAGAGAGACAGAGATGCCGAATCCGAAGCAGATCCCAGGCTCTGAGCTGTCAGCCCAGTCTGAGCCAGGCTGGAACCTATGAACTGTGAGATCAGGACCTGAGCCCAAGTCGGACACTAACGGGCTGAGGCACCCAGGTGTCCCTCGAGTATGAGTTTTTAATAATTGATTGCCCTATGGGTTAAGTTTAATATTTAGAACTCTTTACTTTTTAAAAAAGTTTTTATTTATTTTGAGAGAGAGAGTGTGAGCAGAAGAGAGGCAGAGAGAGCGGGAAAGAGGGAATCCCAAACAGGCTCTGCACTGTTAGTGTGGAGCCCCACATAGGGCTCATAGTCATGAACCGGAGTCGAGATGAAGAGTCGGACACTTAACGGACTGAGTCACCCGAGTGCCTGCCCCAAGAACTCTTTAGTACATTACAATATACATGCCTTATCTTTCTAGTAACTCTTAATATCTAGTGGGGAACCTCTTATTTTCTTTAGGATTATTTTGGCTTTTCTTGGCCTTTTTGCTTTTCTATATATAATTTAGAAATAAATTTTCAAAAAAACTCTGTCAAGATTATGACTGAAATAGCGCTGAATCTGTAGCTCAGTTTTGGAATAATTGGCTTGGGCTTCCTGTCCATGAATGTGGTATATTCTCCATTCAGTTAGGTCTTTAATGCACTTAAATAAAGTTTCATAAATCTTGTATGTTCTTTGTTATATTTATTCCTTGACTCTGGTTTATACTGTGTACTCAGTTTGAGGTTCAGAAGTTACAGGAGGACAGGCAGGGCATAGAGGTATGTTTGGATTTTTTATGGATGACTCCACCTCTTGCCTGTGGTGAATGGCTTACTTCCATATGTCCTATCTCTTGGCATTGAATTGAGTTTTTGTGGTTTCTGTTTTATTGACAAGAAATGTATACATGGTGCTAAGTTTCGTTGTCCCTGGGCTTGGGGGGCTCCTACCTCCTATTCAGGAGTCGCCCTTAAAACTCCACTCCTTTAGGGTTGTGGTTCTTTTTTTTCTTTTTTTTTTTTTTTTAGTGTTTGTTTATTTTTGAGAGAGAGAAAGACAGAGCATGAATGGGGGAGGGGAAGACACAGAGTCTCAGGCTCCAGGCTCTGAGCTGTCAGCACAGAGCCCTACATGGGGCTTCTCACAAACCCTGAGATCATGACCTGAGCCGAAGTTAGCCACTCAGCGGACTGAGCCACCCAGATGCCCCTAGGGTTGTGGTTCTGATGCCCTTATGCTCTTGCCTTTAAAATTTGTTCACTTGTTTGACTTCGAAGCTGCTTTTCATTTTTAGCATGAGCAGGTTTTTGTTGCTTCCTTTTTTGTTGTTGGTTTTGTTTTCCAACTTGCCTTTTTATTGCAAGGATTTCTACATTTTTTAATGTGGGGGAGTGTTTTCCATATCAGTTTCTGTGATATGTTGACCAGTAGTCTAATAATAGTGACAGCTCTATTATGTCACCGGTTTCAAAGTTATTAATGCCTAGTGTTCATGAAGCACGAATTTCATTGAAGTGTAGAGTAGTCTTCTTGCCTGCTTAAGGAAGTAAAAGCGTCCAGAGTCTGTCGTGTTTGATTTCATCAATAAACTTGAGACAGACAGATGTTAAGAAATCTTAAGTTAGACCTTATTTGTATACTGTCTTAAGATAGTTTACCCAAGGAAAAATTTTGCTGTTATACTTCTGACATTTTCTGGTATGTTCTAAAGTGGTCAGTGTGAACATTTCAGGTAGTTCCATGATAGAGTTATACGTTAAGAAAAACAAACGGTCTCAGTGGCTGGACAAAGCATTGCAAAAATACTAAATGGGCTTCAAATATTTAGGTCAGAAAAGGTTGGCAATTTGCTGAGACCCAAACTGAATACAGTACTAATTGGCAGCTTTTAGGATGTCTGTGTACTTTTCTCTGACTGAATCTTAACTGTAATAATTGAAGAGCCATACTAAAAAACTAATTAATTTTGATTCTAGGTCAGATGTGTGACAGAATCCAGCCAGTTTATCCCTGACTGGATCTTAAGAGCAATTAAAAAGCACATCAGAAAACTAATTAATTTTGATCTTAGGTCAGATGTATGATAGAACTGTTTGTGAAGATTTTCTTTCATCATTAGAATAATTTATAAATTCTGAATTCATCTTAATATATGAACCATTGTTTATCATTGTGATTTTAGGCCTATGCATAGTATTTTCTCAGTTGATACTTCATAATGTACTTTACCTTTCTAACTTAGATTAAAATTTGGTTTGTTTTCATTTCTTCTTTAGTCTTAATACTATAGTAAACTTATTCTTATGTATACCTTTAAAAGTTCTTAAAAATGAAAAATTATGTTTTTAGAATGCACAAAGAATTTCCAAGACTAAAATTATTAAAGGATGCTACCTTCTTTGTGGTTCTTGATAATCATTCCCACAATCACTTTCTAACATGTTATTAATTTATAGAATGACCAGTAGTATATAAATTTATCAATTTTTTATCATAATCTCACCAACAATTTTGATAGGTTTGGTATCTGTTTGCTTGCTGGATTTGTTATGTTAATGTTTTAATTTATTTCATTGATTTGTTTTTTTTTTAAATCAGGTTTTGAACATTTTTCCTGATGTGTTCAATGCTTCCATGTCGCTTAATGTAATCACCCATTGTTACTAGGGTCTTAACATTTTTCCTATGGAATTTAATGAGTAAATTTTCTGCATAAATCTTAATCTTTTTGGATATTACAGATTTGCTCAGACTGTTACAGTCTTTCAGATGCATTAAGATTTTTGAAATAGTTATATTAATGTCCGTTTATCCAAACGGTTTCAATTGCTTTATGATGAAAGAGACTCATTTTCAATGCCTCCATGTCCTTTGGTGCCTCTTATAACTCTGGGCATGTCAACAAGATTGATTTTTTTCGAACTGAATTGTTTTGCAGATGCAGTGGAAGGTATTGATGCCCAAGTCGTGCATGGCTACGTCATTCATGACCAGGAAAGCAAATCAGAGGTTCACATTCCTTTCCCTCTGTCAGAAAACAGTCAGGTGCAGAGCGGAAGAGCTTTCCATCATGGAAGGTTCATAATGGGTCTCCGGAAAGCAGCTATGGCAGAGCCCAAGTAAGGCAACTGAAATGTATGATGTTTAAGAAACACATTTAAACTTGGCCTTTGCAAAATACTATTCGTAATAGTATTTTGTCCTAAGTGTTTGGGTCTGGGCTGGAACATATGTAGTACTAAAGTAGACTACAAGTTAGAAGAATGTTAGATCCTCAATGCGTTTGTCAAGAATATCATTTGGAGGATTTCCATTTGACACAGAACCATTGAGATGTTTCCTTTGACTAAGATTTTTCCTTTTAAAAATTTTATTAAAAAAAATTTTTTTTTTACATTTTATTTATTTTTGAGAGAGAGAGAGACAGAGCATGAACAGGGGAGGGGCAGAGAGAGAAAGAGACACAGAATCCGAAGCAGGCTCCAGGCTCTGAGCTAGTGGTCAGCACAGAGCCTGACGTGGGGCTCGAACCCACCAACTGTGAGATCATGACCTGAGCCGAAGTCGGACGCTCAACTGACTGAGCCACCCAGGCGCCCCTAAAATTTTTCCTTTGACTAAATAACTTATTGTTGGAATTTAGAGGATACGCTTGTTTTGTTTGTTTTTTAATTTTCTTTTTAGTGTTTATTTTTGAGAGAGCCAGAGAGAGCCGGAAGCACAAGCAGGGGAAAGGGCAGAAAGGGAGGGAGACACAGAATCCGAAGCAGGCTCCAGGCTCTGAGCTGTCAGCACAGAGCCACACGTGGGACTTGAACTCCTAAACCGCGAGATCATGACTTGAACCCAAGTCGGCCACTTACCTGACTGAACCACCCAGGCGCCCCTGGAGCATACACACTTTTAATTAAAGTTTAAGACCCTCTCTGCCTGTTTGGGAGTTGGGGTTTGTGCGTATGGTATTTTCTGTTTAAAGTCGGAACAGAGGTCTTCAAGGGAAAACCGTTTTCCCGTTCTTACTAAAGGACCTAGCCTGGCAGGACTGGCTTCTTCTCTTAATTATTAACTTCTGCCTGCCCGTAGCCTATTCAGGCACTGTGACTGAGGAAGTGTTAAACATGAGCACCCTCGTATCGTTGGCGGCGGCTTAAGTATTGAGTGAGCTAGTGAAGAAGTCAGTGGACTTAACCTTAGGACTGAAACACTTTGATGTCTGTGGAAGTAGAATATGTTCATTGTAGAAAAATGGAAAAAATCCACAAAAATGTAAAGAAGATTGTAAAAATTATCCACGATTCTTCTGGCTAGAAGTAACTATTCTGAATAACTTGGTGGATAAAGTCCCAATTCTGTTTTCCCATCTGTGTATCAGTCTGTCCTTTTTTTAATGAATTGAGGTAAAAATCTAATGTGACTTTTAAAAATACTTTAAAAAATCATTAGATTAGGAGCTACGTATTCAATTTGAAGAAATAAGAAAATAAAAACCACACTTAATTCTGAAGCCCATTCATGATGTTTTTGCTCTTGGTCCTTCCAGACCTTTTCTGTGTACACGCGTGCACACGTGTGTCCCGTTCACGTGGGTAAACGGGAGACGAGGAATTTATCGTTCCTTATGTGAGCTGTTTGTGCCACTCTGACTTATTTCTGCGTGTTTATCCTTTAGTACAAAGTTTATCGAAGGCATCGTGTTACAGTTACTAGAGGAAGATGACGCCATAATGGGAGTTCAGTACAGGGATAAAGAAACCGGAGACATCAAGGTGAGCGCTATCAAATGTTAGTTCTTTCTAAGAGATTTTGTTTTCATTCCTTTTCTCCTCCTCTAAAAAAGTAGGCCCACCAGTTTACTCCATGAGTTCTCTCTAAGTCCTTGAGTTCTCCTGGAGTTCTCTGTAAGCCCTCTACGGCAGGCTGGGTTTCAGATTGCAACACACTGCCCACGAGAGCACCTCCGAACACAACACAAACAACTTTGTAGGCACCCCACCACGTTAGCGGTGCTGAACACCGGAGTGAGGAACACAGGAAAGCAGAGGGGGCTGGAAGGTAAAAAAAAAACAACAAAGGGTTCGATATAAAAGAAACGATTAGGATAAAGTAAGCAAGTTGTTTCAACTTGTTTAAATCTGAAAGGGGAAAAGTATTAGAGTGTCTGGGGAGGTAGCAGAGTAAAATAGTTTCCAGCATTTGCTCATTTTGGTTTAGCGAAAGAAGAGAAAGAGTGAAAGGCTGATCTGTTGGTTTTTGTGAGTGGGTCACCACCACCTAGAAACGGTACTCTAACGGGGGTGATTGCAAGGTAATTAAATACATACGTCCACATTGATAAAAAGTCTTCTAAGCCCTCGCCACTGGTTGAAAGCATTATACGAAGTTAGAAAATTCTAGAATAGGGGAGGTGGATAGGGGAATGGACTAAATGTGTGATGGGCATTAAAGAGGGCACTTGGTAGGATGAGCCCCGGGTGTTACCTGTAAGTGATGAATCATTAAATTCTACTCCCGAAACCAACTCCACTGTATGCTAACTAGCATGAATTTAAATTAAAAAAAAAAAAAAGAAAGAAAGAAAATTCTGGAATAAACATTGGACTCATCCTTGGACTTTGTGATAATGAGATTCAGTCTTCTGACGTCCACACTCACTTTGTAGTTGTTTCCCTCTTGTCCATCAAAGTGTAACTTAACTCCCGGACGGACGGTTTGCAGGGTATTGCATTAACTCAAGCCCAGTGACAAACAGCTTCTTCAGGAGCGTTATCGTCCTGAGCCTCTATAATGTTGTCTAATAAAATATGTAGGTGTTTTAAATGTGGTCCTTTAACTGTGTATTTCTAAACATTCAACTGAGTATTGTTTGTCTTTGTCGTAGGAACTCCGGGCTCCATTGACTGTTGTTGCCGATGGACTTTTTTCCAAGTTTAGGAAAAACCTGATCTCCAATAAAGTTTCTGTTTCATCTCATTTTGTTGGCTTTCTTATGAAGGTACCGTAGGAATATAAATGCAAAATGAAAATAAACGCAACTTGAAATTCAAAAATTACTAAATTTTTTTTTTCCCCTAGCATGCACCACAGTTTACAGCAAATCATGCGGAACTTGTTTTGGCTAATCCGAGTCCAGTTCTCATCTACCAGATTTCATCTGATGAAACACGAGTACTTGTTGACATTCGAGGGGAAATGCCCAGGAATTTAAGAGAATACATGGCTGAAAAAATTTACCCACAATTACCCGGTAAGAAAAAGATTTCATCCGTATTGTAATCTGTAGTCTGAAAACAAATATCACAAAAGGCTGTCCCTCTCCGGTTCTCACTACAGCTGTTTCTAAATTAGGCCAAAGAGAGAGACTCTTGAATACGGAAAACGAACTGAGGGCTGACGGAGGGGGCCAGGTGAAGGGGGGTGATGGTCATGGAGGGGGGGCACTTGTGGGGAAGAGCACTGGGTGTTATATGGAAACCAATTTGACAATAAGCTATATATAAAAAATAAAATACTATAAACAAAAAAAATTTTTAAAAATGACTTAGGCCAAAGATCAGCATGGCAGGTAAAAAAAAAATGCATCCAGTCAGTCAGATACACTGGAGCTGAGCTGTTTAATCAGCACATTAAACCAAAGAATCTTCAAATTAAAATTTTTTTCAGTATTTTTTTCATATTAACAATTAAATCATTGTTTTCAGGATAATTATCAATATTGGCATATGTGGTGCTTTTTAAGGTGGTCTGTATAGCAATCTAAGGTCTCTGAATTCTTGAAATATCTCTTATACTTAATTACTTTTGTGCTTGGTTTTTGTAGCAATAGTAGCTACCATTTACTGAGTATCTGCTATAAGGAGCGTTACAAACGTAACCGAATCTACACACTCACCCTAGGAGGTGGGGCATGACCGTGAGCCCCATTTTACTGACGAGGACACTAAGAATCAGCAAAAGCTCCTCCGAAGAGAAACCATCAGTAGTGACAGAGCCAGTGTGGAGGCCAGTTGTGTCTGGCTCACACAGCCCCCTTTCAGAATGTTTGAGCTATAAGCAATCTCCAAGATCATTTTTAGTTTTGAGTTGAATACAGAAAGGCTTCATGAGATTTCATACACCTTTGTAAAACACTCCTTAAAAAAATTAGTTTCTGACATTATTTTTTTGAGACTGGGAAGATGCAAGTAAAAAGAAATCTAAAAAATTGAGATATTAATTAAAATATTAAAAATGTTGATAAAGTTGAAGAGAAACCCTTCAATATTATATGATTATATGATATGATTGTAGTAATAGGAAACTATCTGTGGTAGGTGTATATTTTCTTTAAAAATTGTTTCATTTTCAAATTATTTTGTTGTGTTGTGCTGTGTTTTTAAATAAGCTGTGCCCAACATGGTGCTTAAATTCATGACCGCAGATCAGGAGTCACATGCTCCACTGACTGACTGGGCCAGCCAGCTGCCCTATAGATATTTTTTAATCGATGTGAAAACATGCTGTTTAATAAGAATATAAACAGACCTGAAGGTATATATTGACTTAGAGTTTTAATAATGACATTTTTGGGACGCCTGGGTGGTTTAGCTGGTTGAGCATCTGACTCTTGATTTCAGCTCAGGTCGTGATCCCAGGGATGTGGGATTGAGCCTTGCATTGGGCTCTACCCTGAGCACACAGCTTGCCTAAGATCCCCTCTCTCTCTCTCCCCTCTCTCTCCCGCTGCCCCCTCCCCACCTCGCGCTTACTCTCTATCTCCCAAATTAAAAAAAAAAGACATTTTCAACATGTCAATATATTTTCACTTACTTAAGCCATTTTTGAAGCTTTAAGAAAAATGAATTATTCACCTTTAAGAAAAAGATAGTCAATGTGATATTTTAGTTTTTAAGTTTTTTTATTTGTTTATGATTTTATTTTTAAGGAATCTCTATACCCAATGTCAGGCTTGGACTCACAACCCTGCGATCAAGAGTTGCACACTTTGGGGACCTGACTGGCATGGTCAGAGCAGCATGTGACTCTTGGTCTTGGGGTCGTGAAGTTGCAGCCCCATATTGGGTGTAGAGTTTACCAAAACACAAAACAAAACAAAAAGAAACTTAAAAAAAGGGGTGCGTGCTCTACCAACTAAACCAGTGAAGCAGCCCAGTAATGTGGTATTTTTGCCATTTTTTTTCTTTTACCGTAGATTGCCTTTTCCCAAAGAGAGGTTCAGAACAGACTTCCTGAGACCATGGTGGGAAACTGTTTGTAGGTTTATATTAATATTAGTTAAGTTATCGAAATTCTACTTACAGAATAGTTTCACTTAGGCATCCTGCTAAGTTGAAAGAGAACTGCATGAGAAGGCAGTTCATTTCCTATAGAAGTAAAGGCAGAGAACTCTAAAACTCGGGAGTATGAGAGAGAACAGCTAGTAGCGGAAGCGTTTCATTTCATCGATGAAGCCCCCGCAGCTCAGCAGGGTGGAGCTCTGCGCGTCCTGCCCTTTCTCGGCCGCCCCTGTGTCCCTGCTGTGTGTGCATTGGTGGGACGTTTCCTCTGTCGTCACCAGAATATGGTGGTGACATAACCAAGTGTGAAATCCGATCCCTGTCAGCGAACATTTGGAAGAGAGGTGGCTGGTTTTCCTTCCTGTCTCCTCTCCTCCGAATTTGCTTCACTTTTTGAGCTTTTTGGTTCATTCAGCTGTGTGTGTATCTATTTACATTAATTTTCTCAGATTTCTTAGTCATTCCTTTGCATGAATAACTACGGGCTTAATCAACATTTGTATTAATAAAATAATTAGTTCTTGATTTACCACAAAGATACATGCAAGAACCATAACAGAAATATAGAAGGTATTTGTTTACACTTGATGAAGAACATGTGATAATTGAAAATTGAATTTTATAAACTGTTTATTTGGTGGGTTGGGATTTATTGCAGGTCACCTCAAAGAACCGTTCCTGGAAGCCATTCAGAATTCCCGTTTGAGATCTATGCCAGCAAGCTTTCTTCCTTCTTCCCCAGTGAACAAACGAGGTATTATTTTATTGGAGTGATTTGATAAAGGATATTCCAGATAATTAAATTCCAAACATTCCAAATATAATATGATTAAATTTATGCTGCTGGGGGTGATACGTGGGACAGAGAAGTGGTTAATGCAGGTGATCACATTACTAACACCAACATTAGTGTTCTGAGATCTTCATTATTTAATGTTGAGTGTATGTAAGTAATTATACTCGTTATTTGGGATACAACAGTTAAATATAGTCCTAAATCTAGAGATGGCAGTTTTCTGGTGAGGGGTATAAACTGGAATTTCAGAACACTGTTGACAAATGATGTATTACAAGGCCTTTCTTGGTACCACAAGATTCACTCTGGCGGCGGGGGGGAGCTCGTGAACTCGGAAGCGTGTTTCGGGAAGACACGTCTCAGGCCAGACAACTGGAGTTGGGGTTGAAGGATTAGTGGCAGTTCCTTAGGTGGGCAGTGAAATGAGGGACTTGTAAGCAGATGGACCAGCAACTGCAAAGGCCAGGAGGGCTGAGAAATGGTGGCCCTTTCAGAGAACTCAGTGGTCTCCTGTGGCTGGAGCATAGGCTAGGTGTTAGAGTGGTAGAAACGTAAGGTATTTATTTCAAGTTTAGTTTTGATCCTGTAGATTAAATTCATTGCAATTTTTTAAAATAATAGCTTTTTTGAGATGCGATTCACATATCGTATGGTTCACTCGCTGAAGTTTACAGTTCATTTGCTTTTAGTATATTCATAGATTTTTGCAACCATCGCCACAGTCCATTAAAACTGACTCTGAAGAGCCTTTTCATTGCCCCGAAAGAAACCGTGTACCCATTAGCATCACTACTCCTGTTCTCCCAGCCCCAGGCATCCACGAGTCTGCTTCTGTCTGTAAATTTGCCTGTTCTGGACCTTTTCTGTAAATCAGATGAATGGATCCTTCGTAACTGGCTTCCTTGGGGGTCGTCCCCGTCGTAGCATGTGTCAGCCCTTCATTTGTTTTCAAGGCAAAGCGACATTCCACGTGTGGCTGGGCGGCGTCTTAACCAGCCGTTCAACAGCTGGTAGACATCTGGCTCGTGTCCACTTCCGGCCATTATGAGCGGTGCTGCTGTGAATATCCGCACAGGAGTCTGTGTGTGGACATAACTTCCATTTTTCTTGGGTCTGGTAACTCTGTTTAACTCTTAGAGGAACTGCCGAGCTCTTTTCCCAAGTGGCTGCCCCGATTTACATTCCCATTACCAACGTATGAATGTCCCAGTTTTTCCACATCGTCAACACTCGTTACTGTCTGTCTTCTTGCCCATGACCATTCCGGTTGTCCCCGTGCCATCTGGGGAAGACCGATCTTCCCCCGCTGAAGTGTCTTGGCACTCGTGTCAAGTTAGACTGTAAACGTAGTATGAGTTTTTTCTTTCAACATATTTGTAGTTTTCAGAGTGTTTTTATTATGTCTCTTGTGTTAAACTTGTTTCCAGTTATTTTATTCCTTTTCATGCCATTGTAAATAGACTCGTTTTCTTAATTTCTTTTTTAAGATCCTTTATTGCTAGTGTACGGAAATACCATTGATTTTTGCATATTTATCTTCTATCTTGAAACCTTGCTGAACTCATTTATTTCTAATAGTTAACTGAAAAGCTTGAAATGAGATGGTGGCATGATTAGACTTGTATCTTAGAGATATCACTGTTGTGGAGAGGTTTGGAGGAAGGGTCAGGCTAAAGCTTACAGTAGGAGGCTGTTCCCGCGTCGGGGGTGGGGAGAGTCCGCGCGGGGCCGTGGCCGCGAGCGGGGAAGGTAGCGGGGATGTGTGTGTCTCGGGACGCAGAACGCAGGAGAGTCCGTGACTTGTTGTCTGTTGTAGTAAGGGAGGGGAGGCCTCTTGATGGATGCCGCGCTCCAGGCTTAGAGGATTTTGCCATCTACTTGCTGATGTTGGAAACGGAGAAGAAAGTAAGTTAGGACGTGCGGGTATGAAGTCCTGGCCGGGCACTAGAGCGGAGGCGTGCGGAACGCCCCCGGGGGCGTGCGTGCGGAGCCCGGGACCCGTGTGAGTGCGCGCTGTCGCTCCCCTGTGGGTCCTGGGCGTCAACACGTAGAATCTGCTACGGAAAAACATGCGTAAGAAACTGCTAGTCCTACAAAGAAACTAACGCAAAGCAGAACGAAGAGGCCGAGGCCAAGCTGATAAAAACAGCGTGCCCGCCTCAACTGGTGGAATTAGAAGTGCTCCTTGGAGAAGGGGGAATAAAAGCTGTTTATGGTTTGTGGGGTTTTTAGTGAAGAGACTAGAATAGTACGTAAGAAATGTGAATTAACGTTTAGAAGCTACTTTTTAGAAGTTAATATTTATTATGTGTATTCTACAGTTAGCTACAAACGTAGTTTATTGTGACCTTACGGAAGACAGTTATCCGTAATTTTGCCACCTTAACATTACTCTTACGGTTGTCTATTTCTCTCTCAAATACAATTAAGTAAATGCTTTGTTGAAACATTATTCAAGTCTCGGGTTGGTAAGCGGGAGCAGGCTGGCAGTGGATGGGTCGGGGGTCTCGGTCAGGACCCTCAGGCAGGTGCCCCGCCCCTGCGGTCAAATCGAGGTGCTTCCAGCCCCTGCAGTTTTGAATCAAGGAGCTGGTTTTCAGAGGAGATTCAGTCCCGGCTTATTCATCCAGATTCTCTTCAGATAGGTTTGGAACGTCTGCTTCTTGCTACTCTTCAGTCCAAGCTCGGGCACGGGTGTCACCTGCCCAGCGCCTGCCGCTTGCTGGGACTTAGAGCTAACTTCGCGGACATTCCTCCGGAGTGTGCTGCCAGCCAGCGTTGCCGTGAGATGTCACACCTCTCCACTGTTTCCCGTGTCAGACACTTGCCTTTTTTGCCCAGGTTCTTTTGGGGTTTCATGAAAGAGGCCTTAATGCGTGACACTGACTTACTCTTAGATTCACATGTGACTCTCCCGAGAGCACGGACCACGTTCTTGTTCTCACGGTGTCCCCGCAGCCGGGACACACTAGGTGCCCGATATAGAGTAACTGAGGTTTTGCATCAGCAGATTTTCGTCATGATTTGTTCGCTTGCGTTTTCACATTCTGATTTTCTGGCTCACATTTCATAATGTTTATAAATTAACAGACCATTTTTGTGTGTGTCTTAAGGGATGACGTCATAATCTAAATTCTCTCACTGTAGGCGTTCTTCTTCTGGGAGACGCGTATAACATGCGGCATCCTCTCACTGGAGGGGGAATGACTGTTGTTTTTAAAGATATAAAGATATGGAGAAAATTGCTAAAAGGTATCCCTGACCTTTATGACGACGCAGCTGTCTTCCAGGTAGGACAGTCAATCATTTCTTTGACAAAAATGCCTCAAAACAGATTTCTTTCTGGGCCCAAGAGCAATGGGGCCTTCTCGGGGGGCCCGCACCTGGGAGCCTGATCCTCAGTCCTGGTTCTCAGGCAGCCTTGTTTGGTGTAAAAAACCTGGGAGCCTGGGCACCCCATGAATCATACCAAATTTCTTTTTAAATGTTTATTTTGAGAGAGAGATCGGGATTAGGGGAGGGGCAGAGAGAGAGAGAGAGAGAGAGAGAGAGAGAAAATCCCAAGCAGGCTTTGCACTGCCAGCATGGAGCCCAATGTGAGGCTTGAATCCGTAAACCATGAGATCATGAACAGAGCCGAAATTGAGTCAGATGCTTAACTGACTGAGCCCCCCAGGTGCCCCAATTTTCCCGTGTTTGTGTTTGAGTATTCGGTAGCATTGGGTGGCATGGGCCGCCTCGCTCATCGTGATTGTGTGTTTAGATAAACATCAGCTTGACGGGATTATATGCACTCATTTGTGCTTGCCCCCAGTCTTAGCATATAGCAAGTGATCTTTTTCTTTTTTAGGCCAAAAAGTCATTCTACTGGGCAAGAAAAACATCTCATTCCTTTGTTGTGAATATCCTTGCGCAGGCTCTTTATGAATTATTTTCTGCCCCGGATGGTAAGTACAGATCTTTTTTTTTAAAGTTTATTTATTTGTTTTGAGAGAGAGAAAGGGAGAGAGAGAGAGGCAGAGGGAAACAATCCTGAGCAGGCTCCGCACTGACAGTACAGAGCCCAGTACAGAGCTCTAACTTGTGAACCATGAGATCATGACCTGAGCCAGTCGACTCTTAATCGATTGAGCCACCCAGGTGCCCCTAAGTATAGATAATTTTTAACGGAAATTACCGAACTGCAGATTTTTAGCACAGGAAGGGACTTTTAGCACAGTTAGTGGGTAGGCCAGAAATAGAAATACTTCCCAAGTCTGCTGACTCCCAACCTGGTGGCCCTTAACGCCATCCTTGAGCGAGATTTTTAGCCTCTAATTATCACGCATCCACCACTTTGCGGGGAAGTATTAACAGCAAAACTTCAGTAACGTGTCTTTATTTGCTCCCGTGGTCCAGATCAGCTCACGCACAGCCACAGATGCGCAGAGTTGTGATCGAGGTCTTCTGGCCGTGAATGAAAACAAAACATAGTTGCTAATAAGCCTTTTCTTCCTGAACACCAGTTTTGATTTCTGATCGTAGTATTTTATAAAATAATGACCTTCTAAACAAATTTAGATTTTGCCTCCTACTAGGATGCACAAGTAGCAGAATGCATCCACCTTTTACTCACCTGAAACATTCCTACGCTTTTGTTTTTGCTCCCATATTGTAAAGCGGCCACAGTCAGTCTGTATGTTAAGGAAAGCGTGACGTAGCGGGAGCAGCAGAAGTGGAGGAAGAGGCAGCTGTGCCACAGTGCAGCTGGACGCTTAGGTTTCCAGGAGTAAACGTCACTCCAGTCCTGTGACTTGAGTCACAGCAAGCCCTACTTCTGAGAACTGGCCAGGGTCGTAGCGGTCCGTGCTCTGGTGGCCCGAGACCGTGCCTTCTGTAGCTTCTCTGCACACTCTCCTCGCTAAAAGAAACAGCAACTCACTGGCAGCGACTTGCCAGCTCCCCTTTCTTGCTAACTGGCCCGGATCGAAAATGGCGGGGTGGGCGAGTAAAAAGAAAACCAAGCACTTCTTTTTAAGCTTTCATAAGCTCTTGAGATTCTTACATTGAGAATTTCAGTCTGCCAACAAACAACTTAAAAGTACGGTAGAGGAGGAAAGAATTTTATTGGAGTAAGTTTACCTATTAAATCCTTTTTGATCTGTTCTAAAGAGAAATCTAAGTATACCTGGAAAGAACGTTTATTCTACACAGAAGGATCATTGGTTGTGAATTCTTTGTTGTGAGGGTTTAACAGGTTACTTTGAAAAGCATGAAAAAGCGTACAGATACAAGGAATTGTTAATATTTACTATTCACTGCTATTCTTTTTACTTGATAATTTGCTCCAAGATACAGGTTGGGTATCTTAGAGCCTGGGAGTTTGGTTTCTAGAATTGTGGTGTTATGACAAAAAGAATTTACGAAATATTTGCATCATTTAATGAATTTTCAGCATAGTCAAGGAAGTAACATTTAAACAAGGTTAACTTCTGAGACCTGCATGTTTTTTACAGTGAGTATTTTCTAACAGAAAAGTTTGTTCATACTTAAGCTATTACCCATAATGCTAATTATGGAATTTAAAAGAAATTTGGGATTGTTGAAATTCCAGGACTAGATTTTTAAAAAAATTATTATAAGGCCTGGTCTATGTTACATTTTTTTGACAGATCATTAACACCCTAAAATAAATGTGTGAATATTTTGATTCAGAGTGATTTTTAAATTTTATTTTAGATTCTGTACATCAACTAAGAAAAGCCTGTTTTCTTTATTTCAAACTTGGTGGAGAATGTATTGCTGGGCCTGTTGGGCTGCTTTCCGTGTAAGTTTTTATTTTAATATATTTAATGTTTATTTATTTTGAGAGAGAATGCAGGCCGGGGAGGGGTGCAGGGGGAGGGGACAGGGAGTCCCAAGCTTGCACGCCCACACCGTGAGGTCATGATCTGAACTGAAATCCCACTTAACGTCCTGAGCCACCCGGCGCCCCCAGTTGCTCTGACGACACAGGCGCTGGGGATTTCAGATTTTCTCTGGGACTGCTCAGCGTCGGAATGCTTACAAGTCTGTCTTCCTTACACATTTTGTCACGTTACTACCCATTAGAACCTCAATCAGAGGGTAGCTCAGAGAAAGGAAAAAAGCAACCTTTAGTCCTGTTTTACTTCTGGGAAAAGTGGTGAGCAGAAGTCAGTGGTAGATGAGGCTAAAGCCCTGATAAAATAGAAGCTACTTTTTGCCGGCAGCTTTTAACCACACGATCTGACTGCCGGGAACCACGGATAACAGAGGAAGTTGTATTTAAAATTTACTTAGTTGAGTGCAGGGACTTGGAACCTCCTTGACAGTACTCTGGACAGTGAAACCTGACGGTACAGACATACCTAGAATTCTTGAAAAGTCTGCGGGATAAAATTCAAGTCTGTTCTCATTCATCAATGATCTGAATGTCAACACCGTTATCTTAGGAAAACCTAAGATTCCCACAGGCCAGGCCATCCCGGTACTTTGGACTGAGATCTCAAGATTAGTGAAACAGCTCAAAACACACAGTTTATGTAAACTAGGCTCAGAAGAGGTGCCAGCTTCTCGGACAGAGGGGTAGTCTAGGGAGTTTCTTGTAAGAACATTTATCTGTCCCCAGCGGCACACAGCAGGCCACCCACGCTTGCAGAGTCCTCTTTAGAGCGTGTGTTTAGCTTTGTAGGGGATACATAATCAGAACCTTTTTGTGAGTAAATTTTAGTTGCCAGGTCTTACTAATATATATATGTGTGTGTGTATTTTTTCTATTGCAGACTGTCTCCTAACCCTCTAATTTTAATTGGACACTTCTTTGCTGTTGCGATCTATGCCACGTATTTTTGCTTTAAGTCGGAACCTTGGATTACAAAACCCCGAGCCATTTTCAGTAGTGGTGCTGTCTTGTACAAAGCATGCTCTGTAATATTTCCTCTGATTTACTCGGAAATTAAGTACTTGGTTCACTAAGCTTAAAAGGGAACCATTTGTGAGCGGATATTTGGAACTCCCCACGTCCCAAGGGACTCTTGGAAGAGGATGGACACAGAGGAGTAAACCACTTCGAATGTGGAAGCTCTTGGACCAAGACTGGGGTTAATTTTTGAGGATATTTGTATATAAACATGTAAATATATACTTTGCAATTTAAAATGAAGGGAAAAATAGATGTTTGAAAGAAACGATCCTTATAAATTAGTGCTAACACTGAGGCTCTGCAGGTTTTCTTTTGACTTCGGGGTTTTGGGCAGAGTCACGTGGGACATGCAAATAAAGTGGAGAATGAGCTCGAATGTCTGGCTCTGTTGTGGACTTTATACAGTTTCGGGGCATGTTTTGAAAGAAAACCAGGGCAGGACCGAAAATGCAGAGGGAAGCGGCCTTAGTACCCCTGCCCCTCACTTTCCTCACGTGTGTCCGTGTGATAAGGTTCTCTTCACGTCACGCAGGAGAGCAATCAAGGGCTTTAGAAGCTCCACTGTGGAACCTGGATCGGCCAGGCCAGGGTCATGGGAGAAACAGCCAGTGCGTGAGGTCTGTCAGGACGCTGGAAAATCCGCATTTGCTGAGTTGTAGTATATTTGAGGAGATCATGGATATCAGAAAGGTGTCGTGAAATTTCAGTAAGCTTCCAAATATCACTGAAGTAAACTCCTAAAAGAGCAGTAAAACATGACTTGGAATATTAAGTAACTACTTCAGATTATAATAAGGGCTAAAAGGACTTAAAAAGCTTTTATTAAAAAAATTTTTTTATTGTTTGAGAGAGAGGGAGAGAGAGAGAGAGAAGAGAATGAGCGGCGGAGGGGCGGACAGCAAGGGGGACAGAGGATCCAAAGCGGGCTCCGTCCTGTCAGCACAGAGCCCGATGTGGGGCTCAAACCCACAAACTGTGAGAACATGACCTGAGCCAAAGTCAGACGCTTAACAGATGGAGCCACCCAGGCGCCCCTAAAAAGCTTTTATACCAAAACTCTCTCCTTTTCACCTTTAAATTCTCTCCGTCGAGGACCATTCATGAGGCCGATCCCGTGTGGCATCGCTTGCCTGTGTCATTTGCCTCATGTGGGCACAGCGTGTGGTCTCTGGTCCTGGTCTGGCCCTGGCATCTGCTGCTGCCTGTTGTGGGCGTAGCCACGCGACCTACCAGATTCCTCGCTTACCTTGCGGAGAAGTTTGTTTTTAAACAAGATGAACACACAGTTTTGGAATCATAGGCGGAAGGACACCGTTAGGCACTGGCAATGACTATTTTACTGAAAATCCCGAGTTGCACAAATAGTTCTTTAGAACAAAACTAAATGGATTTATACGTAACAATTACATTCAGCATTTATAAGAGGCAGTACAAAAATGTCTTCTGCTCCTACATGATACAAATTGCATATAATACCATGATTTAAACAAAATTAATTCTAGGAACGAGGGCCGCGAGACACCTCTTACTCAGTACCTGATGTTTCCCACCCTGAAGGGGAGCAATGCAGGTCTGAGCAGCTGCTTCTTCATTTCTAAATTCATTTTAGTCACGGGGAGACGTAAGGACAGGCCTTTGGGGGAGCAGAGGTCAAAGTCACAGGACTGTTCTGAATTCATCGAAGATGAAGTTAGGCACGTGCGCTTCAGCAACCTGAAAGAGTCCACAGAAGAGCTAGTTCTGATTCACAACGGAGTCCGAACTGTCCACACGCAGCTCAACAAAAACCCCCTTCGGAGCAAGGTGGACTCGGGGCGCAGCACTCCCCGAAGCCGCTGCCATGTGTTTCTGCCGGTCCTCGCATCGGGGCCTGGCGGCTTGGCACTGCCGGCACCCGAGGGGCGCCCCCCACCCCACGCCACGTGTGCCTCTGGGAAGTGCTGGGGGGTGATCTCAGGTCACCTCACAATGGATCTGGGACCAACCTGGGAAGAACAGCATGTCACGAGTGACAGGCCAGAGCGGGAGGGGGAGGAAGGGCCTCAGCACCCATTACTGAACTGTTCTTAGGGGGAGTGGGGCAGGCAAATAGGTAGAGCTAGGGGGCCTCCAACTGCTAGAAATTGGAACTTTGAAAAAATCTGTATAGACAGCAAGTTCATGAGCAGGGGAGAGGGGCAGAGGGCAAGAGAATTTTTTAAGTTTATTCTGAGAGAGCATGAGGCTGAGAGGGGCAGAGAGGGAGAGAGAGAATCCCGAGCTGGCTCTGCACTGTCAGCACAAAGCTCAACATGGGGCCCGAACTCCCAAACCATGAGATCATGATCTGAGCCGAAATCAAAAGTTGGCTGCTTAACTGACTGGGCCACCCAGGTGCCATGAAATTGGTTATTTTAAGTTTAGGGGCATTTGGGTGGCTCAGTCGGTTAAGTGTCCGGCTTCGGCTCAGGTCATGATCTCGTGGTTTGTGAGTTTGAGCCCTGCGTCAGGCTCTGTGCTGGCAGCTAGCTCAGAGCCTGGAGCCTGCATCAGATTCTGTATCTCCCTTTCTCTGACCCTCCCCTGCTCGCGATGTCTCTGTCTCTCAAAAAAAAAAAAAAAAAAGTAAACAAATGAAAGTGGAGTTTAATTTTTTTTCTGATTATAAAGGTATCATCTGCTACTCAGAGGAAATCTATCAAATGTAGAGAAGTGAAAAATGGAAAAAAGTAATCTTTAATCTTAATCCTTAGAGAAAACTACAACTGATAGTTATTTTGTACTGAATAGCTCCAATTTTACACATAACAGGTACACAAAATTAGGATCACATAACCTTGTGCCCTTGCCTCTGGTAAATCTTTTTTTTTTTTTTAATGCTTATTGACTTATTTTGTGAGAATCCCTAGCAGGCTCTGTGTGGACATGGGGCTTGATCCCACGAACTGTGAGACCATGACCTGAGCTGAAACCAAGAGTCAGGACGCTTAACTGACAGAGCCACCCAGACGTCCCTGCCTCTGCTAAATCTCATGTAGTGAATACCCCTGCACACGTATCTTGGTGAAATTTTGCACATACATCCAGCAGATAAATTCCAGGCAGTTGAATTGCTGGGACCAGGTATAGTACAAGGTTTTTTTTTTTTTTAATTAAGCCAAACTGCCCTCCCATAGAACAGACAATACGTTGCCACTGACAGTACTGAGAAGCTAAGAAGTCCTATTTCTCTAAACCCTTCCCTGCAGTGGCGGCCCAACATTTTACTTTTTACCAACATGGTGGATGGAAATGGTCTATTTTACTGTCATTTTGATTTGTGACATTAGAATTAAGGTTGAACAGTTTTACAAATGTTTATTGGCTGTTTGTATTTCTTTACCTGAAACTGCCTGTTAATACCCCTTGCCTGTATTTTTTTCCCTCCTATTGGACTATCTTTCTCTTACTGATCTACAAGAACATGTCATACATCAAGAAAACCGGTCCTCTGTTAATATTTTCCCCATTTTTTTTTATATTAAGAGACACTTGACCGAATTGTTTCATTACATTCAGCATTCATGAGATCCAATCTCTAGGTCTTTTCCTGTACAAAGTTCTGAGAGCTCATACATATTTGCACAAAATTTTTGTGCTTATTGGTTCCATTTTCCATACTACCTGTAATTTATTTTGATACAAGGAAGATGTGAAGAGACTAAGTGGCTATTTTTTTTGACACATGACTGACTGTGCTAGCACTACTAAAATATTTCCTTTCTCCCCTAACTTACGATGCGATTTTTCCTTACGTGCAACTGTATGTAAGGAGGCTATGTATTCTTTAAAAAATTTTATTTATTTATTTATTTATTTTTGAGAGAAAGTGACAGACTGTGAGTGGTGGCAGGGCAGAGAGAGAGGGAGACACAGAAGCCAAAGCAGGCTCCAGTCTCTGTGGTGTCAGCAGAGAGCCCGATGCGGGGCTCAAACTCACAAACTGTGAGATCGTGACCTGAGCCGAAGTCGGACGCTTAACTGACTGAGCCACCTGGGCGCCCCAAGGAGGCTACATATTCTGATCTATTGACCCATTTCCTGAGTTTCATCCCAATACTACACTATTTTGATTTTTGTAGTTCTACAATATTTTAAAATATTTGCTATGTTTTAAATATCTTCTTTGAAAACATTCCACTTTTGATCCGAGTTCTATAAAACTTTCAAAATGCCCCTCTCCAATGTTAGAAAAATTATCTGGGATTTTGATCTTGGCAGCAATAAACCTATAAACTAGTAAGAACTAATATTTGAGTTTCCTTATTCAGAACAATGGACTTTGAATTTTTATATTTTTTTCTCAACTGTTACTAAAATACTAAAAATAACTTATTTTTTCTAAACTGTGTTTCTTATGTAGAGTTTAAATTTTTTTTTTTAAGTTTATCTTGAGAGAGAGCAAGCTGGCGAGTGGAGGAGGGGTAGAGAGAGATGGAGGGAGAGAATCCCGAGCAGGCTCCACACTCAGCACAGAGCCTGGCACGGGGCTTGATCCTATGAACCACAGATCATGACCTGAGCCGAAATGAAGAGTTTGACGCTTAACCGACTGAGCCACCCAGGCGCCCCTCTCGTAGAGGGTATCACTCCTGGCTACGCTATTTCCTTGTTAATTCTGTGAAGGGGATCTCTGTCACATTGTAGTTTTGGATCGGTTATTAGTGCATTTACCTTGTGCATTCTCCAATCTGCTTTTCTGTGCTCTTAAATTCTAACAGTTCTCCCCATGATTCTAGTGGTATTCAAGGAAGACGATTACTTTCTCTGTAAATAATACAAGTTTGTCTTCCTTTCTTTATGCATTTTTAAGTTGTCACTTGTTTTATTGCCTTGAACCTGCGCGACAAGGTTGCTAAGAGTCAGTACTGCCGCCTCACTGCGCCAGCACCGACTTCGGTGGGAATGCTGCTAGCAGTTCACCGTTACGTACGATGTCACCTGTTAATTCTTAAAACATCACCTTTGGCTTTTGTTATAAAAAAGTAACCTACTGGGGCGCCTGGGTGGCTCAGTCAGTTAAGCGTCTGGCTTTGGCTCAGGTCATGATCTCCAAATTCTTGGGTTTGAGCCCCGCGTCGGGCTCTGTGCTGACAGCTCAGAGCCTGGAGCCTGCTTCGGATTCTGTGTCTCCCTCTCTCTCTGACCCTTCCCTGCTTGCACTGTCTCTGTCTGTCTCTCAAAAAATAAAAAAAACAAAAAACAAAAACAGAAAAAAAAGAATTAAGAAAAAGGCAACTTACTAATTAAATAAAAATCAGAATGGCTTTTCAGAATCTATTAAAAGTCTTTTATATTTTAGTGTCAAGCTCTGCACTTTGAGCTGGAACTTACCAAAGTGGAATTACTGGTGAGAAAGGAACAGGAAAGACTATCTTAAATGAAGTCATTTTTGGAAACCCTGGACAAATATGTTAGTTGTGGTGTGAACTGAACTTGCTGTAGGAAGCAGGTTATGGTGGACAGGGAAAAGCCAGCCCCACAATTATTGCCTCCAGGATTCCCTCCTGGACTGACCATCTGCTCCTCCGGAACCAGAAGCAGGGCTGGGGGAGTTGCTCACACAAGCACGGTGAAGGGAGGAGTCCTCACAGCTACGGGTGGGGGCCTGGGGGGCTCGGAGCATCCACTGGGGTTGAGCTCCCGGCCACACCCCTAGGAGTCCAGGGCCACTCTTAATGTCACCTTTTTATAAAAAGGGCTTTAATATTGTCCTTTGTCTACTGCTTACCCTCCTCGGTAGCTTTGTGTACCGAACATAATCCTCCAGAAACAGGAGGGCGCCCACAACGTCCGCGGGCATTTCCGGAATCTTCTGGCTGCAACAGAGAACAGCCTGGATCAATGCGCTGCTTTGCACACAATAAACCCTCAGTCAAAACAGTGAGAGACTACAGAAACGACAGATCTGGGGCGCCTGGGTGGCTCAGCCGGTTAAGCATCTGACTTCGGCTCAGGTCATGATCTCACGGTTCGTGGGTTCGAGCCCCACGTCAGGCTCTGTGCTGACAGCTAGCTCAGAGCCTGGAGCCTGTCTTCAGATTCTGTGTCTCCCTCTGTCTCTGACCCTCCCCTACTCACATTCTCTCTGTCTCTCAAAAATAAAAAACATTAAAAAAATTTTTTAAAAAAAGAAACGACAGATGACTGAAGTCAAAGGAAAAACAAATCTCTAGAACATCCTCTTGATTTGTATCATTATCCTGTGGGCGTTTCCTCAGGACATAACCTATGGGATACAGTCTGCGCCGAATGGCTTACGTGGGCCTCCATATGTGGGCCTCCACACGCGCCCCCCGCTGTCTGTCTAGACTCATCACTCGCTCGCCACCCTGCCCTTGGTGATCGGAGCACCAGCGGCTCCCCGACCACACTCTCCCAGCCCCCGCTCTCCGCGGCTCCATCTGCTCTGCACGCCTACTTCACAAGGGAACTTCAGGCATCTTGCCAGTCCACGCTTGGGTTCCTCCTTTGAAAGGCCTCCCTCCCTCCTCCGCCCACCTCTCCCGCATCCTCTGGGCAGATGGCCGCTTCTCATGCTGTAAGCATACTTAGTGCTTTCCCCAAGCCTCATAAGTGGTCAGTTGCGTGTATGTTGGTTTCCTTGAGGGCCTGGGTCCCGTCTCTGTCCTTCTCCCCCAGCATCTGTGACAGCACCTGCACACAACTGTACGTTTGGAGGTGTCATGTAAGAACGGCATCCAGTAACTTTCCATACAGGGTCCTCTTGGTTCGTTCACACAGCCGCCGTGTGGCCCAGCCCCGTCCAGAGCTGGGGATGCCGCAGAGAACGCGACGGGCCTCGCACGGAGCCCACACTTTTTCTTTACAGCAGCAGGGATCTTCAGCTCTTCAAACTCCAATTTACGTCCAGAACGGCATTTTCTGATTAACCAGGGACTTCATAGAACTGGATTACTGATCCATTTCCCCGATGGTTTTTTGCTTTGAAAAGCAGGTTGCTGCAGATTGTTACACCTGGAAGAAAGCTGCCGCTGCTCTTGATCTTTCAGCACAGAGCCAGGGCGGCGCAGGAAAGGGAAGAGCCTCCGTGCATCCCACGCTCCTGATGTCACTGCGCTTGAACGAACCAGAAACGGAGCTGCATGGCCTGAAGCCCGTCTCCTGCTGACCTCGGTCACGGTCGCTGATAACACGCTGTGCTACGGCCACGCGTCGCCGGTATGGCCAGTATGGAGATCACTTCCCAGTCTCCTCGGACCATGGTGACTCAGCCCTGGCTTTCTCTTCACCGTCCAGAGCCAGATGCACCAGAGTTTTGGGTGCTTACTGCTGCCCTTTGCAGCTGACCTCATTTTGTGATAGCTTCATTTCCGGGACTTCCCCGTCCTTTGGGGCTCCCTTATATTTTTTAATTGTTAAAAAGTTGATTGTTAGAGGCAAGTCTCAGCATGTCCTAGGAAAACACCCAGCGTCTGTCTATTGTTCAGTCCATTAGCAGAGATGGGGCAGAACCAGCCTGACTGAGGCTCTTGGGAAAAAGATGTCCGGGCTTGAGAAGGATGCGAGATTGATGTGAGCTGCTGGCAAACGACGGATGTCAGGAACCTGGCCCTGCAGTTTTAGCCGCACTGACTCCACAGGGGACCCACAGTGGAGGAGCTATAGCCCCTCCTCTGCTGTAAGGGGTCGGCTGCTTTTGGGATCCCGGTGCGGGTTTGGGAGACCACATAGTAAGATGGTAAATCACAAACTGGAACCCGCAGGAGTCACGGGTGTGGTGAGTGGCCACAGCGTGGTGGACGGGGACAGGCGGAAGTCGGCTTTTCTAAAGGAAGAGAAGACCTAAGGCCAGAGCCGACATTCACGAGGGAAGGAGACTGCGTGGAGGAAGGCCCAGTGGGTGTGATCTCAGACAGATGGGATGAATTTTCCACTCATCACACTCAGCAACTTTCCAATGACCAGGGCTGCGTGGCCTTGAGAGGTGATGGGTACCTCGCCCGGGGGGTGTCCGAGCGGGGGCTGGATGATTCCTGCCAGGGGCATCTGAGGGCCGATTCGCGTCCTGGGTGGGAGGTAAACCAAATGGCCTCTGGAATCATGTCCGGTCCGGTGTGAGGACCCAGAGGTCACTCCCATTAGTCTTTAAGTTACGGTGACAAAAGTGACCAGGCGGTGATCTTCCAGACTTGGATGTGTGACATGCCAGACAAATTTATTTGGCTGGCCTGACTCTTTAGGGTAACAGAGAAGGAGGCTCAGGACCCAGCATCTCATGCAAATAACTTTTCCTTTTCTATCCAGAGAAGCCACATTTGGGGTGGGGGAAGGGAAAAGGGTTCACGAGCCTTCTATCCCCTGGCAGCTTCGACGCGATCCGTTTCCTCCATACCGCAGGAGCCCAGGCTGTGCCCAGGCTGACACGGATGTGCCCCCCGACTCCCGCTGAAGGCTGTGGGGCCACCCTATGCCAGTGGCCCGGCCCGGGGCTCCCTGAACTCTGAGCACAGCAGCCAGGACCGCAAGAGGATCTGGCCTGCACCCTCTTCCCCACGGGAGCCGTGAATCCTGGTCATGACTCTCCTTGGGAAAGCACTTTTGGGTGCACCTAAGGGGGCCCCCCCAGCAGGGTGACTGAAAACGGGTGCGTCTTTAGTTGCTGCGAACAAGGTGTGCCCTGACCTGCTTTACATAGCAGGGCGACAGCCAAGTCCCACGTCTACGAGGGAGACAGTAAGAGGAACCTGGCATGCGAGGTGTAGAGCCCATTCTGTAACATTAATTCTGCTCTTTCCAGCGCGCCCTCCGGTACCTTGTGCACTGCTCCACTGTGGAGCGGATAAACTGGCCGATCAGCGCCAGGAACTGCTCGGTGTAGCGGGAATGGAACTGCTTCAGCAGCGTGAGCAATCCCAGGACGAGCGGCGGCCAGTCCACGGGGTCGGCGGGCTTCCGGCAGACCATGCCTGCAAGGGGAGCGACAAGTCACCACCGTGCCGCCAGAGCCGAGGGCTTGCCTTCAGCGATGTTCACTCTGTGTGAATGCTTGTCAGTGTCAAAATGTTTGGGGACCGCGCCTGCGCTGGCGGCGGAGTATCTGGGGGACAAATAGCTCTGGACTCCTGACTGAATGGGGCCTGGGGTTGCTGGGGGCTCCGATGGTCTGACTCAACACAGTAAGATGGTGACTGAGTTTTATCACCACCGTTACTATCTCTTTTGGATAAAACAGTAACACACGCCACTGTAGACAAGTGTAAAGAAATAGATAAAGGGAAACGAGAAAGTAAAATTGAGGGGCACCTGGGTGGCTCAGTTGGTTGAGTGGCCAACTTCGGCTCAGGTCATGATCTCACAGTTTGTGGTTTCGAGCCCGTGTCAGGCTCTGTGCTGACAGCTCAGAGCCCGGAACCTGCTTCGGATTCCGTGTCTGCCTCTCTGCCCCTCCCCCCCACACACTCTGTCTCTCAAAATAAAATAAAGACAAAAAAAAAACAAGAAAGGAAGAATGAGCTCTAAGCAGCTTCTGTGAAGGCAGCATGCATGTTGCCACGCTGAATCAGTCTCTTAAATGAAAACAGTTTAAATCGCGGACAACACACTTAAGACGTATCTTTAAACACAACGTTGAGCGTTACACAATAAAAGAATCTGCAGAAGTCTAGACGGTGGAAGAAAGAAATTTGGGGAGGGAGTGAGTCCCGAAACTGGCTTTTTCACTAAGGATTTCTGCCCAAATCTGGAGGCCTTGGCCTTCTGCCTGGATGGGCGCTTGGGAACAGGAGCTAAGCTTAGGGTCTCTGAGGGGAAACACAACGTTGAAAAAGAAGTGGGAAGACTTGTATCGCCTGATTTTAAGACTTATTATTAAGTTATAGTGATCAAGGCATTATTGGCACGAGGATAAACAGATCAATGGAGCAGAATAGAAAATCCAGAAACAATAGTCCAACCCTTATATGAGCAACTGAAATTCCAGTCTTATCCAGACAATTCAATGGAGAACAAGAAATCCTTTTAATAAGTGGTGCTGAAACCGGATATCCTTACATTGTACATAGAAAGTAATCTTAAATGCACTGTAGACCTCAATGTAAGAGCTAAAACCCCAAAGCTTCTAGAAAAAAAACATAGGAGAATATCTTTGTGACCTCAGGGTTAGTCAGAGAGGACACAGAAAGAGACAATTATAAACTGGACAGTATTAGTATTAAAAATTTCTGTGCATTAAAGTCACCAGTAAGAAAATGAATAGGTGAGGGGCACCTGGGTGGCTCAGTCAGTTGTGCATCTGACTCTGGCTCAGGTCATGATCTCACGGTTCATGGGATGGAGGCCCCCATGCAGAGCCTGCTTTAGATTCTCTCTTTCCCTCTTTCTCTGCCTCTCCCCTGCTCTCCCTCTTTCCCTCTCTCAAAAATAAACATTAAAAAAAAAAGAGAAAAGAAATGGAGTCATGTTGAGTAGTGTGTACCATCTAGATTAAAAAAAAAAAAAGGAAAATGAATAGGTAAAGGAGAGTCTGTAAGAAGAAACTCACAGTATATATTGTAAGAGTCACCTTGGTAGTCACCTTGGGATGGCGACCGAGTGGCCATTTTGCTGTGGGTTGGAAAAACACCGTGCACCGACGACCCCCCACCCCTCACCTGCAGACCTGGAATGTTACGCGCCAGTTTGAAAACAGCCAATCATGGAGCCCGTTTCCCACCACCCTGACCGAGGAGGCAACCTATCCCATCCTGCCACGTCCCTAAAGTGTCCTTATTTGGTGGTCTGCCCTCCCAGGACTGGACTGGAAGTCTTTTACCCATAAAATACCTCGCCCCTCCTGTACCAGGCGCGACTTCCCTGACTCTCCAAGAACTTGTATCCATAAATATAAATAACTCCTACAACCTAGTGATAAAAAAGCAATCAACCTAATTTAAAAACAGGCAAAAGACTTGAACACTTAACAAAGGAAGATATAAAAAAGGGCCAAAAAGCACATGAAAAAGCACACAACATTGTTAGTCATTAGGAGAAGGCAAATTAAAACTACAAGCTCTCATACACACCCGTTAGAAAAGTTAAAATTAAGAAGACTTACATTGCCAAATGCTGGCGGGATGTAAAATGATACAGCGCTTTGGAGAAAGGCGTTAAACTGGCCAGACAGACCTTCAGGCCCCATCTCTGGGCTCTCGTGAAGACTAGAAATCTCTTACTTAAACCAGAGATGTCCACACAAGTTATCCTGCCCTCCCTAAGGGCCTTGGCATCTCTGAATTTGCTCAAGGGTTTACTGTGCAAGACAAAGACGGTGGTCAGATCACGAGAAATAACCCTTTCCAGGCATAGATCAACCACACTTTACAACAGAAACTTCCGCTCTGGATGCGGCACCAGAGGCTCCCTTCCCTCCCCGGCAGGCAGGGGTTTCTTAGGTCAGTCTCGAGAGCAACCCTCGCAAAGCAAAATCAATGTTTTCTTGGTGTCCAAACACCCGGATGTTCCTCCCTAGTCCTACTTTTCACTATTTTGGTTCCCAGATTAACACATCGGTTGAATTCCTGAAAAGAACCGTAGTTGGATAGAGATGCATCTCCAGGACACTAAAGGTTTCGTTTGTTTTGTTGAGAGATCTGGGAACTCAAGGGAATAGTGAAACGCTTCCTATAAGCAGCTGTACAATGAAAGAAATATTACCTAAGAATGAGACCAATGGTCTTTAATGAAAACAAGATTATCTCGATGCACTGACAATCCATCATTATAAAGGATCATATATTCTTTTTTTTTAAGTTCTCATTTGTTTATTTTGAGAGAGTAGATGAGCAGGGGAGGGGCAGAGAGAGGGAGACAGAAGGGGGCAGAGGATCCAAAGCAGGCTCTGTGCTGACAGCAGAGAGCCGGATGTGGGGCTCAAACTCACGAACCATGAGATGATGGCCTGAGCCAAAGTCAGACGCTCAACCGACTGAGCCCCCTAAGGATCATATATCCTTGTTTAGTTACAACAGGGACAACGCAGGGAGAACATGGCGCTGAGTCCTGGGACCCTTAAGTCCGCCTCGGGGTGGTTCCTTACGTTGATTTTGCCCCGTATACAGAAAAGGGCTTAGCATCAGTGACGCACTCACTCCCTGCCAGGTACTGCATCTGGCTGGCCCTGAGAGGGCAAGTAGCTTCGCCAAGGTCACACAGGAGGGCACCGGGGAGCCAGAACCCAGGCGCACAACTTTCCTCATTCTTGCAGCAGCATTCACAGGGCCACTGTGCTCTGCATTCGGTGGAAGGAGCGGGTCCTGTGCGGGGGCTGTGCCTGGGCTCAAGGAGTATTTTTGAACAGAGAGAGTAAAAACTGTAAGGAAGCAGGTTTGAGACAATAGAAGGGCACACATTGCCCAAGGCAAGAGGGACCACCCTTGTAATACCCTTAACATTCCTAAGGGCAGGCCTATTGCTTAACGCTAGTTACACCCTAAGTGAGGGTCCTGGGTCCTGGGTCTACTCTGATTGGTTAACACTCTAAATGTTGTAATTGGATAAACCTGCTGTCAATAATATTGTGTAATAGTAATAGGATCACTGTACCTATGTCACAATTTCCTGTAACTCCCCCTTCCCAAACTCATAAAAGCCCTGCCCCACCTTTGTTCGGGGCTCTCAGCATGGATCCACCATGCCAGTAAAGTCTGTGAGCCCGAGTTTAGGCCCCCCGGCGAGCCTAAACCCGTAATAAAGCCCTTTGCTTTTGCATACGTGACTCGGTCTCCCTGGCGGTTTCTGGTTTTTGGGGACGATAAAGAAATCTTGGGTATTACAAACCTTAAAGAGACTCCACATCTTTATCCTAAAAGAGCTTATGAAATAGGGAAATACTCCAAGCAAGAAATTCATTTCAGAATTTCTGGTTAAAAAATAAATAGTTACGTTTATAGGAACGCTCTTCTAATACTTTTAAAGTAAACTAAACTCTATAGCAGATTTACAAAGCTTCACTTCCAGACAAAGCCCGAGGCAAAGGCAGTACCTGGGAATCTACTAGTGAAGTAAGTGATGATAAAAATATTCAAGGTCAAATGCCCAATGGAAAAAAAAATTCCGGGCTGTGTTCCAGGACAGGACACACACGCTGGAAGGTTCTGGTAGCTGTTGGTTGAAACGAGTATTTCCACCTGTCATATACACATCTTAAAGTTCCGAAATCCCTGCGTCGGTCTTCTCTCCTTCACCATATCGGTACCCTTCACGCCGCAGCGTGCGATACACAGGAGGCACGGGGCACTTGTGAGAAGGGGACATTAACCAAACGAAGTTTCTCTCACACCATGATCAGCTGCCTCAACATTAAGGAAAGGAGAGACCAATGATTCCACACATTTCACAAGTTGGATAATCTTTGGGAATTAAAGGCAGACCATACTCGGTTCACGATAAATCCGCTGCAGGGGTGCCTGGGCAGCTCAGTTACGCGTCCGACTCCGATTTTGGCTCAAGTCATGATCTCACGGCTTGTGAGTTCGAGCTCCACATTGGGCTCCATGCCGACAGCACGGAGCCTGCTTGGGATTCTCTCTTCCCTCTCCACCCCTCCCCTGCTAGCTCACACAGGGGCATATGTGCTTGCTCTCTCTCTCTCTCTCAAAATAAATAAATAAACCTAGCGGCACCTGGGTGGCTCAGTCAGTTAAGTGTCCGACTCTTGGTTTCAGCTCACGTCATGATCTCGCGATTTCGTGGGTTTGAGCCCTGCATTGGGCTTTGTGCAGATAGTGGAGCCTGCTTGGGGTTCTGTGTTCCCCTCTCACTCTGCCCCTCCCCCACATCTGTCTCTCGCAAAATAAATAAACTTTAAAATAAGTAAATCAATAGATAAACTGAAAAAAAGAAGGCAAGTCCGCCATCCACATTTCAGGAAGGGGCATCGTATTTCACAGACCCAGAGACATGCACTTTATAAGCACGCATAGAACTAAGGAAAGATCTCGCAGGTGATGCAGTGTTCCCTGGGCGAAGAGCTGTTCGGTTAGGTGTTAGTCCACTGTTCCTGTTACTTACGGTACCTAGGTTTTTGTTGTACTGCAGTTTTGGCAACTGCGCGATCAAAAACAGGAAGTTGACAACCGGGAAGTAAGGCAGGCGCTTGGTTGTGATGTATATCTGGAAAGAGAAAGGGCGCAGGGCTGACACATCCCGCGGAACCCATTTTCAAACGGGAAGCTTCCATTTGATCTCAACTTGCTCTTCAGACTGCCCGACACTAGGAGGGTTCCGTGCACCTGCTGCCTTCCGAGTTTCATTTACCCCCACTGACTCCTGCAAACATAAATCCCTATATAAACACTAGCCCTCCTGGGAAGGGAACACTTTTGCTTAGAGATTAGCAGTTAACTTCCCCTGGGAAAGGGTGAGGGGCAGGAATGGGGCCAGAAAGCAAAGTACAGAAACTCAACCAAGGGCAGCAGGGAGGGGCCGAGGGAGGGAGGGAGGAGGGGCGGGAGGGAAGGGTTGGGCAGAAGGAAAGAAGGAAAGAGGATCCTCCCAGCAGTGAGTGGAAGTCAGTAAGTAGGAAGCAAGCAAAGCCCCGTGTGTCATTTGCTCTCCCTGGTGTCACAGAGTGGTCCAGCCCCCCTGGTTCTTGTGCAGACGGCACAGTCAGGACAGACCCGGCCGTCACCCTGCTTCCCGCCAATGCCCTGGGAGGCAGGCGCCAGCCTGGCCGGGAGCCCCGGGCACGTCGTCAGCCCCTCGGCCTTGAGTTCCTCACCCACGGTGGCACGTTTCCTGGAGCTGTGGCAGCACCCACAGTCGGGTTCACAGTGCCCGGCACGTGGTGTGCACTCAAAAAAAAAAACAAAACCGCTAGCTGCTATTCAAGCTCATAATCTTTTATCCAAAAACCGGGGGATCATACAGATGTTACCGATTTTAGAGAAGTAAGACAGGGTGCTGGCAACACCTAGCATCACCGCCGTCAGTATTTCTGCGTCAAAATGTGAACATTCACAGAAGCATAATGTGAGGTCGGGCCAGGTTTTGCCACCAAATGGGATCTGGCACCCACTTGTGAAAAAACTTTCAGCTCTCAGAGGTTTCTGGAAACTAAGCATGGAAGAGTCTGCGCTTAGGGCTGTGATTACTGTCAGCCACGGGTGGAAGCGTGCTTGGGCAACAAGGATCAAGGGTGTCAGTCGGCAGCAGCTCAAATCCCCCAACCCCGCACAAGCCAAAAACGGATCTCCCGCAGACAGAGAAACTCTCACTTCGTGAGAACTGCGGGGAACACCGTGTCTCACGGTTCCCATGGACCAAATCAGGCAGGGAAGGTGCGAGTCTCCTACTTATGGTGCGAGATTGAAACTCAGGAAGAGTGGGGCCTGAGAGAAGGGGGGCTCTGGGCTCTGCTCCCCGACACCGCCCGCACCCCCCACGCCGGTCCGTATTTTAATCACCGACCTTGTTCAGCGGGTTGTGGATGCCGGCCGCCTCCAGATACGCTGTGATCTCATACAAGAGCGTGTTGTCTTCTTTGGGGTAAGGAAGCGAAGGGTCCTGATAGTGGGCCTCGATATCTGCTAGGAGAGCCCTGAAGAAGAGACACAGAACAACACAGAACAGGGATCAATACTAGAGACGAATGCGATTCACCTAACAGTCAGAACAGGCGATGGTGTGCTCTTTCGGGGCCTCGGTTTTCTCATCTGCAAAACGAAGGCTTGATCCTTCTAATAATTCTCTATTTCTGTACCTGTGACTGTTTTAAGTGGAAAATCTGACCTAGCATTGTTTCATCTTTTGGAGTTAACCCAAATTCGAGCGCTTTCACTGTTCTAATTTTTTTTTTTTTACTTTTTAATGTTTTTTATTTTTTGAGAGAGCGCGCGTGAGCAGGGGAGGGGCAGGGAGAGAGGAGGATAGAGGATCTGAAGCAGGTTCATACTGACAGGCTGACAGCGGCAAGCACGATGCGGGGCTTGAACTCAAAAACTGCAAGATCTCGACCTGAGCCAAAACCGGATGCTCAGCTGACTGAGCCACCCAGGTGCCCCTTGCTCTTCCAGCTTTTATGAATTGACGGAATTGTTTTCAATACCTGCTTTGTCAAAAGCACTGAGTTATTGACTGAGAAGAAAAGATAATTATTACAAATTTTTTTGTTTTGAGAGAGAGCATATGCATGAGTGGGGGAGAGGCGCAGAGAGGGGAAGAGAAGGGGAGAGAGGAGGAGAGAGGGAGAGAGAGTGAGTCCCAAGCAGGCTCCATGCTTAATGCAGAGACTGACATGAGCCTCCAACCCACGACTCTGGGACCATGACCTGAGCCAAAATCAAGTCAGATGCTCAACTGACTGAGCCACCCCGGCACCCCCCCGATTATTTATTTGTTTTTATTTATTTTTTTAAATGTTTATTTATTTTTTGAGAGAGAGGGAGACAGAGCGTGAGCAGGGGAGGGCCAGAGAGAGAGGGAGACACGGAATCCGAAGCAGGCTCTGGGCTCCGAGCTGTCAGCACAGAACCACATGTGAGACTTGCACTCCCAAAACCACGAGATCATGACCTGAGCCCAAGACGCTTAACCAACGAAGCCCCTCAGGAAGCCCCCGGATTATTTATTTCCAAGTAGAGGCTGGAGATGAGAGCACGTCGCTGGTGAGGTCGAGGGCGTGCGCCTACAGCCACTCCTGGGAACTGACACCCCTCTACCCGCCCTCTGGACAATCAGTGACGGAGTCCTGCGGAGACTCAGCGGCGCACTTGGCAGTAACTGGTTTCTCAAACTGCAAGTACTTAGTACAATGTTGGATGTGTACTGAGCGCTCAGTTTACGTTAGCTGAATACATGAACCCGTCAATAACGAGAGAGAGAGAGAGTGGGGGAAAGAGAAAGACCGAGGCCAAGGGACAAGACTGAGGGAGGCGGCTTACAAAGGTTCGATTCTGTCTTCCCTGGGAAGGAAGGCCACAGATGCAGAGAGCCGTCTTGCCCCAAAAGTACGTAACTGGGTAAGTACTGAAGGGACCGGGTGCTAACCGATCACGAACCGTCCAGGCCCCGGGCGGCTGTCTCGCACGCGGGCACTTACTTATTGAGATTCTCCAGAGCAGCCGCCAGATGTTTGGAGTCAAACCGGCAAGAATAATTCAGTTCATTGGCAATCTGCTGTCTCAGAATCTGCATCTGCCCCACCTGTGAACGAGCAAGAGCAGGTGGAACACGGCGCTGCAAAGGGACAGTAAGGGGGCAAACACACAGGCACAATTTTTTACTGGAAGGATCACAACATCCTTCAGGAGCACCTAAGGGTCTCCGGGACTGGCTCCATGGCCAAGACCAGCGTCGTCCCTGACGGAGCATAAGGAGCCCTGCACGGGAGGTGTGGATGGACACCTGTATGCCAACCTCAAACGTCCCCGAAGTCTGACATTTTACAAAGTGACCCATTAACGTTCAGTTGTTCCTGTATTTAAGGTGTCGATACTGAAGTTCTGTTCACGTCCTTTTGAAAGAAGTTCTCCAAGCTTAGCAGCTGCGGATGAGAAGCCTTACTTCCTTTATTTGTCCTAAACTGAACTTTCTGGAGTCCTGAGGACGCTATTGCACTCAGTTATCCTAAAATCTGGTGAATATAAACTTATGTGCACCACCTAGGATTACAGATCACATAATCATCTGGGTTATAAAATAATCCCTGTAAAATCTTGCGAAAAGGCCCTTCTAACAATGGTAAGCCCTCACCCATGGGTTCCTAACCTTTTTTATTTTGGTGTCTTGGACCTCTCTGGGTATCTGGTGAAGCCTATTGACACAGTCATAGAATAATTTTTTTTCAGTTTATTGTTTATTTTTTGAGAGACAGAGACAGAGTGTGAGCAGGGAAGGGGCAAAGAGAGAGGGAGACACAGAATCCGAAGCAGGCTCTGGGGTCTGAGCCGTCAGCACAGAGCCTGACGCGGGGCTTGAACCCACGAACCGTGAGATCGTGACCTGAGCCGAAGTCAGACGCTTAGCCTACTGAGCCACCCAGGTGCCCCAGAATTATTCTTTTAAATGTGAAAAAATAAAACATAAAGGATAACAATGGCAGCCTTCAGTAAACAAGTGTAATTCTCAAGCTACTGAAAGAAGAGATGTGTGATACAGAATTATGTTGGCCTGGTGGATGGGGCATGTAATTTCCGAGTAGTGATGACCTTAAGCGATATTCGGAGACACCCAGGACCCCTGCCAGGTGACAGGAAATTCCCTTCAGGTCAGGTCTGGGACGGACTTCGGATGATGCCAGCAAAGTTCCACTTGTTGGCATCATAAAGTCTAAAGTAAACTGTAATTTTTTGCGCCAGTGTTTTTCTTCTTTTCTGCTCTAGGGAAGCTATCCCTAAAAGATTAGCAAGAGGGAGAGAGAAGGTTTAGGGGGAAGGTGTTTTATAATGCAAGCACAGGTGAGGGAGGAACAGACACACCTCCTCTGAGTGGTTGGGAGCAAAGAAAAGTTAAGAAAAAAGGAGTGGCCTTCTCTAGGAGCAAAGACAAGATGTTATTTAGATAAAGGGAGCTTGTAACAGCCGAACGCGTTAAATGAGCTCAGATGCATTACTTGTGAGCACTGTTCTTACTAGATTATTATTCTACTTAGGTGAAAAAAAATAAAATCCAAAAAATGTCTTTTTTTTTTAAAATAAGAAACCTTTTATTAATAGAAAAATACTATTATTTAAAAATTAGAATAGAGCACGGCCAAGAAAACAGTGGGTTCCCATCAGGCCACTCAAAAAAGTCCCTTCAACTTTTATCTGGCACGTGTAATTCCTTCTTTTTAATGCTAATTTACTTATTGTTGAGAGAGAGGGAGTGTGAGCGGGGGAGGGGCAGAGAGAGACTGAGACAGAATGTGAAGCAGGCTCCAGGCTCTGAGGAGGTGTCTGCACAGAGCCAGACTCCGGCTGAGCTTACAAACCAGGAGATCATGCCCGGAGCCAAAGCTGGATGTTTAACTGACTGAGTCACCCAGGCGCCCCCTCGCCACCACGTAATTCCTTCTTATGTCCAGGATTCCCTTGAAAATACCAATCTAGAAATGGAAACAGAAATAAAGGCAGTATAACCTAACCTGCTCTTATTTAAAGCACATTGAATCTGGGTGACCAACATCTTCTCTTCGGTGCTCACTTACTATAAGCCTTCAAGATCCTGGAGAGGCTAAGGAGCCTGGGAGGTGATGCACTCCACCCATCTACTTATCTAGAGAGATCTCTGGATTGTCTCTTTCTCCATTTCTTTAGAGTTGCAGGGACTGATACAGCGGCCACACCCAGAGTGTGGCTGTTTAAATTTAAACTGATTGAAGTGAATAAAACTTAAAAATCAGTTCCTCACTCACACAAGCTCAGGAACTAATGGGGCCGGTGGCTACCGGCAAACAGTGGAGAGTATTTCCACCACTGTTCCAGATTAGCAAATGACAAAAGGACAGATCGGTTCTTGAGGGCTTTATGTAAAGGGCACTGACTTAACACAAATACTTGGGTTATTACTGAAGTACCAGCAACTCCGCCTCACAGAGGCCTGTAAAAGCCACGAGGGAACCTCTCCCACCCATCCCTGTGACCTCCCTGAGCCTCCCACAGAGGTGCGACTCAGGCCTGCGCAACCTCACGTCATTCTCCGTTCCTCCTAAAAGGCTTTCCTGGAAACCACCTGGCTCAGGGACCGCCAGACTATTAACAGGACGCCCAGCAGAGCCAGATGCTCTGTGTATTACTCATTCTAAGTTTCCACATTAGAAAACAAAAATGTCACTGCAATAATGGGGAGTGTACTGTGAATGTGGCGGAGGCACGACGAGGGCTGGCACGACGAGGGCCGTCTCGGCGAACAGCTTACAGAACTGGGAGCAGGAGAGTGGAACTTCCCCGAGTCCCCACAGCAGCCCACGCTCTTCCTGTGGTAGGTGACACCTGTACCCACGGATCGGTTTTCCACCGGGAGACCTACTCTTTCCTGTGAGACAGAACGTAGGCTTTCTGAGGAAGCAGCTAGCGTCTCCTTTAACTCTGGCTCACAGTGACAACGTGACAATGATTCGCACATAACGAGCGCTCAACCAAGTGTTGCTGAAGGTCTTGGATCGTCATGTGACGAAAGATACAGAAGACGCAGAGCCAACACCACAGGGTGAAGGCAGGAGAGCAGATGAGCTGCTTCCAAAGTGACTTGCGATTTCCATCCAACATGTTAATCTCTTCATCTCAACTTTCTCACTCATTTCCAAAGACACAGTGTTTTATTCATGGTGGAAGGATAACTTATGTCCTAGAGAACTTGGCTTTGTGACATCTACGCAGACACAGGAGGGGAGAGAGGCAAACGTCCTGTTGCAACACCTACTTGGAGAGCACCAGGGCCGGACCCTGACAGAGCAGCTCAGTAAGGCCACGCATCACGCGTCAGGACAGAGCACCACTTAGGGAGGAGGAGTTCTATTTCCTAGCGGGAAAGCACTTCTTGCGCCAAGTCATTTCAGAAAGAAATTGCTTTCTTCAGTTTAAGCAAAGTAACGGGCCAAATTAATGAAAAGCATAGTCAAGAACAGCCCAGAAAGTAAGGTAAAGGACACATGAATTTAGAAATAATGATAAACTGAAGTGTTACATTTTTGCTTTGATGATGTAAGAAAGAAGAGTGGCTTCCTTTGGGTAACAGAGTTACAAGAAGGTAATAATTTAAAATATATAGTATTGACGATCACCCTTTCTTTCACAACATACCTTCATTATCGCCTCGAGATAAGATGTCCAAATCTTCTGTGTTTTGGCAATGGCGGAAAAATAAATTTTATTCGAATTTGCTGAAAGGTTAAAATAAAATTTTCTATTTAGTAAATCTGGAAAAGCTCGTGTTACCTCCATCTCAGACTGGTTTCAGAACACTTACCTACTATGCTTTTTAGGGGGCTGACAGCATTCATGAGGGTTTTCAAAGTATCCTGCACGGTTCTGTCTCTCAGGATAATTTTCTGAAACATACTGAGGAAATTCTAAAACAAGAAGACGCGCTTGAAGAACCAAACAGAATGAACAGAATGAATAACAGTCCAATGAACTAAAGCGCTAGATGGAGCGCAGCCTGGTCTGAGTCACAAAGTGCTAGGAAGGAAGACTGGGAAGCGGCAACTTCCGGTTCCTGTCAGAAACGCCCCCTGCTCCGAGGAGTTGCCGGTTTCAAAGAGGGTCTCAACTTCCTCAGATGCAACTCCCAAAACCAGTCCACCCATAAAAATCCCGTGTTGCCCAAGGAGATTCTGGTTCATTCTCAATTCTCATCTACCTAACAGGAGGCATACGTGTGTATGCCGGGTGTCCAGACAGGAAGGCATGAAAGAAAACGTCAACCTCTCCCAGGGTAGCAGGAACCAGGCCTGAAAAGCCGAGAGGCTCACCTGGAGCTCTTTGACAATCATAAAGCACAGAAGCCTGTCTAAGCCATTCAGACCGAAAGTGCCCAAGGTGGTCTGGATCTCTGAGAAGAGCCGGCTGCTGGTCACTTCCTGGTGAGTCTTCATATCATACCAAGTGTTCAGCTGGTCAATGTGACACGTCATTCTAAAAGAAAGACAAAAAGCTCAACACCCAAAAGCAGCTCAGAATCCATCCTGAGGAGATGTGGGACGCAACCGGATTTGGGGACCAGATACAAGGGATGGCAGTTATGGGATGTGTTTAATAACACCTGCGCCCAGGCACCCAGCGTATCTCACAGCGACTACCCCACAGTCCAGGAAGGCAAAACTCAGTGATATCACCATTTCCTGCCCTGTGCCGTGTCACTGGTTGGACTCACTCCTTTCCACTGAGCTGGACTGTTGTTTGCAGCCAAGCGCAGAGGCCAAGGTTGGATTTGGTTGTCACGGTGGAAGGCACTGGAGCCCAGTTTTTGCTCCACAGGGTCTTTCTTTGGACTCCCGAAGACCGGGATGTAAGAGTCTTGTGTCATTTCCATTTTGATAAGAAAAGAACTTGGAATCCTGCTGCCCTATCAAACATTTGTGATCTGACAAGAAAGCCATTTCCTCTCTCCTCCAGGTTCTGGTCACTGACCACTGATTCATTTTAGACTCAGGAGTGTGCCAACGGTGATGCTAACAACCGATGGTATTTACTGAGCGCTTCCTTGGTGGCAGGTTCTGTGCCCCTCAGGGTCATACTCATCACGGCTCTGCAGTACACAGGCTGTGTGGCCCTCGTGTTACAGATGAGACAACAGAGCGAGGCCTGATCCCAACACCATGGCCTTAACCACCATTTTCCTGTTCCCAAATGCTGGCACAGGGACCTTCCGTCACTGGTAGGGTGTGTTAAAAATATGCGCCCAGGTCCCAGTCCTGGGGTTTGACGGGGTAGGTCTGGGGTGGACACCCAACCTCTGAAATTCCAGTAAACTCCACAGGTGACACGCCCCCAATTCTAAGAACCAGGACATATCTGAAATGAGGCTGAGGCCGGTGGGGAGGCTCAAAGACGCTCGGGAGCTAAGGAAGCTTATGTTTGGAAATAGATGGAAAAAACAAGACTTCAGAACTGCCTTCTACTTTCAGGCTTCGAAGAGTCCTGACGCTACGGCCCAGTGCTGGCACTTGGAATGTGTCACCTGAGAGGCTTCCAATGTCAACGAGTAAGCTAATAACATGACATGGAAATCCCAAGCATGCGTACTCCTTTCCACAAGTCTTAACATGGCGCTAGGTGGACAGTCTTGTATAAGGGCTTCAGTGACCCACCCACGGGCACCCAGAAAGCAGGTGTTACAAACCGTTCTGGGTTATTTACTCCTTTCGGCCCTTGAGTCATAGACAAAACTTATTTATGTTGGAATTTTTGGAAGAAGTTTACGTACAGTGGGCCAAGTTGCATAACTTCTGAAGAGATAAGAAGAGCCATAATTTGAAGGCCATCCAAAGGAAACATGTCATGAGGCCATTTCGCTCACACAAATTCAACTACGCATGCACAGCTGGACAGATCGAGAAGAGAAGTCATCTTTTCCTGGGTAATCCCACCGACTGGCCCACTCGGGGAGCCTGTGCACAGGTGTGGACAGGAGACAGAAACATGAGCCTGCCCTCCCCTCAGCTGGGCTCAGTTACCGACTGCCTCGTCAGAAGCTCGACTGAGCGCAAGAAGGAAGACGCGGCGTAAGGAGAGAAGCAGCATGCAAGTCACTCCTTGGTGGCCACCAAAATATTCTTGAGGGGAGTTCTGAGTATGTGAGATGTCCACTCATGTGACCATGTATATAAACTGTGACCCACTGCATGCAAAGCTATGCAGCCTGCCCTTGATGGCACAGCACTCAAGAGGTGGGCCCTGACATCAGAGGGCTGGTGTGTACTCTGGGTTAACCATATAGACCCAGATCTTGGCAAGTGACTCGGTTTATCTGAGCCTCAGTTACTTCTCTTTCACATGGGAAGAACAACAATGCCTACGTCAGAGATGGCTGTCATGAGTAGATGAAGTGGTGTGCATACTGTGCTGGGAAGTGTGTGGGTGTGGGGGTAATCTTCAAACGTCAGGATATGACAAGTGCGAGACCTGGTGGCCAGAATGGAGAAGTGTGCCACAGGGACACAGGTTTAGACGAGCAATCTGTAAGAAAACCAGTTTGAACACACCAGGGAGTCTACAAGCCCAAGTGAGTAGAATGTTAGTTGGAAAGCGAGAAGTACATAAAACTAAAAGGTGGCCGATCAGACCTGAGAGTATTTTAATCTCCATTTCCTTGGACTGGGGTCTTCTTAGTCACACTGCGGAAAATACCCAGTCTCAAAAAAAGGGACTCTAATAAACCCACCAGAATGGATCCAAGTGTGGTAAGAACAAGGGTGTGATTCAAGGAAGAGGTTTAAAGACTTCTACCGTCCAGGGTGTTCAAGGCCCAGGGGAATTCAGATACACCTACTTGGGGTCTGTGATCCTCAAGATTTCTCTGCAGAGTCGACCAATAAACGTTACGGACTCGTCCACCGGGGTAAACTTTGGTATTGGGATATGAGTAGACTGGTACATACTCTGCCAATCCTGAATCTAGAGACAAAACCAAACCAAACCATGAACATTTGGTGCACGGGCCCTGGGACAGCACGGGGGCCAGGGCACTGACCCACACTCGGCTGAAAATCCACTTGTAACTTCGAGTCGGCTAACACTTAACTACTACCAGCCTATCATTGATCGGAAGATCCTTATTAATAACACAGTCCGTTAACAGGTATTTTGTATGTTAAATGGATTATACACTGTATTTGTTCAACATAAGCTAGAGAGAAATGTTAAGAAAATCACAAGGAAGTGAAAATATACTTTACAGTCCTGTGTCCGCTGGGAAAAAACGGACCCCTGTAGCTCAAATCCCTGCTATTCAAGGGTCAACCGACATCTTCGGTAAGATAACCAGTAATCCTTCTCCCACCTAGTTTTACTAATATGATGTTGCATAAACCGTGACAATAAATGCTCCTTGGTTTGGAAGAAAAAACTTACAACTGCATTAATAGCCCCCAGAAATGTCACATGTAACATTTATAAAAGAAATATTTGTGAAAAGCAAAGTGACTGAGAAGTCACAAAAGACTCAGGAATTTCTTGCTTTTTGTCTTCTAGGTTAATATGTGTCGATATGATAATAACATTCCAAAATATCATAAGGCTGGAAGATGCTTAATCCTTCAATAATGTCACCAGAATCATGTCAGTTCCCTAATCAAAAACTTACTCCTTGTCAACTACTGACTAAAAATCAAACTTCTCAGCAAGGGCACTTAAGAATCTAATGTTCAAGCAACTGAATTAAAAAACAGGCAAAGGACTTGAGTAGACATGTCTCCAAAGAAGACATCCAAATGATGAATGGGCACACGAAAAGATGCCCATCATTAGTCACCAGGGAAATACAAATCAAAACCATGATGCAATACCCCTTCACCCCTAGGGGATGGCTAGAATTTTTTTTAAAAAAGCAAAACGAGAAGTGTTGGCAAGTATGTGGAGAGATGAGAACCCTCAGATGCTGCTGGAACGAATGAAAAATGGTGCAGGGACTGTGGAAAACGGTCTGGTGGTTCATCTGTAAGTTAAACATAGAATCTACCATATGACCCAGCAATTCTGCTGTTACGTGCATACTTTGATCAGGCCACCTGAACTCCTAAGGTTTCTGAACTCTTGATCCCTGGACTTACGACATTTACAACAGCTTCATTCTGTAGCCATTTAATTCTATCTCCCTCTTCTCAGGAGGCTAAACTCCCAGAGATCAGGGGTTCTATAAACTTTTCCGCAACCTTCACAGCTCTTGGAGGTTCTCCGAAGGTATGTGTGACTATGTGAGGTTTACTCATTTTTAGTAACTATTTAAACAAACTTTCTTGTTGCCATTTCTGAGGTTCAGGGCAGGTAGTTTAAATGTCCGAGAAACAAATATGGTCAAGAAATTTGAAAATTTAATTAGGTACCTTAGTTCTTAAGAAGTTATTACACTCTTGTTCCACATTATAATTTATAATACGAGAAACTTCTTCCTGCCAAATCTTCAGACCATAAATGTTGACATAGTCCTGTATGTACTCGAAAGAGCGATGGAATCCATCCATGGTCGCCCCCAATTCTTTCAGCTTGGGCATCAACTCACTGGGCTATGCAAAAGAGGAAACACAAGTCTATTACACTGCAGTAGATTGTCAACCACTAAGGTCTATGTCAGACTTTAAACGAGACCCTTCCAGAGGCCACAGTGAGAGTTGAAGACGGCTTTGGGGAAATACCATTTCCTACCTCATCCAGCATGAGCAGCAACTTATGTCAGACATTCAGCAAAGAGGTTGCATTCAATTGGAAGGGAGGGTCTCACACAAAAGAATATGGAAAATGAAAGTCGGTGATTTCTCTCATGTCATTTGATGAATACTCCCAACCTTCAAATACTTAAAATATTTTAAATGGAATTTACTGGGGTGAAGAGGACCCTAGATACAAATTCTAGGCCCATTTTTGTTTTCCTCCTGAGAAAAATGAGCATAGTCTCTAAAATAAAAGGAAAATAAAAAATTACAGGCTTTATAGTCCCAATCTGCTTTAGGGTTAAGAAATTCTTTTTTGGGGGGGCGGGACTTAAGAAATTCTTTTGAGAAGAAACCCTGAATCACAGACATTGGTTCAATTCTTCAACTTGGGGGATCAACCAGTGAAGGAAAGGGCTGATTTTGGAAAGGGTTTTCTTATCATAATAATGGATTACAATATAGGATCAAAAACCACATCAGTGTATTGCACTTGACCGTCTATGATATATGTGTTCGGAGGAAAGTTGTTGTTCACAACAGTTAAAGATGGTGTTTTTGTCCGTTCTGCAAGCTGGGCAGAGACAAAGGACAGACCCACTTTGTCATCTGGTACCTTGGCTCTCGGGTTGAAGATCAATCCCTTATGAAGAGCAAAAGCAACACGTTTAACTAGCTCCTTTCGTATTCCATCCTCCAGCAACTGTTTGGGATCCACCTACGTGCAAATAAAAAACAGTAAGTGGCTTGAGGAAAAGTTCAGCTGTGAAGAAATCCGAAGGAAAGACAGTTTCTGGAATCTGCAGCAGAGCACTTTCCCCCACATTTCCCAGTGACTGGGATTTTCCTCCTTTCTTGTCCCTTTGATCTTTGCAGCATGGACAAAACCACTGAACCTGTCACCTCTTCGGGACTCCGCTGGCCTCAGGAAAATTCGTGAGGGTAATTTTGTAACATGACCTCGCAAAGATGGTGGGTGTGAAGAGATTTTAAGTGCCTCTCATTTTAATCATTTCATTAAAAGTCAAAAGCCCCTTTTCTTCTCACCAGGAGTGTGGAACGAATGGCCTGGACTTGCCTTTCTTCCGACGCTTTCCCAGGCCACCTACACCCTCATGAGCAAGCTCAAGCTTGGGGCCGGACAGATTTAACAGTTCTCTTTTCTTCCAGCATTCTTGGAACGCTGTTTGTAATTAGGGAGACAAAACGGGAAGGCAGATCTGCTCTCTAACTCTATAAGCGTATTTTGCTGGTTCTTTTTTTGTAATGAGAAAGCATCCGTTAGTCCCTATAAGACAGTCTCCTATCAAATCCACAAACCATCAAAGAGTTTCCACATAATCCTTTGAATTCCGATACCCATCTCTTATACTTTTAATTTGCAAAGTCCCATTAGTTTAAAAAGTCATGAAGACATATGGATCAGTTTCATTATATTTAAACTTTAAGAACGGCAATTGCAGTGAAAGTTGCACAAAACACAAGAGCCAGAAAAGCACATGCTACATCATGACTATTTAGTCAGCAAAATCCAGACTCTGGAGAAACAGCAAGTCAGAGGCTGTGAGTTCCTGACCAGATAAAGTGTGAGGAAGGAAATGAACGGAGGAGAAACCTATAAAAAAGACTTAAGAGTACAACATTTTTTTTTTTTTTTTAATGTGGCATCCACAGATTGACTTTAGATAATAAAACTCTAAACGGAGAGACTGGGATTAGGTCAGGGCACCTGAGGAGGGTCCTGGGGTAGGAGCTGGTAAATTATGCTTCTTGACTTGGGAGGTGGTTGTAATAACCCATTAAACTGTATAATTGTTTTTATAGCTTTCAGTATCTGTGCCCTATTTTATAAAACAAAGGTAAATTATAACCAGATATAATCAATGAGGAAAAAGAAATCAAAGAAGTAACATGAAATTTCCATAGAAACAACCCTTAAGAAACAGATTTGGTGAGGGGCGCCTGGGTGGCTCAGTCGGTTGAGTGTCACTCTTGATTTCAGCTCAGGTCATGATCTCACGGTTCGTGAGTTCAAGCTCTGAGACGGGCTCTGCACTTACAGCGCTGAGCCTGCTGGGATTCTCTCTCTCCTCTCTCTCTCTCTGCCCCTCCTGCCACTCACACACATGCACGCACGTGTGCATGCTCTCTCTCTCTCAAAATAAACAAACATTAAAAAAAATTCTTTATTTAAAAAAAAAAACAGATTTAGTGAAAAAGAGTTAAATGTTTTCAAGAAAATAAAGGTTTTAAATGGTCCTTCCAATTCTTCTACAACTTTCACCAATTTATAGAGTGCTGGCAGCCTAGAGAACTCTCCCTTCACGGCCCCTTCACTGCATTTCTATCCCCTTCTCCAAAGTTAACAACAACTAGTTAACCCTTTTCCCATGGTTCCTCCAGACCTTTCTCTATTATTCTCTATACACAAATATTATCCTCAACACATATTTAATTTAAAAAGCCTAAATGGGACCTTTAAATTTTTTTTAAAGCACTTTGCAGGTTTCTTTTAATGTTTATCTTTGAGAGAGAGACACAGTGCAAGTGGGGGAGGGGCAGAGAGAGGGACACCCAGATTGTGAAGCAGGTTCCAAGCTCCCAATTGTCAGCACAGAGCCCGACACCAGGTTCGAACCCACAAACCATGAGATCATGACCTGAGCCGAAGTCAGCCATTCAAGCAACTGAGCCATCCAGGCGCTCCGAGACCTTTAAATTTTAGAAACGTTTTGGTGATAAAAGTTCCCACCCCCCACAATGTTTATTTATTTTGAGAGATGGAGACAGAGTGTGAGTGGGAGAGGGACAGAAAGAGAGGGAGAATCCAAAGCAGGCTCCAGAATCTGAGCTGTCAGCACAGAGCTCGACGCGGGGCTCAAACCCACGAACCATGAGATCATGATCTTAGCGGAAATTGGACTCTTACCCAACTGAGCCACCCAGGCGCACCTGATGGTAAAAGTTTTTTGAAAGGCAGCCAAGCAGTCTCTAGTAGGAACACACTGTAACACATTCAGCCATTCTCTTACTGATAAACGCTTCGGCTATTTCTATTCTGTGCGTCTGTGTGTGGCTACCTCTAACAATGAACATTGATACACATATCTCTGTTTAAATCCCGCTTGTTTTAAGTCATAGGGATTAAAAGTACACTTAAACTTTTGATAAACCTTTAAACATATTTTTTTAACGTTTTTTATTTATTTTTGAGAGACAGAGACCACGTGAGCAGGGGAAGGTCAGAGAGAGAGAGAAAGACACAGAATCTGAAGCGGGCTCCAGGCTCTGAGCTAGCTGTCAGCACAGAGCCCGACACAGGGCTTGAACCCACGAACTGTGAGATCATGACCTGAGCTGAAGCCGGACGCTTAACTGACGAAGCCACCCAGGTGCCCCATAAACCTTTTTTTTTTCTTTTAATGTTTTTTATTTATTTTTGAGAGACAGAGACAGTACGAGCAGGGGAGGGTCAGAGTGAGAGGGAGAAAGAATCTGAAGCAGGCTCTAGGCTCTGAGCTGTCAGCACAGAGCCTGATGTGGGGCTCGAACCCACAAACCGTGAGATCATGACCTGAGCTGAAGCCGGATGCTTAACTGACTGAGCCACCCAGGCGCCCCCACTTAAACTTTTTAGAAGTGTCTGAAATAGATGCTTAAGATCGGAGGGTTATAGACTTGTGAGGGACACAGGATCCGTTACTGAAAGCTGAACTGTTAGACGGGCAGAGAAAGTCTACCGGATGGAGGGTGGTCAAGCTGATTATCACCCCCCGACTCAGCTCCTACCTGCAGCAAAAGATGTGCATTTGTCGTAAGCAGGCTTTCCTTTGATAATTATGTTAATTATTAGGTTTTATTATATCCTTCCTGTACTGGTCATTTTGCACGTAAGAGGCTTACTCTGGTTCTAGGGTTTATCACCACCTTATGGATTAGTAAGAAATGGCTTCTTCCTCCATGTATACTCTGCACAGCAACTGAATTAACCTGGCGTCAGCCTGAAGGATAGTCATGGATTCTCTTCAACGGTTATTTGAGCACACTTCCAGAAACCATACACTGAAGTTCCATTTCTATTTAGGTTCGTTTCCTATATTTTCTTGGATTTTATTAACACAAATGTTAATCTGGCGATTCAATAGATACACATTTTTCTAAAAAAATCAGAAATGTGTAGACTCTACTGATGTTTGAAAAATGAAAAAGAAATGCAAGCACCGTGAACTCTGTGAATGGGCACATCTCTAGTCGTCACAGGATTACAAATTAAAACAGCATGGAGATAATACTTTATACTCTTTGGGAGAGCAAACACTAAAACATTAGATAGTAACCCGTGCTGGCAACCAGTCATTTCAGAAGGCAATCTGGCAGTACTGAGAGAAATTAAGTACAAATACACCCTAAGATCTGGTGATCCACACCTCGGGGCCGGGGGCAGATTTCAGAGATATTCTCGCACAGACCTACAGGATGTTCAGAGATGCCCGTGACCATGGGGAGTGTTGGGGTGAACACAACAACATAGATGTCCGTGTCTTGGGGAACGGTTCGGTAAAACGTACAACTCTACACAGCAGTAAGAAGTAACCAACTGCCCAACCCACAGCAATATAAATAAACTTCAAAAGGAATAATTAGCAAGAAGAGTTGGAAAAAAGAATGAGCCTCAGAGAACAATATGATGTAGACAAATCAAACACGCACACAGAAAGAAACACCTCCTGTTGAAAATACGGATACTCGCCTCTTTAGGGGCAGAAATCGACATACAGAGCGGGCGCTCCTGGGGACGGAAATGGGAATGGGCGTCCAGACGAGAAAGAAAGGGTGAAGGGAGGACCGTGCAGGCATCAGTGAGGACAATGGCCACACAATGGCGATGGGTGAGGAGCATCTCAGCTCTCTGAGCCGGAGATGTAATATAAAAGTAGTAAAAGGAAAGAAGGGTGGGAGAGAGTGGCCCAGCTGTTTGGCCAAAGGGAATTGAGCTATTTTGTTTCAGTATTACAAAAATTCAATAAGGGGCGCCTGGTGGTTCAGTCAGCTAAGCACCCAACTTTGGCTCAGGTAGTGATCTCATGGTTCATGAGTTCGAGCCCCGCACTGGGCTCTGTGCTGACCGTGCGGACTCTGCTTGGGATTTCCTCCTTCACCCTCTCTCTCTCTGCCCTTTCCCTACTCTATCTCAAAAATAAATAAACTTAATAAAAATTTTTTAATAAAAAAATTCAATAAAACGGGTTTGTCTTAGGTTTAAGTAACTCCTGGGTATGAAGAAAAATCAGGATTATAATGCTCTCCCTTCCTCCATCAACAAATGAGTAAAATGAAGATCCAGAGCTGCACGTGAAGCAGCAAGGGACCCAAGATGATAATGGCATTCCCTGCTCCCCGCGAGAGAAACACCCCAGGGGCCCGAACTAAGAGTCTTATTACCGCGAGGCCACGAGGATGAGTGTCACAGCCGTTACCTTGATGATGCCAACCAACGTTGTCTTCATCATTAAGATGCCCTCAGTAAAAATGGAAATGGCATGGGTGAGCTTGGCAACCTTTAACAAAGAAAAAGAAGTTAATGAAGTACGTCAGATAAAAGACCCATCGGTTCTCAGGGAACTGAAAATAACTGGCTGACAGCCTGAAATGAACAGACTCAGCGGGGGTGATGCGTCCTGGTCAGAAACGAGGTGCTGGGATGCAGCACAGAGACCGCCATCGGACACGGCGGGGACAGGTCCGCACACATGCTGGCCCATCACCTTCCCGTCTTCGGGCCTTAGTTTCTCAACATAAAAGGCAAGTAGGATTCGATGAGATGGAGAGTCCTTTCCAAGACTTTCATCAAGACTCTAAAAAGCTAATTTCTCCTTTATCGCCTTCTATGATTTTTTTTTTCAAGCAACACCAGGAGGCAAGGATATGATACAGATGCTGTACTTTTGAGTTCGAATAAATATGTAAATTTCAGGCTTGAAGATGGAGATTCCTGATATGATTTTTGGAGCTGTGTTAGAGGATGTAGAAATTGATGCTGGGGTGAAAGAGGAGGACAGTGGATTTCGGATGGTCAATTTCTACTTGATTTCACTTTCCACGTCTTTAATTTTAAGTTCCGGGGAGAGAAAAGCAGAGGTATTTGGGAAGAACCACCTGAGGCTGCCTAACCATTGAGTGGCTTAACAGTCCGGCTGTAGGGAATGGTGAATGGAATCAGGATTACTTTGGGCCACCGATCTGATGTACAAAGCAGGGACCCGAATGTGAAAGGTCTAGGCAATCTACCCCAAAGAGACGAAGGGCTGACTCATCAGGGCTGTTCAGGAGAAAGTGACAGGCTGAGCCCCGTGTCCTCTGAGAACACTCAGGCAGGCAGAGGCGCTGAAATAACCCAGGACGAGGTAACAAATAAAGGCCCGGCGGCAATAACCTGGCACGAGCGGTCACCGCGGAGAGTAGGAAGAAACAATCAGCATTGGTCTGGCGGTCCTAGGGATATGGCAAGTGACACAGACCCACAACACGTCGTGGCTTGGGTTTTAAATAATCAAAAGGCAGAAGCTTAAAGGGACACGCCACCTCGTATCGCGGGCCGAGCTGCGCATAGTCCCTCAGTTTGTCCTTGTCCAGGCGGGTTGGCACCTCAATGATATCGTGGGTCTGAAGCTTTATGATCTTGAGAAGAGAAGTAAACATGCTTTCCGGAATGATCTGCAAAACCTTTAGTGCGAGAGAAAAGCGGAGAAACAGTTGAATATCTTTTACTTTTCTTAGCTGGTAAATGTCAGGACGGGAGTAAGATGGCACCAGGGTGTTCACGCAGGCGTTTGTCTCCGGGAAGGGATGGAGGGGACTTGACAAGAGGTATGTGAGTCTCTGCTCTCAGGCCCGCGGCTACGTTCCTTCGGACGTTAATTGCTCACAAGATACAAAGCTAAGCCCCATACACATGTGGCAAAAAGATGTATCTTTTCCACATTACAAGCTTTTAAGAGACTGAGGTTCAAAGATGTTAAGTAACGTGGCCGTCGAGCACTGAGCCTGTGACACAGGTAACTCCACGCAGTGACCCTAAGTCACTGAGGCGAGGGCCAGAATTCCTGTGGAAACGTACAGTTCCCACTAGGATGTTGGTTCTTTGACCAACGAGCTCTGTGACTTTAAAGAAGCCAACATAATCTCCATGTCAGTGTCTATTAAGTGCAGAATGGGGCTGGGCACCACCGGCACTTAAAAACAAATCTAAATGTCCTCTGAAAGTAAAAACCCATCTGCGGATCCACGGTACCAATAAGTTTATTTTCAGGTATTCCAAGTTTCTGGAGTCCAGTTAAGAATAAGGGAAAGGAACACGGGTACACTTTTTATAGGGCCCCCTTTCCATATTTAGAATAGCAGTTAGTTTGCCAATAAAATAAATGTCACCAGGATGCATTTCTTACCTTTCTCACATAGGACACCAATTCACCAGAGTAATATTGAGACACACTGAGAAGGTCAGGACTGTTTGCTTGATTTATACGAAGAAGGGGAAGATCAAGGGCAGAGGCAAGCTGAAACAAAAGTAGGTACATCTGTTTCTCCATTTCCATAAGTCCCAGAAATCTCTTTCCAGATCTAGTAACATACAACAAAGCTCTTGGGCTTTCCCCAAGAGAAAGCAAGAACCACTGATTCATCAAAGTCATTAATAGTTTCTGACAATGGTGCACTTTTAAAAAAATGACAGTCATCTGCTTTGGCAGTGGTTCTCAGATTGTGGTCCCCGGACCAGCAGCATCAGCATCAGCTAGCAACTTGGTACAGAGGCCAATTTTTTTTTAAATGCTTATTTATTTTTGAGAGAGAGAGAGAGAGAGAGTGGGGAAGGGGCAGAAAGAGAAGGAGACACAGAATCTGAAGCAGGCTCCAGGCTCTCAGCTGTCAACACAGAGCCCGACACGGGTCTCAAACCCAAGAATTGTGAGATCATGACCTGAGCCAAAGTCGGATGCTTAAGTGACTAAGCCACCCAGGTGTCCTATAGATGCCAATTCTTTTTTTTTAATGTTTATTTATTTTTGAGAGAGAGACAGAGCATGAGTGGGAGAGAAGCATAGAGAGAGGGAGACACAGAATCGAAACAGGCTCCAGACTCTGAGCTGTCAGCACAAAGTCCGATGCGGGGCTTGAACCCATGAAATGGGAGATCGTGACCTGAGTCGAAGTCGGACGCTTAACTGACTGAACCACCCTGGCGGCCCTCACAGATGCCAACTCTTGAGCCCCACTCCAGATTTACTTAATCAGAAACTCTGGGGGAGAGACCCAGCAATCTGTGTTGGAGCAGGCCTTCCAGGTTCTTTTTTTTTTTTTTTTTATGTTTATTTATTTTTGAGAGAGACAGAGTGTGAGCGGGGAAGGGGCAGAGAGAGAGGGAGACACAGAATCCGAAGCAGGCTCCAGGCTCTGAGCTGTCACCCCAGAGCCCGACGTGGGGCTTGAACTCACGAACAGCGAGATCACGACCTGAGCGGAAGTCAGACCCTTAACTGACTAAGAGCCACTGTGTAACAGAAGACAGCTACTCTTCCACGGAAATCAGACACCGTGATTGTTGGATGACTGGACCGATTCCAGTCTAAGAGCTCACAGCATGGACGGAGGGTCATTACTTTATGTACCACTCAGAAAGAAATGAACATGTCTATAAAACTCATCCCTGATTAGAGAGATGTTTAAATATAAAAGAAAGTGCACGTCAGAACTGATGCAAGCGGTAACCCTGTCAGAAGATGCCGAGTAAATTACTTGTTCACTTACCTCAGTCTGGAATTCTCCCTGGCGCGCGGCCATACCTGTGTGGTCCACACTATTCCCTAACCTTTAGAGGAGATCCTAGCTTGTAGCAGAGGCTCGACAAGAGATTTCTAAATGAGTAAGTAAAAGGACTTAATTCACATCTAGAGGAAGAAGGACCCACATGTTTAGTATACTGGTAAAACTCGAAAAAAGTTAATTTTTAATTTAAAAACTACCTTCTGTAAGACACTCCAACTTGTACTAATTGAAATATGCATGGCATCTTTTCAAACTTTGCTCTTGTGGAAGAACTGCTAATAATTTTCAGTTTATAAAAATAATTAGGGGCGCCTGGGTGGCTCAGTCGGATAAGCGTCCAGCTTCGGCTCAAGTCATGATCTCACGGTTTGTGAGTTTGAGCCCCGCGTTGGGCTCTGTGCTGACAGCTAGCTCAGAGCGTAGAGGCTGCTTCAGACTCTGTGTCTCCCTCTCTCTCTGACCCTCCCCTGCTTGCGCTGTCTCTCTCTGGCTCTCAAAAATAAATAAAAAACATTAAAAAAAATTAAAAAAAAAAAAATACTTAAATTACCTAACTTTCTTAAAGAATGAAATCTTGGGCTGAATTAAGGCATGAGGTTGGAATGAAGACCAACTTTTCCCTGGTGACTGAGAACACGATCTAACTGTTCCCTGCTTACCTTCAGGAATGTAGCTCTGAGCTTAGTAACCATGGATGGGTTGACCCTTATGCTCTCTTGCATGATAGACGTGAAACTGTGAAGAGAGAGGAATGGTAAGGAGGCATCCACAGGGGCCTGCATCGAGGGGCAGTGGTAGGCCAGTCACGTTACCTGTCAATTAACTGCCAAGCAAAAGAAAGGTCCCCGACGATCTGCATTGTGATCAGGACCTCCTCTTTAATGTTAATGGTTCGGATCATTTGGTGAAGAAACTTGCGAGTGTCAGCAAGAAACTGACATACTTGCAGATTTGATTCCAACTGGTGAAATTCTTGAACCTGTTGTACATGAATACATTTAATTAGAATTCTGAATGGCTTCTGTGGTGTTCATTTTTCCCTGAAAACACTTCATGATGCAATGCACAGGTTTCTAAGATCAGAAAATGCTCTACGCTTTTTACTCTGTAACAGATGACACAACGAGTGGATACTTCCATGTTCCAGGTGAGTATCGGTAAACACGTATTAGAAAATCCTCTCAATTTTGAAGATTTGCAGGATTGCTAAAAATCAGAGTAAGTCACATCATCCAGGCTGTTGGCACTTGTACATTATTAAGTTCTTGTGCTGTACTCCTTAAAACAAACTAACGACTCCCTAGGGTCCTGAAGTGTTTTTTCTGTTTTAACATTTTTTTTAATGAGCAGGGGAGGGGCAGAGAGGAAGGGAGACAGAGAATCCGAAGCAGGCTCCAGGCCCCGAGGTGTCAGCACAGAGCCCAATGTGGGGCTCGAACTCACAAACCGTGAGATTGTGACCTGAGCCAAAGTTGGACGCTTAACTGAATGAACCATGCAGGCGCCCCATCCTGAAATTTTAATGTCTATAGTTCAAGGTGCTTGGGCCACGGTCAAAATAAAGAGCACAAACGATAAAAATCATCTGAGATTTACAAAGTTGTTTGTAGTTGGAATGTAGCCTAGAAGATCTGGAAAACAACCAAAAGTGGGCAATTTGGAATGTCTAGAGAAACTGCCGTGCTCACAGTGGAGTACTGTTTTTGTTTTCAAAAATAATACAAGCCTACAAGAAAGTAAGCCAGGGGTGCCTGGCTTGCTCTATCCAGAGAGCACGAGACTCTTGATCTCAGGGTCGTGGGTTCGAGTCCATGTTTGGGCGTAGACATTACTTAGAAATAAAAGAAAGGATGCCAAATAAAGCATTAATTATATCTTTAAAGATGTATACTTAACCAGACAGGGTTCCAGATAAGTATGGACGAAGTTTTAAAAAGTTTACGGTTATTGTCCTCATGCATTTATTTTCCATTTTAAACACAGTTAAACATACAATTAAAAATTTAAGAGTGAGGAAGTATAATCATTCTTATTTGAATTTGAGTAGATAATCTCTCAGTACATAAAAAACAAATTTTTTTTTTCCCAGAGAACATCACTTATAAGCATATGCTTATGATAGAACTATGGTCACTGTGCATTCCTTCACAGTTTTTCTCTCCCCAAATGCTTTCCCAATCTAAAGGTGGTACCTGCTTCTGGGGATGAGCACTGGGGGTTGTATGTAAGCGATGAACCACAGGAATCTACCCCCAAAACCAAGAGCACACTTTACACACTGTACGTTAGCCAATTTGATAATAAATTATATTAAAAACAAACAAAAAAATCCAAAACCACAAAAAAAATCCAAAAATAAAGATGGTGCCTACAATGTACTGTTGTTTTTGCTTTTACTGCCTTTCCATAATCCCCTCAATGTTTCCATGTTGTCTTCATAATTAGGAAGCAAAATTATGGTTCTGCAAGTTGAGATATCATTTTTGTTAGCATTCTCTTCACATTGGTCACTTCATTATTTCCCCAATTTTAGGACATTGGATATAATAACACAGTGAGCATATTTTGCTTTTTTTTTTTCTCTGATGAAATATTCTCTTAGCTATATTTCCAGGACTAGATTTCTGGGTGGATCCAAAAGCCAAAAGTATGATTCATGATCCAAGAACTGTTATTTATTTATCTTTTAAGTGTTAGTTAAGTAATCTCTACACCCCACGGGGGGCATGAACGCACGACTCTGAGATCAAGAGTCCACACTCCTCCGACCACCAGCCAGGTGCCCCGTGAACCGTCACTTACAAGAGTCTTCTTACCTCCTCCAGAGCTTGTATTAGTTGCACAGTTTTTCTGCCCGCAGCCGTTGAATCATCATAATTTAAAGACAGTATTTGTTTTGAGATCTCCCTGAACCAAGCTTGAAGGTTTTCTATGAACACAGAAACAAGGAGAGACTGCTGACATCCCAGGACTGTGGTAGCCGTGGCTTCGAATTTTATGACGCGATCCTTCCCAGATCTAGCTCTTGTTCGCAGACCTTTCCCTCAGTACTTGACACCGCTCTGGGGGGAGGGGGGGTCTTCAAACAAGGACCACCCAAATGCCTTGGGTGTGAGACCCCGGAGAGAGGAAACTTTCCACTTCAGTAGCTCAGTCTAACACCCGGCAGGAAAGGTGGAAAGGCGAGTCTGTGGTATGAGCCTGAGTGTGCAAAGGTGGTCATGGGAGTGGGGAGGAGTCTGGAAGGAACTGAAAGTATGCGTGGTGAGTTGAGAGGAAGTCTGCATTCACAAGGTTTCACACAGCAGAGAAAGGGAAGGGCATCAATGTGCTCTGAGGACCCTCAGTGTGGCCGGCAAGGGTCTAAGCTTTTCTCGCTGAATCTTTGCAACGATCTATGGAGGCAGGAATGGGAAGGCATTTCTCAGATGAGGGAGCTGATGGCCAGAGATGTTAAGGGTCCCAGGCAGGGTCACACAGTCACTAAATGGCAGAGTGCGGCTTTTCTCAACGGTCTGGCCAGATCCAAAGGCTTGGCTCGGTTTACCTCATCAAGTTGATTCCCTGACATTTTGTTTTGTTTTGTTTTACAATGAGATGACTTCATTTTAATAAAAGCACTTAAGGACTTACAATCAAAGTTATTTCACGAATTGGCATGAAGAACACTAGTTATAATTTTAAAGATTTTTTTTTTTGGTAGGATTGAGGGACAGCTATATAGAGGAGCAGAAGAAGCACAGGGTTCAGAGTCTGAGGTGACAAGTTCAATCCAGGCTCTGAACCTTTGTTAACTGTCAACAAGTGACCACATTTTATGGCTTTGACTCCTTTACATGTAAAACAAGAAAGAAGTTGTCTACCTCATAAGGTTGTAAGGCTCAAATGAGAAATAACTGTGAAAGCATTTCCTAAGCTGAAATATACTATATAGCTAGAAAAAGTACAAGATGTTGTTTTGAATGACCTTTAAAATGATGTTACACCGTTGGTGGGAATGTAAACTGGTGCAGCTGCTCTGGAAAACAGTGTGGAGGTTCCTCAAAAAACTATCCATAGAACTCCCCTATGACCCAGCAATAGCACTGCTGGGGATCTACCCAAGGGATACAGAAGTGCTGATGCATAGGGGCACATGTACCCCAATGTTTGTAGTGGCACTTTCTACAATAGCCAAATCATGGAAAGAGCCTAAATGTCCATCACCTGATGAATGGATCAAGAAGATGTGGTATATATATACAATGGAGCACTACATGGCAATGAGAAAGAGTGAAATCTGGCCATTTGTAGCAAAGTGGATGGACCTCGAGGGTGTCATGCTAAGCAAAATAAGTCAGGCGGAGAAGGACAGATACCATATGTTTGCACTCATAGGTCTAACAGGATAAACCTAACAGGGGACCATGGGACGGGGAAGGGGGGAAAAGAGTTGGGGAGAGGGAGGGAGGCAAATCATGAGAGACTTTTGATGCTGAGAACAAACTGAGGGCTGAGGAGGGAGGGGGAAGGTGAAAGGGGGGTGATGGTCATGGAGGAGGGCACTTGTGGGGAAGAGCACTGGGTGTTATATGGAAACTAACTTGGCAACAAACTATTAATTTAAAAAATATGGCAAAAAAAAAGAGGCCACGATTTTCTTTTCTTTTCCTTTTTTTTTTTTTTTATATTAGAACCTACAAGAGACTAGAACAGAGATGAATGTGCCTGATTCTCAAAAATCAATCTGGTTACTTTATTGCAGGCGGTCCCTTGTTTGTCAGACAAAATGTGGTGACCTACAAAACACGTTGCCAATTTACATCCCATTATCAAAAACATACCGCCTCTTCCTACTAGAAATAATAAAGTAATTTGGAAATATGTTTTAGGCCAAACCATTCAGCATCAAACAAATCAACAAAACCCAAATGTAGTAATCACAAGATCATATTGATTAAAAAGAGTAATTTTTTTCAAACAAAAGGCTATACTTTTGAGTTATTCTACTGTATAATTAGCTTCTATCAGAAATGAATTTCATAGTTAAAACATTACGCATTAAAAAAAAAAAAGCTCATCATCTTGAAATTCAGAATGGTCATTCCGGGAAATTTTGGAAGGTTTCTATCTATATAAAAATTTTAAGTGATACCATGATTTTCTCAGAGACAAATTTCCTAAAAGAAGCAGGATTAACACCATTAAAGTTAAGGCTTGAGCTGTGTTGTTTCAAAAAGTCTACATGTCCCCTCGTCGGCCACTAGATGGCAGGGGTGCCAGGGCGGGGGAAAAAGCAGAAAACACGATTAGAAGAAAAGATTCTTGGATACCACCTGTGTTAGTAGTTGCTAATATTCCTTAAGATTTTATTTATTTATTTTAATGTTTATTTTTTGAGAGAGAGAGAGAGAGAAAGAGACCGTGCGTGCACATGCAGGAGGGGCAGAGAGAGAGGGAAAGAGAGAATCTCAAGCAGGTTCCACACCATCGGCACGGAGCCCGATGCTGGGCTCAAACTCACGAACCATGAGATCACGACCTGAGCCGAAATCAAGAGTTGGACGCTTAACCGACTGAGCCCCCCCAGGTGCCTCAGTAGTTAGTAATCGGAATATTCCTGAGGGAAGTATCCTGAGGCGACCAGGACAGTTATGGGCCCCTCTCTCCCTCCTCGCAAATGCACGTAAGCTGACGCACTATGGTGAGGCTGGGGGGGTGAATTATGACCCCAGGAACCACAGTAAAACAACCCCTGTGGCCTGACCTCATACGTCAAAACTAAGAAGCCCCAGGTCCAGAGAAGTTAAGAATGTTGCCTAAAGGAGCACGAAGCTAGAGGCACTGAGACCAGGCTTCAGAGGCTCAGCAGCAGCGTCCTAGCATCCAAGGACGACAGCGTAGCTGGGTTTTTACTCTGTGTGTTTCCAAGAATTTGTGTGTATGTTTCAAACACATCAACATTTCTTCTTCTGCAATTACCGTTTTTCTCCACACGGGTTAGGGGTTTCACTCCCGAAAAAACATCGGCAAGCTCCGTCATCCGCTCTGAGCCCTCCTTCTTGTAATGCTCCCATTTGGCTTGCTTTTCTGAAAGCATTTGCTTGAACATCTGTTGAAAGAGACAGAAGAGATTTACTTACTTAGAGAAAATCCAAATAAGGCAGTTTACAAAGAAAGCCCCGAGTGAAACCCAATTTATGATAAAAATATACCTCTAAAAGTAACATTACCCCTGACGTCATCTCTTAAGCTGCATTTGTACAAACTGAGGGGCAAAGCTAGACTGTTGCATTGGTTTTCAGACCAACTGCGTGTAAGCGTCATCTCATCATCTGGAAGGCTTTAAAGCGTTGGGATTCTCAAGCTCCCCGTCCCTATGAAGATTCTGGTCCAGAAGGTCTTGGGTAGACCCAGGAACCAGAATTTTTAATGTGAAATTAAACCTGGTGGCCACTGCTTGAAGGTCCCTTTCCAAGTAACAATTTCTGTGGTTGCATCTATTTTAAGGTCAGGGAAGGCTGAGCATTATCATTGTCTGATGAGCAGAGAATAAACTAAATTGCCCACAAAAATCTTTTCTTTTTGATCACATAGCAAGTCAATTTATTAACTTACTCCTTCATAAAATTAAAGTCCTGTAAAGAGTTGGGCAGAGGAGGAAACGATATAACCCAAGGTTTTGCTTTTTTTCCCCCTTGAAACAAATTTTAAAAACATACTTAAGGTATGTCGCAAAAGGACAGGGATTTATTTCGCTGGGCTCTTAAGAAGTATATGTGACAGCATACGGATTTTTCTCTTAAGAAATTCTTCATTCCTCTGCATCGAAATGAGCGTTGAAAGATGAAGCCGTCATTGTAGATGAAAGGATCAAGACTGGTGGAATTTCGTGGAGCCAGAGAAAAGAGGAATCTTGGTAATCAGGCAGGATGATTCAGCAATGTAATGATAGGATGAGGAACAGTAGGAATTATTTATAGAGACCGTCCTGTCGTTTGGAATGCCTAGGATCGATCAGTGCCATTTCACAGAGCAGCAGTGACAAAAATAACACGGAGAGGCCTTCATTACAGACCAAAGAGCTTGAAGCCCCTAAAGACTCATTCCCAGGTTGACCTCAAAGGTTTCGTATCTGGTAATGGAATTTGGGACAGGGGACGGTCCTTAAGTTAAGAGATGCACCTTCAGAAAAAGATTAGAAGATTAGTGTGTTTCTAGAAGAATCAGAAGGTGACTCTAGAAAAAGGGCTGGGGTGGAAGAGACGGAAATAAAGGTTAAGGAACCGAGCTGAGAAGTCAGACAGTAAACATATCTTTGTTTTGTTCAATTGGGTAATTGTTTTCATCTTTCTACCAGATCCTTCTCTTCTGAAGATCTTGAATGAGTTGATCTTCTTTTCTCTCCAACAGAACAGACAGAAGGAAGCTGCCCATTCTATTCCAACAGATTCCAGAAAAAGATTAATGATTAGAAATGCAGGTGCAGTCGGGCAGACGACCCAGATCCGTCCTGATTCTCACATGATAACACTGAGTTACAGAACTTGTGGGTAACTGGCGCCCTGCCTCAGGATCCTAACTGGGTGGAGTGCACTGATCCCTCGGGGAGATTGTCACTTGCCTCTGAAGTTTGCTTCGACCCACAAATAAGTAGCCTGATTCCTGCTCTTGGGTCTTTCTTGGTTTTTCATCTTGGCTTAATCTGTCTCTCTTCCCCAGTGTACGGAGGGCTCCTTGATGGGAGGGCCTTGCCTTGTTCATTTTGAATTCCTAGCACCTCTGGGAACAGAGCAGGCATTCATTCTATAATGACTTGCTATTGAGAGGGAAAATGTTAACATTATGAAAGAGATCAAGAAGGGGTAGCGTTTCTCTGATCTCACGAAATTATCCCCAGACAAGTAAATGAATAGCACTCAACGCAGCAATCAGCATGATGTTAATAATCAGCATTACTTTTCCTCAGCTACTTAATGGGGGAACACAGTGTCCTTGCACACCTAGAAGATAAAAAAACTAGCAGACACTAACCAGCCTGAGGCAAGGCGAGTATCAGTTTGGAATGGACCTTAACATCCACGGCTAGCTCCTGGGCCCACCTGATCCAATCCTCCAAGGTTACTGGTTACAGAACGTAGGCACTCCTGGGTATCCACCATTTTTATTATGCCCACAGAGGCTCTTTTAGCCATAAGACTAACCAACCTCAGAATTTCCTCCAGGGGAGCTCAAAATCCTTAAAATCCTTAAGTGGACCTTGTTTAAAAGCAAATCATCCACACTACTTAAAAGACCTTTCTAACAACAGGTTAGAAATCCTACAAGGCCTACATGCTTACCTTTTGACCTCATTTCATACCATACCATTTATCTCATTCTCTCCCCTCTGGCCAACTGGTCTTTCTGGTCCTTGAACTGGTCATGGTCTCCCTACCCAGGGGGATTTGGGCATGTTCTGTCCTCTCTCCGCAATGGACTCCAGAATGTTCCTGACCTTTGTCTCAGCTAACTCTGAAAGGTTCCTTCTTTAGGGCCCTTCAGAAGCTCTTGCTTCTCTTCTCAGAGACGTTGGGGACAGCGTCTTTGACTTTAGGTTCTCAGAGAACTATGTTCCTTTCCCATAAAGGACGTATCTCAGTTTGTAGTTACGTTTTCATTAGTGCGATTCTCTGGTTAATGTCCATATTCCTCACTAGATTGTCACCTACGTCGTCCTGTGCAATTTTCCCCAGCACTGTATCCCCAAAGACAGTAGGCACTGAATGCCTGTTAAATGTTTAATTCTGTCCTTTTAGTATAAAAAAGATCTCAGACAGCTAGAATCGGTAGCCTGCCTGAATCAGAGACTGTTACTTGTTACTGAATCCCAATCCTTTAAAAAACATTTTTAAGCACAAAAAATCTAAGATGTTGGTGATTATTCATTAAAGATCTTTACCTCTTTGAGTATAAACTCAAATTGTGCAGTGTCCAACAGCAATTGAAAGAGGATCTTGGGATTGTATCTAGAGTCTGTTAGAATCTGGTCCTTGATTTGACGAAGGCGTTTGTTGTTTGGGTCATAGGCTAGAAACAGGAAGAAAAGAGTTCCCAGTTTATTCGCTGTGCAGAACATATGAAATATAAAATGAATTCTTAAAAACTTTCCTTCATTTTCACTCATCTGAGGCATTTAAAAAGGTAATAAGATGTGAATCAGTAACACGTGATAAAATCAGTTACAGTAGATGTATGCCGTGAAGTAAGTACAACCAGACTTTTGAACATGACAATTGGATCTGACACAGAATGTCATCCAGGAGACCACTGGAGAAAAAGCAAACTGCAGAATGGTATTCCAAAGCCTGGGCGAAATGCCTCCAGGAGGCCTGAGGACTGGAAAGAATATATGCACTTCCTTCCTGCACATCATAACTCAAACAGGCAGAAACTAAGTAAGCACTTATTTTTCCCCACGCATGACTCACAATCAGATAGGTAAATCATTTGTTTCTGGTAAATTATGACCTTGTGCAATCGGGTCAGACAACTGCCAGATGCAGAAATGGAAAACAGATGCAGCTGAAGGTAAGTGCACAGAACACTGGCAAGCAGAGGGTGTCCCCGGAAGGGTGCAAATCCAGGAGACTACTGGCCCCCCGGATGCAGGCATGGGTGTCAGGCACAGCCCCAGGGAAGACGAAGAGGAGGCTGAGTCACTGGAAAACCACAGTTGGGTTTATGATAGGATAAAGCGAGGGTCTGAGTTGTTTACGTGCCTGAGAATGTAAGACTTCGGTAAAGATTACGAACTGACTCAGCGTGGTAAAATCCTCGAATTAGAACTGGACTTTATGGACTGACCAAACGTGACTAACACCAGACCCATCAGATGACGAAACCTCAGCCACGGCGTTCATGCTGTGAGTGAACCGTAAATTGGAGAGGGATCGAGGCAAAGAGGCCAAGTGAAAAGGCAAAACAAAACTGGAAAGCAGCGTTTTAGAGAAAGATTTAATGGCTGGAGATTTCTAGGAGGAAGAGAGAAAGCTGAGGAGAAATTCCACATATTTCCAAAGCTACGAAGGATGAAGTCCACCCGCTGCAGAGCACCCGCGGGAAGTGGGACCAGACAGAAGCTAGCGGGAAGGTCTTGCCTGGAAGAGTTGTGAGCCGGGCTCTGTGTTACCAGGGGAGGCTTCAGAATAATCTGGAGGGGACAGTTTACTTTGAGACCCGGCCTCGTCTGAAGGAACAAGTGTTAAAGGCAGTAGCTGTCTCAGGGTGGCTCTGAAGCAAAGTTTGTTGATGAAAAACAAAGCCCAGGAGGCCTTACGGGGCTGCTGGATGACAGCGACTCGTAGAGGGAAGGTCACGCACGCAGCTCTGGGTGAGGGGCGCCACTGGGTAACCGACACTGACCCAGGCTTCACTAAGTATGAGGAACCATGTCAGCTCTGAACGAGCTCAGGTTAGTCCAACCTACTTGTTTTTCCATTAAACCAGAAGTTTTTTTTAAGTCATAGGCGTACAGACCCTGTGGTGGCATTTCACACAGTCTGTGAAGAAACTGAACTTGACGGCCAAGAGCGTCTCTAAGAGGACTGTGGGCCATAAGAAGTTAGACCCGATCTACCTTTATGAGGCACTCAGATTCAGCCTGTTTATCAACTCTGTGGGCCCATGTTTTCTTGTACTTCCAAAATTATACCCCCCACCCACCATCATTTTTCCAGTCTAGAACTTCTTCTTTTTACTGTGTGGAGCCTTCCCCAACCACCTTCACCCCACTACCCCAAGCAACATGTCTCTCCTGCTCTGGAAGAAATCCCACCAAGGCTCTGTTTCACGCATTTGGCTCTTATTTACAGGCTTGGCTCTTGCATTAGTTTCCTGCTGTAACAAATGACCACAGACGTAATGGCTTAAAAGGACACAAAGGTATTCTCTTACAGCTCCGGAGAAGAGAAATCTGAAATGGGTGTCACTGGGCTAAAATCAAGGAGGCAGCAGGCCTGTGAGGTTCTGGGGGAAAATCTTGTGCCCTTATCTTTTTCAGCATCTAGAGGCCACCTGTACTCCGTGGCTTGTGGCCCCATCCCGTCTTTAAAGCCGTGAATGGTCTGTTGGGGCTTTTTCATGATACCACCACTTTAGTTCTGACTCTTCTGCATCCCTCTTCCCGAATGAAGGACACTTGTGATTATCCCGGACCGAGATAATCCCAGATAATCAAACCTGACAAAGAGGCTATTCAGGTAGGCTGCTGACTTGTCCAAGAAGACACAAAAATGACCAACTTAAGAAGCAACTTGATTCTCATCCAACGGCTTTACGATTTTTGCACCACGGGGCAGATCTTAGCTCTGCAAGCCTTGACGTGGAGCCACACAGATGAGCACGCCTTTCGCCCATTACCTGAGTCTGCTGTGTGAAGCATCAGCCATCGGATGGCCACGTTACAGTCTCTCAGGCAGTTCAGGAGCCTTGGGATATTGTCCAGAACCATCTCTTCCCTTAAATACCCTTCTTTCAGAAACTGTTGCACTTGAGTGTGTACTCTTTCGCTGACGGTAGCATATCTGCTTGACTTTGGAAAAGAAAAACAAAACCTGAATTACATTTTCAAAAAAAGGAAATTACTTTCCTAGAAAATGAATCCCATACAGATGAACCCATTGACAAATAATAACCTTTCTATAGGAGATGAAAAGCATCTGGACCATAGTTGGTAAGGCTCAGTGGCAAGGGATTTATTGGGCATTTTTGAAAAGAGCACTGGGCTCAGAACCAAGAGAATCCAAAATCCTACCTCTAGCTAAGATTAGATATTGGTGTGACTCTGGAGTTAACCTCTCCCTACTGGTTTCTTCAACTGTCAACTAAAGAATCAGATCAACTGGTTCCCAGGGCACCTTCTATTCTTAACTTGATGGAAAAGAAACCTAAAGGCTCAACTGCCTATTCTTCCCACAATTATTGACAAAGGAGGCAGAGCACAAATATTGGGAGAAGAGGCTTCTACAGGCAGATGAAAACACAATAAAAACACACCTCCACGTATTTTTCAATCCAGTGAATTTTCAAACCAGCCTTTGGGGGACTTTGGTCTTTCTACTTTCCTTGAAGCAAGAGTCACATGTTAAACATCATTAGCTTCATCAGGTTAGTTTAAGACTATCATAAGGTGTTTCATCAGAGGACTCTGAAATCTTCTTAAAATGGCACCGGAGAGAAAATGCAATTTTGGAAAGTAATTACAGTAATGAAAAAAATTAATGCTCTGATGCCAGGAAGCATTGGAAGCGTCACTTTCTCTAATATATTTCCAGGAGATCTGCCAAAGTTGAAATTATTTGGTGCATTATTTATGGAATTCAATTTACTTGAATAGAACATGCCGAAGTTCTTGGAGTCAATGTCGTTCTGTCTGCCCTGGGAACTCAAGAACTCAGCCCACCAGCTGAGGAAGACGACCACTTAGAAATGTCAACTATGCTGCCCAACAAAAAGATCTGCATTGCTCTATTTACTTAGGAATTTCCTCCTGCCCCGTGTTATCAAAAAGACAGACTGTGAGCATTTAAACTTTAAGGAGAGGAAGGTCTTCAGTCTTCTTGCTGGTTTCACACATCAGAAATGATAAGTGTAAATCACAGTGATGCGGGCAGCTCTCTCTGCCCAGAGGTCCTGTCCCTGTGTTTTAATAAAAACACCTTCTTGCACCAAAAAAAAAAAAAAAAAAGATTACCCTGACAAGACATATTGCATACACTCAGCATCCTACCTCAACATGCATCCTACCAATGAAAACACTAAAATTCCCGCTACCCGTGAAAGCCATTCCGTCCACGACGACACGGTCTTTAGCAATAATAAACAAAGTCAGCTGGAGACATGTGACATACTGATTTGTCTTAGGACGCTGAATCTTAGGACCCAAGTCTCCTGTTTACATATACCACATAAGTTAAAAAATCTGTAGTTACCCATCTTAATAGGACGTGCAAAATTCGCCTTTCATTCATCACTGCACTAAAATGTCTACAAATTCTTTGGAAACTCTACTCATTTCCTACCCCATAAAGCAGGCTTGTAGCTGTGACAGACTCCTTCTCCACTGGCCAGCACCTACCTGTTCTCTGACGTTCGAAAGGTCCAGAGTATTGTTTAAAGCAGTTTTTGCAGCTTTGTAAGGATCCCAAGCGTCCGCTAGATTAACCGTGATCCCCATGTAAATACTAATTACCTGAAAGAGGACACATTCATCCAGGATGTTAAATACCGACTTATTTGGAGGCAAAATTACAGAAGACACTGCCCACTCCTTTTGGTTCAAATCCCACTACAGTGAAAACCGCAGTTTGCCAAAGATACAGGTAAGCGTTCTTTCTTAGGGGCGCTTTGGAACAAGGCTGACAAGAGCCATTCATGGGAAAAAGACTAAATCAAGGTTGACACAAAAGCAGGCTGACTGAACAGTGGCTTCCTCAAACATTTTCACCTTAGCCTTTAACACAACTCCAAGCGACTGAAAACTCCAAAAGACTTTGTTTTTTTCAAATGGGGTTATATCTATAGATATTTATCCTATTACACATCACAACCAAGACATTTCAAAAAGTGCTTATTAATTTATTTCACATAACAGTACACCCATTACATGCTAACGTAAAACTATTTTTTTTATGTTTTGTTTTGTTTTTTTGAGAGACAGAGAGAGACAGCGTGAGCAGGGGAGGGTCAGAGAAAGAGGGAGATACAGAATCTGAAGCAGGCTCCAGGCTCTGAGCTAGCTGTCAGCACAGAGCTCGACGCGGGGCTGGAACCCACGAACCGTGAGATCATGACCTGAGCTGAAGCCAGACGCTTAACCGACTGAGCCACCCAGGCGCCCCATAAAATTCTTTTTAATTAAAAAAAAAAAAAAAAATCAGACTAAAGGCCTTCCAAGAAAGTTTTGTGAGAAGAGTGGCATCACTTTTCTGATTCTCGCATCTCCGCAGTGTCTGGCCTGACCGAAGACCGCTGGACCACGATCCGGCTGCCGCAGTCGGTCTCCTGGAGCACAGTCTGCCTCGGAGCCCCTGCAAATGCTGTGCAGACTTGAGAAAGGCTGACAGGGAGAGGCACAGGGCACTTCATCCTACCTCACTGGCCCCTTGAACGAGCCCTGGGGACCCCTAGGGCCCCCCAGTTCCCTTGAGAATCCTTCGACTCAAGCATACAAAGTGTTACTTTTGCGGTTCTTTACCCACCCACTTGAGTCTGTATAAAATTGAGATTATTTGTCCCTTGAAGCTTTGCTCAGAGTTGCCTATGAAATCCCGTGGTCCTGGGGGTGCTCTGGTGGGAGGTGCTGAGCAGGCGGATCCCAGCTCCGTTTCTTCAACAGTCACTGGGCCTGCCATGCTGCGCTCTTCTTCTGGAATCAGATCTGGTCATTTTTGAGAAAAATTTCAATTTCTTCAGAGTTTTCCAATATATTGGCATAAAGTTGTTTTGAGGTTTTCTGATACCTTCAGAAATTCTTTATTGTATCTTGGGTCTGCTTTTTCAGTCTTAACAGATTTAAACTTGCCTTCTCTCACCCTCTCTCTGGTCAGTCTTGTTAAATATCTATTTTATTACTCTTCAAAAAATCAGCCTTTGTGGTATTGATCTTCTCTTCATTCCCTTTTTGTCCAGTACACTGCTGTCCGTATACTTACTGACTTCCTTTCATTCTGCCTTTTCTAGCTTCTTAAGCTTAATCTCTAACTCATTTATTTATTTTTTAAGGATTTTACCTTTGAGTAATCTCTACCCCCAAGATGGGACTCGAACCCACAACTGTAAGATCAAGAGTTGCATGCTCCACTGACTGAGCCAGTCAGGTGCCCCTCTAACTCATTTACTTTTACTTGTTCTTGTTTTTTAAATAAAAGTATTTTAAGATCATACATCCACCTTTTTCTTTTTTAATGTTTATTTACTTTTGAGAGAGAAAGAGACAGAGTGCAAGCAGGGGAGGGTTAGAGAGAGAGAGGGGGAGACACAGAATCCGAAGCAGGCTCCAGGCTGTGAGCTGTCAGCACAGAGCCTGATGTGGGGCTCGAATCCACGAACCAAGAGATCATGACCTGAGCTGAAGTTGAACAGACTGAGCCCCCAGGTGCCCCTACATTAACCTTTAAGAACGATTTCTGGTCATTCCCATAAGTTTCTCTTTGTAGTGTTTTAATATTTCTTCATTTATATTGTGATTTCCTCTTGAACACAAAAGTTAGTTTTTGCCAAACATTTAAAAATATCTTTAAAGTGTTGGTTTCTAATTTAACTGAGTTACAGTAAGAGAATACAGTCTCTAGACTAACATTGTTTTAAGCTTTCTTGACTTTGTGACCTATCGTTACCCAACGTTTAGTGTATCCTTTCAAATACACACAGAACATCCATTATGTGTTTCTGGGAGAGCAGGATTATATACAATAAGAAGTATATTAAAATTTCCCATCATGATTATGGTTTTCTCCATTTTTATAGGTTATTTTGGGTTTTTGCTTTATGTGTTGTGAGTATGTCACCGGGTATGAATTTATGAATTTACCTTGGATTATTCTTTTCTAAAATTTTTTAAAGTTTATTTATTAATTATGAGAGAGTGAGAGACAGCATGGGTTGGGAAGGGGTAGAGAGAGAGGGAGAGAGAGAATCCCAAGCAGGCTCTGCACCACCAGCAGAGCCTGACGTGGGGCTTGAACTCATGTAACCGTGAGATCATGACCTGAGTCAAAACTGAAGACTCAGACACTTCACTTGGGCGCCCTGGATTGATTATTCTTTTTAATACCATATATGATCTTTCTTTATCCCTCTGAGTGTTTTTCTCTAAAGTTCTCTATGGTGTGATATTAGTATTTTCTTACTGGCTTTTTACCGGGTGGTATTTGTGTGGCATCTCGTTCTCTTTTTAAATTCCTTTACTTTTACCATGCCAGGGCTGTTTTTCAGGAGGGTCTCTTGTAAACGTCACATAACTGGGTTTTGACCTTCCTTAATGCTAAACGTGTCGCTGTTTCTCATTATAGCACTACGGTCAAAACTCTTTATTAAGCGTAGGCAAATGAAACCAGATTATCGGAGTTTTCCTCCTGGTTGCTCAGCTCCTAGCTCATAAGCCTGATGTGTTCGTGGGGGAAGCATAACCTCTCACTGAAGGCTCCCCAATCACAGTCTGTGACGCAATGCCCTAGTACGAAGTGAAACAGAATCTGCTCCCTGAGAACAGGATCCAACTCACTGAACTTTATCCAAACCTCTATGTACAAAGAGAACATCTCATCTACACTGAGTATGTTAACTCAGCCTTATGTTTGTAAGAACTGAGTTTTGGGGCGCCTGGGTGGCTCTGTTGGTTAAGCGTCCAACTTTGGGTCAGGTCATGGTCTCACGGTTTGTGAGTTTGAGCCCCGCGTTGGGCTTTGTGCTGACAGCTTAGAGCCTGGAGCCTGCTTCAGATTCTGTGTCTCCCTGTTTTTGACCTGCTTGCACTCTGTCTCTGTCTCTCTCTCAAAAATAAGTAAACATTAAAAAAATATTTTAAAAATTGAGTTTTGAGTGACACAATGTTAAAAAGTCACAAGCACATTATTTGTGGTAATATAAACCATAACAACCCTACCACCATTAGCTTACAGATAGATAAAACTCATTCTTAAAGTAACACTCTTATTCATAAAACGACAGATTAGTTTTGCAAGCTTAGATTCCTAAAAGAGAAAAGAATAAAGTAATGCATGTGAAACAGTTACAATTCAGCAGCTAAAGCAAGATACCTTTTAATACAGGGTTTTACCTTGAGGGTATCCACTTACGGGAAAGAAAAACCCACGGGTTCTTCACCAAATTTTACTGACTTATTCCTTCAGGTCATGATTCATAAGATTTTCCACATAGAGGAGTTTCACCAACGTGACTCTGTCTCATTATTTACAACATTATGTTCTCTGGGCTAAAGGCCAGAAGAACGCAAAATTGGTTCTCGAACAGGGTTATTACAGAGGAAAAAAGACTAGTGGTAATACTTGCCCAGTTGTCTGGAAAGTACTTGTCCACAATCTCTCTCATTTTGGCTTGATGGGTGTGAAGAATGGCAGGTTCAAAGTAGAGGGTCACGTACAGCATGGCGGCCTGAGTCGCCAGGGCCGTGCTGCGGTGTTCTGGCAGAGGGTACGCGGACACCTGCAACGCAGAGACGACACCCTGAAGGGCAGCTCTTGGCAACTCGTGAACTGACACACGTGCCAGGTAAATGGTGTGGTTCCAGGACGTCCTGGTCTCTCAAGAGCGCATGTCCCCTGGGAGTTTGGACACTCCATGTGATTCTCAGACTGTGGCACTGTTGGAGCACAGCACGGTCAGGGCCACCTTCTGGCCAACCACACAGTGCTCTCTCCCCTCCAGCCCTGATTCTGCTGCAACTTGAAGTCTTTGCCTCAAGAAAAACAAAAATATCTTACCCTCATGTCTCTTGCTAGTTCCGTTTCTGGGTCTCTCTTAAAAATTTTTTTTTTAAACTTTACTCATTTTTGAGAGAGAGAGAGAGAGACAGAATGAGCAGGGGAAAGGCAGAGAGAGAGGGAGACACAGAATCTGAAGCAGGTTCCAGACTGAGCTGTCAGCACAGAGCCCGATGTGGGGCCTGAACTCACAAACTCTGAGATTATGACCTGAGCCGAAGTTGGACACTTGACTGACTGAGCCGCCCAGGTTCCCCCCGGGTTTATCACAATCTTACGCCCTGTCGCCATTTTCTCACTTCCTCTTTACTCTACAACTCCCTGAAACGTGACCTGCACCCTCACTTAGGATCTTTTCAAGTCACTCACCACCTCACGATCACATTGTTCAGCGGCCTCTTTTTCACGCTCTCACTTCAAGTCTCTCCTCAAGTTTCCCAGACTCCTGTCACCCTGCTTCGCTGCTGTTCCACCGCCTGCCTTTCAGCTGGGTGCTGGTTGTGTCCTGGGGCTCTGTCACCACACGGGTTAGTGACCTGGCTGCACACAGCACAGGTCACCTCGAGGACCACAAACAGGAAGGGAGGACACAGCAACATCTCAGGGAACCTACAGGCAGGAGTGTGGCCAGGCCACTGGTGGCCCATTTCAAATCACCTGGTGTCGGGAATCTGTCCGTCCTGGTGACTGGCCCGGTCCCACCCCCCACGACCAGGGAGGGGGAGGTGCCGGGCACAGCAGGGCGGGTACACAGCCGAAGCCCTGTGTTAGTAGGTCATGGGGAAGAGAAAACTGACCCTCGCTGCCCTGACACACACACAAGACGGACCCTGTAGGAGGCAGAAGGGGTGAGGACAGGCCGCAGGAGTAGCGCAGCCTCAGAAATCATACAGACTCGGGTTTTAATTAGGCTTCTGCTACTTAGTGGCATGACCTTGTGGAAATCATGAAGCTCCCTAAGCCTTATTTTTCTCAACAGCAACATGAGGGTAACGTTGTCCCCTCAGCAGGACTGTTCTGAGGAAAGAGAGAAAAGTTCATGAAAAGATAAATCAACTGTGATTCTGGTTGATACTGAAGTCTTAGTAAATGATAACAAAGATTATGAAGAACTAGTATCTGCAGGTAGCGGCTCATTTTGAGCTGTTTTTTAAAAACACACACGCACACAAATCTCTTTTATTATACTTACAATATTCATAAAGAACACTAACAGGACACGTAAAGAACCGTGTAGAGCACTGTGCTCTGTGAAAAATGACAGCTGGCTGTTACAGGTCCAATCTTCAGTAAGAAAAATACCTGACACATAAAATTATGTATCTTTTTTTTAAGATTTTATCTTTAAGTAATCGCCACACCCAATGGGGGGGCTTGAACTCACAACCCTGAGGTCAAGAATATACTGACTGAGCTAGTCAGGTGCCCCTGAAATTATGTTTTCTTCAGGAAACTGAAGTCACGCAGTAATTTTCTTTGGTGCCACTTAAGTGAGCGATACACATACTGGACACAAAAGGGAGGCAACTGCCGGATGTCAGAGGGTCTGCACAGCCCTGCTCAGGCTGCCCTTCTGTCCCCTTTGCCACCTGCCACCTCTGTTGTGCGCTCCCTGGCACCCTGTGTCTCTCCTAAGCTCTTGCTCACTTTGCTTTACAGTAATTCCTTTCGTTGTCTGTCTCCTTTCCTCAGCTACAAGTTCATTACGGGCAGGGACCCCGAGCTGCCTTTGTCAGCCATGGGCCCCCAGCACCCAGCTCGTGGACAGGCACGTGACACGCACTCAGTAACTCTTGAATGAATGGCCTAGAGCATGCAGCGTTTTTCCAAATATAGCTCCAACCCCATCCTCTCTCTGAAATCGCAAATTCTGCCCAATTATCCTTCTTTGCTCTACCCTCCTATAGTAGAGCTCAAAAATTTTGAGAATTTTTTAGGTGCTTTCATTCTTTTGAGGAAGAAGGAAGGGAAAGAGTAATTGAGGAGGAAGGTGAAATCAATCTTTCAAACCGACGAAGATCTCGATAGATTTAATCCCCACCTGGTTGTAAATATCGTCCGATCTCAGTCGCCCGATGACCATGCTGATGAAGGCTTCATTGATGGGCACCCTCCGGAAATAACTCTCGGGATAGTTGGGTGGTCTTTTGGCTCCTGGCTGGCTGGAATACCCCGTACTGCGGAGCAGCTTACAAATATCATCCATGTTTGAATCCGCGGAGGATCGAGCAGCACTGAGCCACATTCACAGCGGGAAACAAAGGGCCAAACAAACCACACGTGTTAGAAACTCAAAAGTCCCCAAGAGCAGAATTTCACTGTAACTTAACTTCATGTCGTTTTTACATAAGGCTTTTGGTCAATTTATATCCTCTAAGACTCAACTGCCTTTTCAAAAAGCCTATTCTAGCCAACTTACCAGATGGGGTTCTTACGTGTATGTGTAGTTAGTTCTATGTCGAGGTTCACAAGCCCTTTTCTAAAATCTTTCCGGCTGCATTTGTTTCAGAATACAGCATTTTTCAAATATAGGAAACCAATACGGCGTGTGGGTCAAATACAACACTTCAGTAGGGTCTCGATTAGCATTACATGATCAACACGCATTAATACTTCCGAGTGAAATTTATGAATAGCCATGCAAATGAGATAAATAAGGACTATTTACAGCCTCCCATCTGCTCTCATTAGGTTTGGACTCCAAATGACTTCAGGTGAGATCAGGCTTCGCGGCCAGGGGAGTTACTGTGTGCAGGCATGTGTGTGTACGCGTGCGTGTATTGGAGAGCTCTCTGGATTTCAGAGTTGCAGATAAAAAATGTGATCCAGTACCAACATTTCATAAGGTGAAAAAATAATTTTAAAAGATTACGTCAACATAAAGTGGGATATGTAATAACTGTTGTTTTTTGTTTTTGTTTTTGTTTTCTTGGCAAGGTGGACCTTCTACAGAGAATGAATCAAAACATGTGTGGTTTTCAGGGCAGTGTGGAGTGGTAAGCCCTCAGGGAGATCAAAGAATCTTAGAGGATGACCTCCTGTTTGATACAAGGATCCCCTATCCCGCAACTCTGACTTGGCGATTATTCAGGGTCACTTCAGTGACAGTCCCCACATTCTAATGAATTCGCTGTTGTGCCCAA
>PJEM01000750.1:125806-217858 GCA_004023845.1 Helogale parvula
CCCCCCCCCCCCCCCCCCCCCCCCCACATACTGACGAAGTGAAGGACGCAGGCTGGTGGGGCAGCCTGTGATGGAGTCACGGCTGAGGGGCACCGGTGCCAAGGTGTCGCTGGAAAGCCCACATCCCCAGCTCTGCCGAGGATCTGCCTCTCTGTGCTATTTATTTTGTCCTAATTTGTAAGTTTGAGAATGTGAATTCTAGGGGCACCTGGGTGGCTCAGTCGGTTAGGTATCCAACTCTTGGTTTCGGTTCAGGTCATGGTTTGTGAGTTTGAGACCCATACCAAGCTCTGCGCTGACAGTGCGGCGCCTGCTCGGGATTCTCTCTCTGCCTCCCACCCCCCTGCATGTGCCCCCTCTCTCTCTCTCTTTCTCAAAAATAATAAATAAATAAGTAAATACTTAAAAGAAGAATGTTAATTCTAGTCTGCGCATCTTTAGCTCACATTGCTGATTCCTGCTTATCATTTGTTTTTTCCTGGATCTTGACTTTTTCTTTTATTTACTTATTCATTTATTTGAAGTTTATACATTTCTTTTGAGAGAGAGAGAGAGAGCACGCATGTGCTGAAGAGGCAGAGGAAGAGAGAGAATCCCAAGCAGGCTTTGCCTGATGTAGGGCTCCAACTCACAAATCATGAGATCATGACCTAGGCTGAAATCAAGAGTTGATCGCTTCACCAACTGAGCTGCCCGGGTGCCCCTTGACTTTTTCTAACATTGACCTTGTCTTCAGATTTTGACTCCCTCATTAACTCAGCATGCTGAAACCTGTGAGGTAGATACTGGACTTACAGAGCTTCAAGGTGGCTTCTGATTTAAAGACCCCATCCCTTGAAGTCACAGTTCTGGACAGACGTGATCATGGTACATGCTGTTGTCTGTTTGTTTCTACATGTATACGGGTGAGAACTCACGTCACACCTAACCCTGAGTAACAGCTTTCCAGAGTCATCAAACCAAAAATGACAACAGAAAATTTATTCATGTCCCTACATCTACCAAGGAGTAATATTTAAAAACTTAAAAAAAAAAAAAGCACATTAGACTTCCAACATTCCCAAACTTACCTTTAAGATTAAGAATATTCAGATCCCTTCTTTTGAAAAACTGAGGTACTATCATCCACATGATGATCTATGTATCTCTAATAATCTAGAAAACACAGGTTCTTTTACGTATAACTTATAGATTATGTGACATATAATCTATTATTATGGTAATTTATAAAATATAGATGATTTAGTTACATTTCTCCACTACGTTCAGAAGAGACAAGAATCTCACGCCTTTCATTCTAGATCACACCACTGCCGTTCACGATAAAAGCAGTATAGAGACCGATGCTGCATTTTACCAATAGCAGTGCTTCTGGGGGGTGCGGTCCTGCCCCGGGATACCTGTATCGATAGTAGGACACCAGCATCCTCTCTCGGACTTCTCCTTCAATCTTCTGGTCGATGACCAGCAGCATGACGCCATACAGGTACAGTGCTTCACACTGGGAAGAGAAAGGGAGAATGGCCAAGCTCACAGGAGTCCATGTTCTTAGGGAATGAAGCTGATGTGGGTTAAGAAGGCTCACTTTCGTCCTTTTCCTGCCAAGAGCTTCGTATTACAAGAAGAATGCAGATTTTCCCAAAGGGCTCTCGCCTTCTATACGGAATGGGCTTTGAAAAGTTTATGTGAAATAAATGTTAATTTGCAGTGACAACCTTTCAATTGGCCTAATTTTGGTTATTTTGCTTGGGACCCCAAATGGAGTCCCAATATGATGACTACCTCTAAATCCTTTACTTATTTAACGAAGTTTTCTTAAGTGATTATCATGTACTCATTTCCAAGGCTAGAGGTCTGGGATGCAGAAGGTAAAGAAGACAGGACTGTTACACTGGGGAAGCTCACAACCTCCACGTGACTTCTACTCACTTGTAATTCTGTTCAGAGTCTACTATGTTCTAAGTTCAGATACTGTTGGTTAGAAGAGAATTGTCAGTTTATTAGCTTCCCTTTAAAGAAGGGTACTTTGTATGTCTTTGGGACTTAGAGAGAAAAAAGTTGACATTCTTGATTCTCTCTGATAAATGGTTACTATTACTTACTAGAAGTTGTTTTCCATCTTCATTGAGGAGCACAGTTTCTAAGGTTTGCTGAATATACACTCCTTCATTGAGATCATCCAGATACCTAGAAATGAACCCCCAGAGCACATTACTCATTCTCATGAAAATCTGAACACCTCTGAAAAAGGAATATAAAGATTTTTAAAAGATAAGGCAAGACACCAAATACTCTGGCCTTCCAACAGTCTGCGGCCCTTCGTGCTCTTTAAGAACGGACTTGTGAGATGGACTCACAGCGATTAGGGCCACAGGTTGCTAACACTGGCTACTCCGAGCAGAAAAGAATAGGCCCTAGTGCTGATTTATGAATCGTAAATATCTTAGAAGTAATGTTATAAAAACATGGAATAGTTAGTTTAACTATTCTGCTGCATACCTGAAACTAACGTAACATTATGTGTAAGGATACGTCAAAGAAAAAAAAAAAAGAAAGAAAGCCATATGCCTCGGTACAAACCAAGGTTACCATACTGTTTCTCCAGAGCAGGAAAGCACGGTAACACTCTAAAATACTAAAGATGACGAGTGCCACCGGAAGAAAAAGCAATTACACACAGAAAAGGAACTTAGGAAGGCACGCACGCTCTAGCGCGCTCCTTTTCCACTATGTACCCGCAGAATAAGCCAGTACTGAATTAGTCAATACCTGTTTAAGTCTACAATATATTTATGCACACTCTGAAAGGCTAAGTAAAATCTGGTCACAATTTCTATGTTGTTTTCACGAAACTCTTCGTCTAAATCCTGCAGCTCTGGCTTAGCCTCCAGCTTGCTCTCGCATAACTCTGGACCCTAAGAAGAAAAACGCATTCATGTGAAACGTCAATAAAAGCATCCTTGTTGGTAACAATTTCTAAACAGTCTTTCAAAAATGTGGGTTCCTATGCCTGAAACGGAGTATCAGAGATTGAAAGCAGTAGCAACAGAAAGTAACGGAGATAATGGAAGCCCAGACATGGAGTCCCCTTTAAAGAAATAAAGTTGGATTGTGACCGTGATCGGCAAGCTTTTAAGTGTGGGGTCCTTCCCTGTGAAATACGTTACACTTAAGTTATCTTTTTAAAAGTTTGATTATATTATGTTAGGGCTTCCCCATGACACCTCTGTATTATTTTCACACTGGTTAGCTGATGCTAAATTTGGTATAAAACCTTTCCTCTTTAACGCTTTCTCCATAATTACTCAGCCTCTCAGGGTCCCACGCTTCCTAGAGAAAGCAGGCTTTTGTAGGAAAGACACTACTGAAAATGCTATGGAGGAAGGTTACCTTAAAATAGCTGAAGTCAAATATGATATCGCCATATTTCTGGAGATCGGCTCGGTCTTTCAACCTGAACACGGCAGGAATAAACTCCGAGAGCCTCAGGAGCTCAGCGATGATGGCATTGCCGCAGGAAACGATCCTTAGGATCGCCTGGCCACAGAGGTTGTTCTCAGCCAGGAAGTCCAACATCGTGTGGATGAGTGCCTGGCCGGGAGGAACGCTCCACTGGCTTCAGAGTTGGGAACTCTCAATCATTAGATGAAACCAGGTCTGCTGACAGATTGGCTGCTCCATTAAAGAACCTGTATCCCAAAAGAAAAGTATAAAAAAAAAAATCTCCATTTTTACAGGGAGCATATGTAACGCATGCATAATGTTTATTTTTCTCCCAAATTCACTTTAAAAAAAGTTGAAACGAATAATGAGTTCCGACAGGAGGGAAGAGCATTTATTGTCCATGCCTCCCGGTCTCCCGTGTGGAGGGACTTTGCTAAATGAACACTCTTGGCCTTGTTTTCAATCTTCTACTCACTTCCTCCCGTGAGAAGGGACCCGATGTAGCTGGGAGGAGCCAGGGAGCACGCGTGGTTCCAATGTGCTCTTCATTGGGTGCTGATTATTACAACTCACAGGAGTTGTTTTACTTTTGCTAACCCTTGATTTACCTTCGGGAAAAGAGAACTGTGCCTCAAGTCCACTCGAATTAGATGAGGGAACCACCTTGAAAAATGTGTTTCTCTTATGGCAAATATAGGAGACCCTTGTTATCAAGGGTAAGACATGCCTGAGAGATCCTCCTGAGTGACTCTGAAGTACAGACAAGTATTTCCTACTGAGCCATGGAGAAGTTTCGATTAGAAAGGTATCCTGAAATGAGGTCACCGAAACATATGAAAGTAAGTTTCGTACTTAACCCACAATGGAGAGTAAAATTGCAACGAGCACATAATAATTCATAAGGGACACACCAAGAATTGGTCAAAAGTCGATTCTGCCAAGTTGTGATTTTGATAATATATATCTTAAACTTTATAGTTGACTTTCATAGCATGAGCTTAGGAAAAGGCAATTTTTACAAAAAATGTTTCGAGGCAGCATTTATTTTCCCAAAGGCCTCTTCCAACTCTCGTTCAAATCATTATCTTTGGAAGTGTTAATTTTGTCATCTTCTTTGTTGTATTTCTCTCCTCTAACTGTTAGTTTGGCTAGGTCATTGTTGGTCCATGTCATGCAAGCCTGACTTATTTTTCAACTTCGTGAAGGCTTGTGTTCTTCCTAACATAGGGCACTGTGTCCTACTGACGTGACGTTAGCATTAAAACTGACCACCACAAACAAGAATTCAGCCCAACAGGCCCTTTAGTACATGAATATCTCTGAAAGGGAACTCATCTTACAAGTGGTCATTACAATTTTTATGTCCACGCCAATTTTTACATTCATATGTCATCTTCTAGCTGCAGGGACTCAAAGAGTGAAACAGTGAGGGGTGCCTGGGTGGCTCAGTCGGTTAAGCGTCCAACTTTGGCTCAGGTCATGATCTCATGGTTTGTGAGTTTGAGCCCTGCATCAGGCTCTGTGCTGACAGCCCAGAGCCTAGAGCCTGCTTCGGATTCTGTGTCTCCCTCTCTCTCTGCCCCTCACCCACTCATGCTCTGTCTCTCAAAAATGAATACATGTTAAAAAAAATTAAAAAATGAACAATGAAAGAGTGAGAACTTCACCGTACACAAAACCAGAATGTGGGAAGACTTTGGGACAGGGGAAGGCTTCCTTTGCAGCCACAGCGAAACATTCCCCAACCCTTGTCACATATTTTCAAAGTTCGGTCGTGTTGAGCTACCTGGTGCAGTTATCTTTTGTGTAACCCTTAAAGGTTTTTTTTTTTCCCTTTTGTAAGTCTCTTATTATTGATTCAATATTTAGAAATGTCCTAATTTCCTAGGATGCTGTTGACTCTCTAACAATAATTCCCTCCCTTCTTTCCCTTTCTTCCTGTAGAGGACAGAACAGGCGGATCCTTATCTTCTCACGGCCCCCAAAGCTAGGCTACATGTGTGACTCAGTTTTGGCCAAATACATATAAGAGGCAGCTTCCGGTAGACCCGATAGGCCATTCGCCCCCCCCCCCCACCGTCCCCCATTACAAGGAGAGAAGCACACGAAGAGAAATTTCTCTCCTTCCTCCGTCTATACCTCTTCTTCTTGCCTTTGAATGTGGTGCACTGAATATGTCTTGCCTGAAGTTACAATTACCACCTTGAGACCATGAGGTGAGGAGCCCAAGAGAAAAAAGGCCCCAAACCTGCAGATTGTGTTTAATGCTCTAAATTCTTGTTGATGTTACTGACTCATTGACTCACCTGTGGCTCTACCTGTCTCTGTAATCCTTGTGAAATGAACTGTTTTTATGCTTTATCTACTGCTAGTTGGCTTTTGGATTATGTACAGGTGGAAGCATTCCTAAGGCTACACAGTCATTCATTCAACAAGTGTGTACCCGGTGCATGCTCTGTGCCAAGCACTGTTTTGGGACCTGACGCTGTTGCAGTGAACAAAACCAAGTTCTTGCTCTCTCTCCTAAAGCCTGCAGGCTACTGGGAGTGGGGATGAGACAACACACAAATAAATACGCTACGTAGCAGGCTGTGATCGTGGCTGGGAAGAAAAAGCATGACAGAGAGACGGTGTGTGTGCCGTTTTACATAGTCTGTGAAAGCCTCTCTGACACGATGTTTGAGCAGGGACCAGAAGGAAGTGAGGCACCAAGAACGAGGGTGTCTGAGTGTGGTCATAAGCCCCTAAGACATGGCCTCCACCCCCTTATTCACGTCCTGTGGAGGCCCCTTTTCTTGAGTGTGGCTTCCTGACTCCTCAAGAACAGAATATGGTAGATGTAAAAGATAGCACTGCTGAGATTAGCTTGCAAAACCCCCTGTGACTTCCGGCTGGGGCACCCTCCCTAGCTGGTCTGCTCTGAGGGGAAGCGAACTGTCATGTTGTGAGAGAACGCAGGGATGAGGGGGTGAGAGGCCTCCCAACGACCACTTGAATGAGTTAAGTGTTCCCCCCCACTCCTGGCTGAGACTTCAGATAAGATGACAGCTTCTATTCACAGCTAGACTGCAACCTCCCAGGGGCCGCTCAGCTGAAGGCTCCCCACTAAGCCACACCATGGATTCCTGGCCACAGGAACTATAAGACAGTAAGAGTTTTGAGTCGTAGCAACTAGACGTTGGAGTAGTTTGTTATTAAGCGATGATCTGGGAGAAGGGAATTCCAGGTGGGGTTTACACATAAGTGCAGAGGCCCCCGGGTCAGCAATGCGCTAGATGTGCCCAAGGAAAGCAAAGCGGCTGATGTGGCTGGTGCAGAGTGTACAAAGGACAGAAGCACAGATCAGAGGAAGTAGATGGGGTTGTTCCAAGAGCAGGGACTGCTGAGAAGCCACTACAGTTGTCTAGAACTCTCTCCAATGAGGGCATCCTTTAATACACATTAAGGCATAAATTATTAACAAGGCTTTTCGTTTTCTCATGATGTTTGCTTGGTAAGCCACGTCGATCTCTAATACGTTGAATTTCAGATAATTTCATTCCATTGTTTTTAAAGTAAGCTCTACCCCCAGCATGGGACTCCAACTCACGCCAAGATCAATAGTCACGTGCTCTACTGACGGAGCCAGCCAGGTGGCCCAATTTCACTCCGTTTTTTGTTTAAAATTTTTTTTGTTTTTGTTTTAAATTTTTAAATATGTTTATTTATTTTTGAGAGAGAGAGAGAAACAGAGTGTGAGTTGGGGAGGGGCAGAGAGAGAGAGAGACAGAATCTGATGAAGGTGCCAGGCTCTGAGCTGTCAGCACAGAGCCCGACGTGGGGCTTGAATTCATGGATGTGAGATCATGACCTGAGCCAAAGTTGGACACTCAACTAACTGAGCCACCCAGGCATCCCTTCACTCCATTTTTTGGCACTGAATGGGTGTGGCTGGAAAAATGAGACAAAGAAAAGGGGGGAAATAATGGCAAATGGGGGAAAAAATAGAAAGAAAAGCAAAAGTCACTTAAGTCCTCTGAAGACCAGCAAACTAACCCAGAAGAATCTACAGTCTGAGGATACCAGGTCTAAGCAGGAGGAAACTCCAGACACAGCTGTAAGGAAGACGAGCTATGTTTAACTGCTGTAACTGCGACCAGATTTTGGATAGCTACACAGGCCAGACAATGGGACCACGGAAAAAACATATTTGAAACAAAACACCATTACCTGCTTTCTTGCCTTCCCTCCCCCACCAAAAAAAAAAAAAAAAAGAATGAACAAATAGAAGCAGCATCTGCATGCACATGGTCAGGTTAGCTTAGGCTTGGGACAATGACATAAATCAAGACTTTTGTATCATTGTAATTCTTAAACCCTTACATTGTTGGCAACATTCAAGATATTATTTGGTTATAGTGTTTGGTAAATACTCCTTAGTTGCCTGAAAATCTTGCCCTAAAGATCAGAATCTAAGAACCAACATTAAAGATGCCTAATCATGTTGCAGTGATCTTAGAAATAGGTGGCTTTCTAGAAGGCGCTAAGACTTAGTTGAGATTTTTAAAAAATTACTCTAGAATGAGGTGCAAATAAACAGTGCAGAAGAACCTATATTAAATCTCCATACAGTGGTTCTTTTGGTTCCAGAGATGAAGAAAACTCATAAAGACCAGTTTTTCTCAATATAAGCTGCATTACTATTTGGCATGAAATGAAACCAAGAGACCCCACTCAATTTCCTAATTTTCTTTTACAAGGCACCCAAAAAAGTAGCTGTACCTTTATTTTTAAGAATTTAATATGGAACTGTGGTTTTCAGTTTGGAAAGTAATCCTAAACAAAAGACAACATGTTTCAAAAATGCAGCATGGCATCATTATACCAATTACCCAATAAGTACAGAACTGAATTCTGAACGGAATTAAATGGTCCTGGGACAAACCGGTGTGTCCTACTCAGAGGACAAAAGAAGACAGGTCTATTTTTATCCTTTCATAAGATCTCAGTTCCCTAAAAAGGAAGCATTGGTCTCCACCTATCCATTGTCAGGAACAAAATATAATGGTTGTTGATCAAGATAAAAGTGATCGACAAATCTCTTCCCGAAAAGTTCTAAAATGAGCTTGATCACTCTTGTCCCATTCATAAATCCTGGAAAGGACAGAAGAAGGAGAAATGGAAGGTGTTCCTGGTCTTGGGCAGAGCCATTAAGACTCCCGTTCTTTCCCCTGATTCTATCACTACGTTGGAGAAAGCTCCGTGCACTTGGAAACAGGGCACCCGGTTCCATTACCGGTTCTGTGATTTGATTTATGTTTTCGACCATGCGACCATAAACCAGTCAGGACCCTTGGAACTGATTTTCGAAATGCAAAGAACTATGGCACCAGCGTGACACAAGGCGAGGGAATTAAGGTACAGAAAAGAACAATGACTTGCTCCAACTCGCAGCCACGGCAGAACCAGAATTCAAACTCGGGTCCATCAGACGTTACGAGACTTTGCGAACCGCTCAATTTTCTCGAGAGTAAATGGATGAAAAACACTGTCTACCAGCACGGCTCCCGGAAACTTGGAAGGTGCAGATGCGGGCCAAACAGCTGAACATCGCTTCCCAAAGCGCCTAGGCGGCGTGGAAAATTCTGTCCACCTAAGTGGAGGTGGAGAGACTGCAGCCCCGCCCCAGGAGGCCCCTCAGTCCTCCAAGTCATCGAGACCGCACTCCTCGCCGCAGACGCCCCTTCGGGTGGCGCGGCCTGGCCAGGGGCTGGGGAGGGGCAGGGGGACCGAACTGAGAGCGCATCCCGTCCCAACTCACCTGTCACCCGGGCCGCGCCAGGGCGCGCACGTGCAGGGCCTGCGTTCACGGACTGGGTCGGCACTTGGGACCCCACGCCGCCCTCTCAGCACACGTCCCCTTCTAGATGCAGCCCCTGATTGCCAGCCCGCGGGACCCCCGCTTCCGCCTCTGGCTCCCCTGGCAGTCACATGACCAGAGGGGCGGGGAGCAGGGCGGGGCGTCATGTGACCGCTCGCCGGCGCCGGCTGATGACGCGAGAGCCCGCGCTCGCAATTTCAGCGTCTAGAGAAGGGAGTTGAGGAAGGAGTTGGGGTCCGCGTGTGGGCGGTCCGGGTGCAGCCAGAGAGAGCTGGGTCGGACATCCAGGTAAGGCAGAAGCGGGGGGTGATGATGGTGAGGGTCGCGGGAGGTGTCGCCTCCCTCTCGGGCCCTCCGCGGGTGCCCTAAGCTGGGGTCCGTCCGCCTGAGGTACGGTCCTGGCTCTTTGCACGTCGAGCAGTGAGGCTTGGGCAGGCTGCCCCCTCCCCGAGACGCCATCTCTCGGTCCTTCCGCCCTGGTACGGAACGGATCACGAATTCTTGATGCAGATTAATCCGGTTGGAGGTGTCTTTAAAAGTAGGGCCTCGGGCAGCTCGTGTAAATAAGCTCTCTGGGTCTCAGTTTCCTTTTCTTTCCTCTACATGGTTGCGAGGATTAGGATAATGAGAGTGAAGCGCCGGAGCGCCAGGGTACGGAGCACCCGTTTATGGCGAAACGGAGGTTGCTGCTATTGTTGTCAATTTCAGTTCTTGGTTGATCGCCTGTGTTGTGTGAGGAGCTGTTTTACATGCTGTAGAACGTGTCGGGGGTCTAGTTTAAGCTGCTCCCAGGGTGAGGGAGTGACAGCCATGTGAACAGTTGTGATGAGTTTTATAATAGAAGCCTGTGTGTGTGTGTGTGAGTGTGTCTGTGAAGGGGTAGTGGTAGCATGGGGGGCACAAGCAATTGCTTGTATGGATAGGAGAAGGGTAGAAGGTTTCTTAAAGATGTATCCTTGCATCTTGTAAAAGGAGATACAGCTCTTGCTGGACTCCAACAGGCCCCCATGGATTTAAAGGCCAACATAGTGTCTGTAAATTATTTGTTTTGTGCCTATCACTGTGCTGTGCAGAAAGATGGGAGAGGGAAACAGTATTTTTAAAAAAATTATTTAGCTATTTATCTATATATTTATTTATTTACTTATTTATTTTTGGGGAATGAGACAGAGAGCTAGCGGTGGAGGGGCAAAGAGAGAGGGAGACACAGGATACGAAGCAGGTTCTAGCTCCGGGCTGCCAGCACAGAGGCGGATGCAGGGCTCCAACCCACGAGCTGAGAGATCATGATTTGAGTTGAAGTCCGGCACTTAATCGACTGAGCCACCCAGGGGTCCCCGGGGAAACAGTATTTTTTAAAACAAATATTTATTTATTTTGGGAGAGTGCTAATGGGGAAGGGGCAGAGAGAGGAGGACAGAGGACATGAAGTGGGCTCTGCACTGACAGCCAGACAGCACAGAGCCAGATGTGGAGCTTGAACTCCCCAACCGTGAGATCCTGACCTGAGCCAAAGTCTGACACTCTACGGACTGAGCCACCCAGGTGCCCCCGGAAACAGTATTTTTAAGTTAGTTAATAAATGGTCCTGTCTGAAGCGGATCTTAGACCTGCTGTGGTCTCAATGTTTTTGTCTTTGCCCTTCTCCCATTCTTAGGTTGAAATCCTAATGCCGGTGTGGTGGTATTAGGAAGGGGGCCTCTGAGAGGTGCTTAGGTCCTGAGGGTGGAGCCCTCAGGAATGGGATTAGTGCCTTTGGTGAAAGAGGCATCCAGGGAGCTGGCTCCCTTGCACCTGCTACCCGGAGACAAGGACTGCGAAGGCCTGGGGGCTAGGAACCAGGAAGAGGGCCTTCAGAATGCAACCCAGCTGGCACCTTGATCTTGGACTTCCCAGCCTCCAGAACGAAGAGATACATTTCTCTTGTTTATAAGCCACCCAGTCTGGTCTTTTGTTACAGCAGCCTGAACGGCCTAAGACAAGCTCTGTTCGGGGAGGCAAAATAACATGCTTGGGAAAAACTCAGAGAAACCTCGTTTTAAGCTTTCTTGGTAACCATAGGTTCAGGGAACAAAGATTGTTCTTACTGGGGAAGGCTCCAAGTGGAGGTTGATTTAAACCCGGGTTTTTCAACCACTGCATGGTTGACATTTTGGACCCGATGATTCTTTGGGGTAGGGGTGGCAGTGCTGTCCTGTGAGTTATGTGCTTAGCTGTACTTAGTGGGAGAAATAGGGAAACGTGCGTCTACGCCATCTGTCCTCTCCATCCATTCTCTTTGCCTCTCAGCCTGAGTCTTTTCCCTGGAAGTACTCCAGGATCGCAGAAGGAAGTTTCCCCCAGCTCTATGCGAGTGTGAAGTTTCATTGGCGTAATGGGAATTTTGCATGCACGTCATAAGGATAGCTGCTATGTGCTAGACGCTTCCCATTTATCCCGGATTATATTATTTCTCATATACATTGTGTGTTTTGTCAGCTCCCGCTGCTGTTAAAAAATAGCACAGACTATTTTTAAACAATAGAAATTCATTTCTCACAGTTTTGGAGACTAGAAGCTGGAGATGGGGTTGCTGGCGTGGTTGGATACTGGTAAGGACCCTCCTTCTAGCTTGCAGTCAACGCCCTTTATGTCCTTACAGTGGAGAGAGAGAAAGAGAGAGAGAGAGAGAGAACTCTAGTGTCTCCTTTTCTAAAAAGGACTCTGATCCCTTCCTGAGGGCTCTACCCTCAGGATGTCTAAGCCTGCCTATCTTCCAAAGGCCTCATCTCCAAATACCAACACCATGGGGGTTAGGCTCTCAATATACAAATTTGGTGGTGGTGTGGGAGATGCAGTTATCTTAGTGTTCTTGTTCTCCATACTTGTTTGACTCTAAGAATCATCTGGGGTTATTCATAAAAATACTGGTTTCCAGGGCACCTGGGTGGCTCAGTCGGTTAATCATCTGACTTCGGCTCAAGTTATGATCTCACAGTTCATGGGTTTGAGCCCCGCGTCGGTCTCTGTGCTGAGAGCTAGCTCAGAGCCTAGAGCCTGTCTTCGGATTCTGTATCTCCCAGATCTCTCTCTCTGACCCTCCCCTGCTCACACACTCTCCCTCTCTCTCTCTCTCTCTCTCAAAAATAAATAAAACATTAAAAAAAAAACTGGTTTCCTAGAGTGTCCACTAGGGACTCTGATTCAGTAGGTTTGAGATAGTACCTGTATATAAATCTGTATTTCTTTTTGTGTGTTTATTTATTTTTGAGAGAGAGAGAGAAAGAGCATGAGTGGAGGAGGGCCAGAGAGAGAGAGAGAGAGACACAGAATTTGAAGCAGGCTCCAGGCTCTGAGCCGTCAGCACAGAGCTTCATGTGGGGCTTGAACTCACGAACCATGAGATCATGACCTGAGCTGAAGTCAGATGTTCAGCTGACTGAACCGCCCGGGTGACTTAAATTTGTATTTAAAAAAAATTTTTTTAATGGTTTTTATTTAGTTTTGAGAGACAGAGACAGTGCGAGTAAAGGAGGGTCAGAGAGAGAGGGAGACACAGAATCTGAAGCCGGCTCCAGGCTCTGAGCTAGCTGTCAGCACAGAGCCCGATTCGGCGCTCGAACCCACGAACCATGAGATTATGACCTGAGCCAAAGCCGGACGCTTAACCGACTGAGCCCCTCAGGTGCCCCTCAAATTTGTATTTTAAAGAAGCATGTCAATTGATTCTTAAGATCAGACAGGTTTTAGAAAACTACAGAATTTGATTTCTCTTCAGTAATGCTGTGAGAGCAATCATTTCCTTCAGACTGAAGAAAGAGAAGCTCAGCAGCTTAACCAGGGTTGTGAGGTTTTCAGTGTCACGGATGGGACAGAATTCTCAGGCGTCTCTGTCCATTTCCATCCTTGTAAGCATGACTCTGTCCTGTTGCTTACCGTGTTATAATGATGAAGTTGGTGGGTAATACTTTTACTTTTAAAGATTATATGCTGGGCATTGTTTTCAGTGTTTTATTATACACTTTAACTCAGTTCTCACAGTGATCCCTGAGGTAGGCCTGGGTGATTCCTATTTTAGGAGGGGGATGAATGAAACACTGAGAGGTTGAGTAATTCACCTGAAGTCATTCAGTCACTCACATGGCAAAATCTGGCTTACAACTCAGATAGTGTCTTTCTAGAAGCTGCATCTTTGACCTCTACTCCATATGGCCTCCGTATTTTGCTCTATTATGTAGAGAAATTCTGCGTTTACTGACAGAGTCTGGGATCTTACTAAGTCTATAAATCTGTTAGAATCAGAAGACTGTCAGAAATGTATACAGTATCTATATATACACCTATTTTTAAAATTTATATTTAGTATATTTACAGTTCTCAGAATTCAGTATGCAAATATGTCAGATAAACTAATGACTACAAATTTTGAAGTTTTTATTAGACTATTTTATAACTACTATTACCAGTTTTTAGAAAAATGCAGGAGATGAAGAGTCTACTTTTTCTAACCCCTTTATGTTTTAGGTTTCTAAGAGCTATGCTGTTGTTGAATTCTTCAGAGAACCAAGGAATGTTTTTGGAAGACATTATTCTCCCTCCTTTGGAAAATGACACCCTTCCCATGTATTGAGCGCGTCTGTGTTTGGTGGCCCAGATGCCAGCAATGTTTTGGTGTCCCCTCTAGGGATGGAGAATGGACATACAGTGTAGCACTGTGGGATATTAGATACATTCATATGGATGTTTATAGTACTTTTCTTTTTCTATGTGGTTATTATTCTGACTCCTAAATCTTATTTTATTGTGTTTGAAATCGTAGGTAATAATTTCAAGATGCCCGGACGTTCCAGTTCAGGTTCAACTGGTTTTATATCCTTCAGTGGTATAGAATCTGCTCTCTCCTCTTTGAAGAACTTCCAGTCCTGTATCAGCTCTGGAATGGACACGGCTTCTAGCGTTGCCTTGGATCTTGTGGAAACTCAGAGTAAATAACAATTAAAACTTACCTCTTTTGTGTTTACTTTGAGCTAACCCTCTGGGGAGGCATTTCTCTGGGGATAGGAGAGACTGCTCAACCTTTGAGTGTTCTTGGGGCAATCATTTAATCCCTCTGGGCATCTGTTTTCTCATTGTGTTCTGTGTACCCCATAACGAAGGACTGAGGATGAAATGAGATTGACTTATTCATGGGTCTTCAAATAGTTCTGTGCCAGTAGAAACTGCACTAGAAATTTACAGGTTAAAACAGGAAGGTTCCTGATCTCTCGGAGCATCGTCTGAAGTACGTGACATTTGTGAACTGTAAAGTAGGCAGATGTGTCACAGTAAAGTTATTTTGCAGGAGTTTAAGTCTTCATGCTTGATCGACTAAGCGTATGCTAGGGGTCCCGGCAAAGGAAGGAAGGCCTCTACCAAAATAGGAAAGTTCAGCTTTGATGAACTTTATCAGCCTTTTTCAATCAGAAGATTTCGAAAGATGTTAGTTGTTTTCTTTGGATTAGGGTTGTTTTTATTTTATATACAGAGCAGGGGAGCAGCAGTTTTTTTGTTTGTTTTTAATATCGCTGGTTTTCAGCGATTTGATTGTGATGTGCCTTTGCATGAGTTTCTTTGTTTATTCTGTCCAGTGGTCTTTAAGCTTTATGGGTTCATGGGCTTATAGTTTTGATCAAATTTAGAAAAAATTTTGCCACTATCTCTTCAAATCGTTTTTGTGTCCCTCCCCACCCTTCTCCTTCCGGAACTCTAAGTACGTGTATATTGGACAGCTTGATAAAATCCCGTAAGGCACTGAGGCTGGTTGATTTTTTGGGGGTCTTTTTTCTGTCTGGCTTCAGCCCGAAGTGTCTGTTGTGATGTCTTCAAGTTCACTGGTCTTGTCTTCTGCGATGTCTACACTGTTGTTAATTCTGTGCAATGGATTTTAAATTTCAGATACCGGAGTTTTCAGCTCTAGACATAAAACAGAATTAAGTGGAAATCTTAGTTCTGTCTTCTGTTTCTCTTCATTATGTTCATGCTTTTCTCTATATTCTTGGGTACATGGAACACTTTCATGGTCGCTGATTAAATATCCTTGTCTGCTAATTCTGCCATCTCGGTCTGTTGCTGCTGCTCCACACGGACATTGTGTCATTATGTTGGTGAGTGTGTGGATCTTGTTGTCTCCCAGTAAAGAGTGATGGCGTTTGCTCTCGCAGGCATCAAAGTAGTTTGTGGATCACGCCGATCCTTTCCAGGTTAGTTAAACTTTGTCAGTGCAGGTCAAGTTGGTGTAGACTTATCTTAGGGCCAGTTCAGCCTTGTTACAAAGCTAGGCCTTCCTGAGTCTCTGTTGACTGCCCAGAGGGCTCAGTGAGAGAGCACCACTCTGCCCGATGCCATTTGAAGCTCTTCCGGTCCTGTGCGAATTCTGGGAATTGTCCGCTCGACAGCTCCCAGCCCTTATCCCTCGGAGGTTAGGACTGTGGGGATCTCTGCAGATTCCTTGAGCACTTTCTCTGCAAAGCTCCCTCCCAGTGCTGTTGTCTGAGCCTCCCTGAGGTCCGGTCTCTTTTGTCCTGCAAAATTTGCATCCTCTGCTTGGATTCCACCTCCCTCGTACTGGGCGGTGGCAGCTGTGTGACTTACCTAACTTGTTTTTCCTTTTTCTGCGGGACCCACCGCTCTGCTTGCCTGGTGTCCCCACTGTCTGCAAGCACCTGTCGTTTAGGTTCCGTCCCGCCCTCTAGTTGTTCACTTGCCGGAGTCCAATTCCATTCCAGTTCATTCAGGGCCGGCAGCAGAAATCACCCATAATATTTAGTGGGTAGACTCTAAAGTTCTTAACCCCGATTTGAAGTCTAACTTGGATAAAAGTCTTATAAAATCTCCAGCCCTAAGAGAGAAGTACTGGAGTGTAAGCCAGTTGACGATGTTGTCGGACAGCAGTGACTAGATAGGAACAAATTACAGTGCAGAAGAGCATGTGGGGAAGTCCATCTGTTATCTTTGTAGCAGGAAGACTCGCTTTCTTCGCCTCTGAGACTAGCACCCTTTCTGTTTCCCTTCTGGATTGCATCACAAATTAGAATAAGCTTTATTAAAAGATGGTAGTGATCACGTAGGTATCATTTTCTCACTCTTTACTGCAGTTCTCTTGTTGCTGTATTATTCAGTTGTTGGTGAAGGGGATTCTCATTCCCAAGAACTTGGAGGGGGCTGATGTGTATTGTTTTGTTTCCTGTTGGTTGCATTTTCCTGTAGCAGGTGGTGGGCCCAGTTCACCTTCTAGCTCATCTGAAATGATCACCTTTCCCTGTGCTGTGTTACAGTATGCGGTGTCTAGGCAATTCGACTTTTACTGTCGCCATGTCCACTGCTTTTTTCTCTAAATGTGTTGGTTATTCTGGGAATGCTTTCTTTTTTTTTAATTAAAAAAATTTAAAAAGGTTTTTTTTATGTTTTCATTTATTATAGAGACAGAGAGAAACAGAGCATGAGTGGGGGAGGGGCAGAGAGAGAGGGAGACACAGAATCTGAAGCAGGCTCCGGGCTCTGAGCTGTCAGCCTGATGTGGGGCTTGAACCCACAAACCATGAGATCATGACCTGAGCCAAAGTCAGCTGCTTGACTAAGCCACCCAGGCACCCCTTAAGAAAAATTTTAAAGTTTATTTATTTTGAGAGAGACAGAGACAGTGCAAATTGGGGAGGCACAGAGAAGGAGAGAGAGAATCCCAAGCCTACTTCACTGTCAGCATAGAATCCAACATGGGGCTCAAATGCATGAAACCGTGAGACCATGACCTGAGCTGAAGCCAAGAGTCGATGCTTAACCAGCTGAGCCACCCACAGCCCCTGGGAATACGTCCTTACTTAGTTGGGAAATGAAATTTCTTACATTAGGAGATTTTTCAGGTAGCTGGGGCTTATTTTTTGGATTTTTAAATTTATTACGTACTCTTCTGCTTTCTTAGGCAGAAGTACTGACTGAATTTATCAGAAGTGTTGTTAATACCATCTTTGAGCAGTTAAATTTTCATAAGCTCTTTAAGTTTAGTTAAATAAAATTGAAGAATAGTCTATCCTTTTTTTTTTTTAAGTTAGTTTATTTATTTTGAGAGAATGAGAGTGCATGCATGTGCACTCAGGCTTGCACACGATTGGGGGGAGGAGCAGGCAGAGAAGAGAGAATCCTAGGCAGGCTCTGTGCTGTCCGGGCAGACCCAGACGCTGGGCTCGATCCCAGGAACCATGAGGTCAGGATCTGAGCCGATGTCAAGAGTCAGACACTCAACCAAGTGCGCCACTCAGGTGCCCCTAGAAATGGCCGTTCTAAAACATTAATGTGCCTCAGGTTGGGTCCTCTCTCTGTTCCTCTCTGCCAGAAAAGGAAGGATTTGAAAAGAAGGAAAGAAGAGTTTTGTCAGAAACTCATCCTATTACAGGCAGTTGCTCTTAAAATGTGAGAGTTAAATAGTTGGTCTCTGTACATATCTAAATTAATATCTTAAAAGTGCAAAATCAAAACTAATCCATAGAGCAAGTCTCTGCAGTTTCTTTATGTACTTACACCGCCTGTATTAACGTCTGTGATGTTACTTGTCATGTTAGAGGCTTGGGTTTGCAAGACTTGCTTTTCAGAGTTGATTTTTCCCCCCTAAGTGGTAGGTTTGCAGTTACCCACAGAGTAAGGGATGGCACTTAATTGTGACTGCGTGGACCAGTAGTCAGACCGGTCTCTTGATCCACTTTCTTTTTTTTTCACTTCAAATATATAATTCTTTCATTTTGCATAAATATTAAATTTCAGGGTTTTTTTTTTTTCAAAGAAGAGATAATATAAAGCTGAATTTAAAGAAATACAGACTTGTAAATAAATATTCGGACTGCTCTTCCTGAATCCTAGGTGTTTTAAGTTGCTCTATTAGAAATCAGATAAACAAGTTCTCTAAGGTCTACATAGAAAATAAACAGTTTAGCAAGGCTTAATCAGATCTGCTTTCTCCTGACTACTTTATAACATAATTGCACAAAGCAGATGTATACAATGGACTTTTCTGTGGCATTTATCATCATGGGCAGCTGACTCTTATTTAAAAATCAGTATTCTACCTGCTTGGCTTTTCATGTGTTCCCAGGTGAGCCCCGCCCCCACTTATGATGCAGTAATAACATGCCACATCCCAGTGTCCTGAAACCAGTTAATGGTTTTTTCTTTGTTTCACAGTTTGTTTGGGTTTTATTTTTGGTATTTATATTGTATTTTGCTTTGTTAATGTGTCTGATCTTCCCTTTGAACCTGGTCTCCTTGGGGCAGAGACCTAAGGGTGCTCATCAGACATCTTCAGAGGCTGGGACTTAATGTGATGATGGTCAGGTGTGGAATGTGTATGAGTTACTTAATAAGTGTCTTTGAAAACTATTCTCCAGATACAGATATTTGAATCCACTGTGTAGAAAATTAAGTTGTTTTCAAAAATTAGAAATTGTGCATTTTAATTTGTAAACCTAATTTTTTAAGGCTTTGCCTTAAAAATCTAAGATTTTTTAATCTTTGTGTAAGAGCTAATTAATCCAGTGGTTTTCAGACCCGAGGGTGCATCAGAACCACTTAGAGGGCTTGTTAAAACGCAGATTGCTGGGCCCCATCAGCAGAGTTTCAGTAGGTCTGGGTGAGCCCGAGAATTTGCATTTCTAATAAGTTCCTGGGTGGTGTGGAGGCTGCTGGTCCATGGACCATCCTTTGAGAACTAGGGTCTAATCATTTCCTAGTTGGCAGGAAACATCGACCACTAGGTGGCACCAGAATACTTCTTATGAGGTAGCCTTTGGCCTTCATCACCGCTTGTTGATTGTAGAGTTCAAGATTATGCAAAAGGTACAATCCCTGAATAGTTGGAATTTTGTAGCTTAGAGCCTTGAGTTATTCCATGTATCTAAGAAAACAAACATATGTTGACCATATCCGACCAGAGAAACTATAGGGTCATTAGGGTTATATTTTAAGATGCACTCTTCCAGGAATGAGGAATACTTCACATTTTCACTAGCTTCGTTTTCAGTCATGCAGGCTATTCATTTTCATTTGCCAGTAATAGATGTTGACCCTGTCGCCAGACAGAAATAGACACTGCAGCTTTATTTGTTATTCTTTGTTATTTATTATTATCCGATCTTGATTTTTATTGTTGATTTCATTTAAAATCCACTCTAAAGAGATTTACATGTTCTCTACTAGAGGGTTAATCATGTTTGGGACAGTTTCAGGAGATTAAAAAGTGTAAAATGTTCTTTCCTTTCCCAATTGGCTTCTTTGGTCAGAAAGTTGAGTAGTTTCCTTTTCAAGAGCCCAGGAGAGGAAGGTTTGGGCAGTTTGCCCCACCTCGCTTCTTGCTGCTGTATATTCCCCATAAATTTCCAACCATCCCAACACCTCCAGATTTTCTTTCTTCCACTAACTGTAACAACCTAAAGGTTTGCGTGGCTTCTCTGCACGGTGGAATGTGTGGAAATCAACGCTTCTGTGCTGTTTGTTTGCTAAGCTCTCCTGTTCACAATGGGATGTCACTTTCTGAAATAGTAAATGAGTCATATTTTAGTTTTTGAAACAGAATATGTATAGTATCTGAATACTGCCTGGGTTCTTCTAGACTCTTAATAATCTTTCCGTTAATTCTACTTAGTTAACTATCTTTGGAGCAAAGGCATGAGTTAGGTTTCGGTGACCTAATAGGGTATGAAAATGACTAATACAGAAAAACCGGAGTTGGACTCACTTGATCAGATTTAAGAATTAGACTAGCACTTTATCATGGTATCTTTGATCATTGGAAAGAATGAAGCCTAGTTTAATGTTAGGCAAAGATGACAACTTGAGACAGAAGAAGAAGACTTTAGGATCGATTTTGAAACATCAGTTTCCTTTTTAGAAAATAAAATTTTGTCTGGGGGGGTAAGCAGCAAGGAGCTTTTATTAGGTTGGTGATTAACAGTTGAAACCAATTTGATTATTTTTAGAGAAGATTGGCATCTTTCAGGCTTATTTCTCCTCTCTGCACTCTGAAACTGAGATTATTGTTGTTTTATGTAAGTGTAAAGCATGATCTGTTTATTGCAGCACTGCCCAATAAAAATACAGTGTGAGCCACACGTGCAATTTAAGTTTTTCTATTATCCTCATTCTAAAAGGTAAGAAAGAGGAGAAATTAATTTTAGTAGTATTATTTAATCCCATATATGTAATGTTATTTCAACATGTAATTAATATAAATATTGAGCTATTTTTACATTCTTTTGGTACCAAGTTCAAAATCCTTAAAAAAATTTTTTTTTGTTACATTTTTCATTTATTTTTGAGAGACAGAGAGAGACAGAGCGTAAAGAGGGGAGGGGCAGAGAGAGAAAGAGACACAGAATCCAAAGCAGGCTCCAGGCTCCGAGCTAGCGGTCAGTACAGAGCCCGACGCAGGGCTCGAACCCACAAACCGTGAGATCATGACCTGAGCCGAAGTCAGACACTTAACCACTGAGCCACCCAGGCACCCTTAAGTTCCAAATCCTTTATCCATCTCCATCTGGACCAGTCACACTTCATATGCTGCAATGATAGACAGCAGCAGTTACATAAGTTAATTTGATTTCTCAGTGATTCTCAGAGGACGGCAAGAATGTGTAAAGGTAGTTACATCAACCAGTTTTGCAGCTTTTTAGCAGTTTTGGTGACTATTCAGATCAAGCCAGTTGGTAAGATGAGACCATACTGTTTACTGGTGTGTGTGTGTCCTTGTTACTTCTCTACCACTGACGGGATTGGCATTTTAAGTTTTTCCCAAAATTGTTTAGCCAGCTTCAAAGTACTTACTTCTGGGGATCTTATTACTATTTGATTCTGACGGAAATGTCATATACTGATTTGACTCCACACCTACAGTACTTTGATGTTTTGTAGCGAATTTGGTAAATTAATGGTATTGGGCAACCCAGGAAGGTCCCGCCTCTTAACTTTTGCAGCAGGAATGCTCTAGCTGCTGTAAACAATTAGGCCTATCAGCAATTGACCTTGGAAATGATAATTTGCTTGTCCCTGGGTGCTGCAGAAGTGGGCTTTCTCCCCCGGGATGGGAGTTAAAACCTAGTTTGGGGAGGTCCTAGGGCACTTGGGGCTACCTCCGCACACACCTGCTTTTTGGTTGGTTTTTGAGTTAAAAGGGGAGTGTTCCTTGCAGGAATTTCTTTACAGGCCTTGCTGAGTTATGTCTAGATGAACTTTGAGAGGAAGTTTATTTACCTTTGAACCTGTCCTTTCCCCTTCTAGCACCATTTGCCTTAGTAATGGTTGATTAAGAAAGATTTCATCACTGTTTCATTATATTTCCTAAATTTATTGAAAAAGTACATGGAAGCCATCTTTTATCCCTTTGATTTACTATTTAATCACTGGTGTTGTAGCGTCAGGTCCAGAAGAAGGTAGCTGAAAAAGAAAGTAGAAAGAAATGTTAGTTGGAAATGTTACACCCGCTAAAAAGTTATAGGCAGTATTCAGTAGATAGAGGAGAGAGAGAATATTTATAAAATCTGAAGTTTCTGTCTCTGAACTGGTGGTGGCAGCAGTGGTGGCTTTCACTTTAAAACAAAGATGTCGATTTCCTTTTCTTTGGGGCAGTGCTCAGGCGCAGCAATTTTCTCCCTTTACTGTATAGTACTGATTAGAACATTGAGTTGAGCGTAGTTGTCACTCTTCCTAGATAATTGTTAGCACTTTATGTTGATTGGTCACCAGTTATTTATTGGCCCATGCCCTCAAGAAGCTAATAACTGAGTTAACAGATAAGACAAACATGTATACAGGAGAACTTCATAGTAGTAAATGATTTGTTCTAAATGAGATGATGAGTCTCTCTGTCCCGTTCATGAATTTTTACATTATGACCCAGCAGCCTGATTTTATATCCAGTAGGCACAAGTTTTTTCAGACTGTACATATTGGGCAGTTTAATAATCGTGAAGACAACACTTTTTGTGCACCTGCCGTGCTCTAAATGCCTCATAGGTATCCATACATTTAATCTTTACAACAGCGCTGTAGGCTAGGTACGTAGCATAATCACGTAACAGAGGAGTACAGAGGTTGACCAGGGACTGGGTACCATTAAGACTGACTTTCTCACAATAACCAACTTCAGATGGGAAATACACATTTTAATGATTTACTCTTTGTATATCCTCAGTCTGGTGTCCTTGTGTGACTTGCCCCTTCTCAGTTGCATTGAGCTTTGAGGTAAGTCCTCTTGTCTACTCAGGTATTGCTTATGCACATGCTTATTATGAACACAGCCCTTCTGCTGGGCCCTGTCACCATTGTACCTGAAGATGAGGGCTTCTCATTACAACAATTTGGAGAGTCCATTCTATGCTAACTCTCATTATTGACTTAAAAGGTTCCCTTGCTGAGCCTACCAAAAAAAAAAAAAAAGTGTTCCCTAGGACTATATTTATAAATCTCAATTTACCATGAATTGTCTCTGTAGATCATCCTTGTTTGATCATGTCTCGCTGGCATTTACTCTCTGCAAATAGTAGCTATTAATTTCTATGCCCATTTTAAACCATAGAGCAGAGTGTACAAGAATGTTCATGAGGTCACCGGCTACGCCCTCTTCACGCCCTGTCCGAGAGACCGGATTTAGTTCTGCCGGCAGGGGCTCTGTGAGGCCTCCTTGCCTGCGTGCACATGACTTCCTCTCCCTAGAATTCCGCCTCTCCCTACTTACTGCTTGAAGGGCAGCCATTCATCTTACAAGGCCAAGCTTAAGTATTCTCTTTTTTCTACAGATACTCTTCTCCCACCTAGACCAAAGTAAGTTTCCTGTGAGTTGGCCATGCATTCATTCATCAAAACAATAGAGTACTTCTTGGCATTTGATTGTTTATAAAGTCTATATTCCTATCACTAGATACAGGAGTTTGAAAAAGTCAGCTTAGCTGCGCTTGGGTGGCTCAGTTGGTAAGTGTCCGACTTTGGTTCAGGTCATGATCTCACTGCTTGTGGGTTCGAGTCCTGCGTTGGGCTCTGTGCTGACAGCTCACAGCCTGGAGCCTGTCTCCAGATTCTGTGTCTCCTTCTCTCTCTGCCCCTCCTCCACTCATACTCTGTTTCTCTCTCAGAAATGAATAAATGTTAAAAAAATAATTTAAAAAAGAAAAGAAAAAGTCAAATAATATCCTGTTTCCCAACCAAGTTTTGGCTTTCTGTATGCATTGCAGCTACTGAGTTCTGCCATAATCTATAAAGGCTATACTTTACTGACCCCTGGTCTAGATCAAAGTCTTTCTGTGATAGTCTCTTTTCATATATATATATATATATGCATATATATAAATTAAATGTTAATATTACAAATTACAAATAACCCACTCTTCACCTTATATGTATATAAGGTTACACAATCAAAACACAAAGTAATAACTGAAAAGGGATTGCGTAGAGATTAGTAGAAATGTTCTTGCAAATAACGTTTTTCCCTGTCAAATTCATTAAGTTACTGGTAGAAAATAATTTCTAATTTCACATAGAAGAGCATAATGTGAGCTTTGAGAGCTTCCATATCAAGCTTCTCTATCTGTATCGTGTGGAAAAGCTTTCTTTTGAAGGTTTTCAAGTCGTGCATATCCATATCGAAGTGGATGTACTTAATTATATTTTAATTTTTTCCTTTCCAAGAGCCATTTATGTTTTTTAAGGTTAGTTGAAATTATTTACTGAGTGCCTAAGTGACAAACACTATGCTAGAAATATAAAGATCGGAAGATACCCTTACCAAATTTTGAGATCTTGCTATAGATGTTTTCTTTCTTAACAATCCCACGAAAACGAGGTCGACATTTGATAAATGAGAGAGGCGAAGCTCCGAGGAGTTAGTGATGTGTCTGAAGGCACAAAGTTTCGTTTGACTGGATGGTACTCAAATCCAAGACCGCTTCTGCTCCGTGTGTGTGCACACACGTGCACTCATTCTTGTGTATGTCGTCGTGTCCCCTGCCAGGCCTAATTGCCTTTGTATCCATAGGTATTAGGCTTGGTGTCATGAATAAAGAATCCCCCATTATGGGACGCAGTTTAGCTGTAATGAAATTTATTTCAGCAACTTCAGGTTTATCACCTTAATTCACCTTCGTGGCCTTTTACTCATGCTAACCTAGTTTTCTTTTTAATCCCTCCCAGTCACTCTTCTGATCTCCACTAGCCCTTTTATTCTCTTGCTTGGTGACTTTTTAAAAATAACAGCGTTGTTGAGATATAATTCACATACTCTGTAGTTTAAGCATTTAAAATGTCTAACCGAGTTGTGTCTAATATATTCGCAGATCCTTTATTTACTCAATTTGTAGAACATTTTCATCACCTCCAAAACAGAAATCCTGTGCCCTTTCGCTATCGCCTCCCTCCCCATTGTCCTCAGCTCAAGGAGCCACTAATCTACTTTCTTCTTCCATAGATTTGCCCATTCTGGACATTGGATGTAAATGTAACCGCATAATGTGTGGCCTTTGTGACTGACTTCAGTTACTTAACACGCTGTTTTCAAGGTTCATCCATGTTACAGCACGTACCAACACTTCGTTCGTTTTTATGACCAAGTAACATTCTACCGTATGGCTGTACCACATTTTACCTATGAGTTAGTTCATCAGTTGATGAACATTGGGTTACTGTTATTAATAATTATCTGGATATTATTAAGAAATGCTGCTGTGAACATTTTTGTGTAAGTTGGTGTCTCCTTGTGGGTCTGTTTTGCATTTCCCTGATGATTAATGACGTGAAGCATCTTTTCATGAACATACTGGCCGCTTGCGTATCTTCTTTGGGGAACTGTCTACTCAGGTCCGGTGCCCATTTTCAAATTGAGTTATTTCTGTTTATATTTTTGAGTTGTAAGTGTTCTTCATATATTCTAGATATGCATTTATTAACAGGTGGGTGATTTGCAAATTCCCCCATTTTTTGGGTCTTTGGATTTTCATAATAGTGTTCTTTGAAGCATACAAGTTTTAAACTTTGATGACATCCAGTGATCTGCTTTTTCTTGTTACTGTGCTTTTGGTATCAAATCTAAGGACTTATTTCTCAATTTACAGCCTTGCAAATTTATCCCTATTTTCTAAGAGTTTTGTAGATTTAGCCCTGACAGTTCGATCCATTTTGAGTTCATCTGTGGTTTGAATTAAGAGTCCAGTTTCATTCGTTTGCATGTAGCTCTCCAGTTATCCCAGCACCACTTTTTCCCCTGCTGAATGATCTTGGTACGTTGCTGCACATCAGCAGAGCATAGACACACAAGAGTTTATTTTTGGATTCTCAGTTCTGTTCCATTGATGGAATTCTGCTTGCTTATCTTTATGCCAGTACCGCCCTGTCTTAGCTGTTGCTTTGTAGGAAGTTTGGAAATCAGAACGGATAGTCCTCAAATTTTGTTTTTCTTTCTAAAGATTGTTTGAAATATTTGGGGTCTCTTGTACCTCTGTATGAATTTTAGGATCAGCGTATCAGTTTTTTTCTCCAGAGAAGCCAGCTGCGATTCAGATAGGGTGGCATAGAATTGCAGATCAATTTGAGGAGTGATTACCATCTTAAGCGTATTAAGTCTTTTGGTACATGGCTATAGGAATTTTTTTATATTTATTTAGATCTTTAATTTCTTGCAACAGTGTTTTCAGAGTATTCATTTTACACTTCTTTTGTTAATTTATTTCAAATTGGTTCACTTTTTTTGGATGCTATTATAAATTTAATTTTCCTACTTATTCTCATATTGTTTATTGCAATTAAATACACTTGATTTTTATATGTTGATCTTCTATCTTGCAGCCTTGCTGAACTCATTTAATAGTTCTAAAAATTTTTTTTAGTGTATTCCTTAGGATTTCCTATATACAAGATCATCTCATCTGCAGATGGACATAGTTTTATTTCTTTCCAATTCTTTTGCCTTTTATTTATTCTTCTTGCCTAATTTCTCTGTAGAACCTACAGTATGATGTTAAATAGTAGTGGCAAGAACATCCTTATCTTGCTCCTGATGTTAGGACAGAAGCATCTGGTCAAGCATAATGTTTGCTGGAGACCTCCCTCTTGAGGTGTCCTTCCCGCACCATCTGCTGAGAAAGTTTAACATTATGCTCACTGTAAGGAGCAATACTTCTAGCAGTTTCATCCATTATCACAGAGTATTATTAAAAAGTGAATTTTGAGCTGGAAGGCAATGAGTTGATTAACTGGCACAGCTCACAGCTAAGCTAGTGGAAGAAAGCTTTCAAGGTGCTGTGGAAGAAACACTGTTTCTGGAAACAGTGGGGGGCAATATGGAGTTAGTCCATTTAAAGATGAGTAAGTGTTTCTCACCGCGTGGAAAGGGTATTTCTGAGGGAAGCAAAGGCGAGGTGTGAAGAGCCTGATGTGAAGATCTGTGCCACATCTGAGGTTTTACCCCCCTTGTGAGCTAACAAGGTCGCCTGCCGCAGTTCCATGGATGCGGGCAGAAGACGGGAGTCTCCCGGCACCGAGACAAAGGTCTTCCCTGTTGCACGTTGAGTAGTGGGAATCTCACATGTCCTGAGGCTCGTCTTGCTGACCGCCACCCCAGGTCCTCACAAGGGTGATAAGGAAGGGCCCAGGCTGATATTGCAGCCTGTCTGGGTCACAGCTGAGGACCCTTGAGCTCAGGGGGCCCAGATTTTTATAATGGCCAATACCCATCCTCAACTCTTGGACCTGGAAGAAGACAGAGTCTTTCTTGCACATCCCTCTGCTCTGGAGTTTTCTAAAGCTTTCAGTTTTCTAAAACTTTATTCATGTTACAGACATCCTTGGGAAGATAGTCTGGAGCAGTTATTAGTGCCTCTTCTTGCAAGATGTACAGAGATGTGCAGGACCCCTGGAATTGATTCCCAAAACCGGATAGGTTCAGGGAGGTTTGACTCGGGCCTCTGTAATATTTGTACCACCACCTCTTGCAGCTTCAGCACTGAACTCCATTGAGAGGGAGGCCATGGTTGGTGCTGGTTTCCTATTCCTCTCTTCTGCCCCTTTGGCCAGTTAGGGCAGCCCAGTGCTTTGGTTGGCGAGGCAGGGTACTCAGGACTTTAAGGACCAGTTCTGGAATCCAGTAATCTGAGTTCAGGCTCTGCTCTGCCAGTTATTAGCACTGTGACTTTAGGTAAGCTTTGGTTTCTTCGTTTGTAAGAAGGGGATAATATTGTAAAAGAGCCACTGATGTCTAATGAGTATTTAACGATGTGCCCACACCCAACTCCCTTACACCCTCCTACCTTATTTACGGCTGACACGAGAACTAAATCACGTGTATAAAGTGCTCTCCACTATGCTTCGCCCACAGCACTCACATTTTATTGGTCAATTATTTTGTTTTTGTTAATAATTACGTGGAGCTTGTACAGGTGAGAGAGCCGGATCCTTAAGAGCTCCTGGTGCAGAATTAGTATTGTACAAAATCAGTGTTGTACAGATAGCCCTGAGATAAAGTGCAGGATCTGCTGTCTGCTGTGCCACGTCGAACCAGTTACTTCCCGGCTCTGACCTTCCTTTTCCTTGCGTGTAAAATACGGAGAGTTTCTTCTTTTCGTGGGTGTTCCTAGTTTGAGACAGCTTGGATGTTTCTTATACAGTGTTTGCCTCCTACCTTGGCTGGTCAGTTTGTAAACACTTGCTTTGGTCATGAAGACAAGTAGTGGAAAAACCATCTAAAGGGTATAGCCTATAGTTGGGGTAAGGAATGGCACCGAGACCGTGTGTGGAGAGAAGGCCAAGCGTGTGGGGGGCAGAGGGAGGGGAAGGTGGGGCAGTATCTCCTTCATGGGAAAAGAAGTGACATTTATGATAGTTTAAGAAGCAGAAATGTGTTCTAGTTTTTGAAAATTAGTTCACAATTTAATTTCAAGCAAAAAGGATCAGAGCTCCGGTGGGACAGTCGGAAATAGACATTTAAACCAGTTAACAGAGAAAGGTTATGTAATGTGTTACATAGAAGATGCAGGTTTTTGTTGGTGTTCTCTGTTCTCTTGAAATAGAGCGTTCCCGAGGTTTTTTTGGTAGTTTTGGAATTTTTTATGTTTGAAAGAATTTCCTTTATCTGCCTTTTCTTCATTCTCTCAGTGCTAAACTTATTAGAGCACCTGGATCCCGAGGAACTGAATAATATTGAATTGGGGAGTGTTGTGAGCAGCAGCTTGATTCTAATTTCATCCTGTCCAGAGCGCACAGTGCACCTGTGCTTAGATACTAACTGGGAAGCGGGGTACGAAGGGTGGTCTTTCCTGGAAAGCCCCCTGCCACTTTCACAGTCCAAATCCCTGTCATACCCAGAAACCTGTGAGAGCCGGCCAGGCAGGGGCTATGAGGCATCCCACATGTCAACTGTGAAGCAGCTTCTTTCCTTTTCCTTTCAGTTTTTGGTCAACCGATCGTATGTTCCAGTGATTTACTTTTCACTCAGATATTTAACAAATATTTGCATATTCCCTGCAAGGATTCTGGTTTTGCTCCTCATTTGTAGTATTCTTGGCCATATCATCAGCGGGGGAACCTGTAAAAATATAAACAAAATTCTTTACATTGCCCGCTCCTCTTAAGCTCACATCTTAACAAAGCTACGGCACAAGGAGAGCAAGTGACTGCTATGCGGACAGAGATTTTAACATACTTTTGTTCTGTATTTAATGGTTTTGGTGGGTCCCAGTTGAGTACCACGGAAATAGTGTTTTCAAAAGAACCTTGAGAAAATATCTTTGCTGAAATTTGACTTCATCCATTAGAGTTTAACCAGTGACTGACTTAACTTCGCTTTTTCATTAAGACATGTAGATCTGGAAGGGCGAAGAAATTTAAACTACAGGACGGGTGCGCATACATTTACTAGAGGTGTTGCGTATTTGTCACGTCCTTCAGTGATTATTCCCCAGTGGTGGCCCCCAGCACGTCTTCCCATCACTGTCCTTGCATGGTGTTCCTCACATCAAGATTTGGAGCTTATTGAGGGTAATTCGTTAAGTCGCAATAGATGGAATTGGTACCAGGAATGAGATTTCAACACATGTTGACAACATGCCCCATATTGCTGTGAAACAGACTACCTATAACTTAATGTTTTAAAACCACAAGCTTTTCTTCTTTTTTTAATGTCTCATGATTCACTGGGTTGACTGAACTGGGCTGGGAGGCTCTTCCCCTCCATATGATGTCGATTAAGATGGCGGCCATTGCGGGGGAGCCTCACCCAGGTTGAAACTTGCAGGGCGGCTCACTTGCATGGTTGGCAGTTGATACTGACTGTTGACTGTATATTCAGAGAGAATTACTGATCTGAGTTTGAGGATTCTATTTCATATAGCTTCTCCCTGTGGTTTGGGTTTTTCCCAGCATGGTAGCTTTTTTAAGAGGAAAAAGCAGAAGTTGCTAGACCTGTTAAAACCTGGGCTAAGAAGTTCCAGAGTGTCACTTCCAATGTATTCAGTTATTCAAACCCATCACAGGGCTAGCCTCCAGACATGGATAAAGAAAATAAAGTCTGTCTATCACTGCAGAGGTAACATTCATATAAGGATCAAAGGATTACTACTACCTGTATACTAGGTATTGGAAATAGATCAGTGACTAAAATAGACCGGGCCATTTGGGTACTGAACAGAGCCAGAAGACAGTTAGGGAAGGGTCAGAATCCAGTGGTAGACTCTCATAGGTCAAGTTAAGAAGTTTGAACTTTAGGGCAGTGAGAAGCCGTTACAGAGTTTTAAAAATAGGAATAAGGTAGTTTATATTTTGCATTAATTCTCTGGCTGTGATATGGGGGATGGCTTCCTAGGATAGAGTGTAGAGGTGGGCCACCCAATTGGGAGGCTGTTGCAGTTAGTCCCCTGGCATTAGATTGGACTAGGAAGGTGACACAGGTGATGGGAAGTCATCATCAGATTCTTAAAGGAGAAGTAATTGGTGAAACTTGTTGATTTATTGAATATGTAAATTGAGAGAAAATTGAAAAGAAGTCAATGGTGGAATTCAAATTTCTGTTCTATGCATATCCATATTGATAGAGGCTTCCTTTACCCACCAGCCATTTACTTTACTCCTTTGACCCTAGATACATGTAAAGCAGTCTCAGAATTATTAACCTGTACCTCCATGACCAATAGCTTCATCAGCTAGCTTACAGTGCTTAGGTACAGGTCTTTTTGTCTTTAGTCTTACCGTTTTCACTCAAAACACTGTGTGAGGTTACCTAGGTCGGTTCCCCCTCACCCTTCAGTGAGGTTAAGTCAAACATTCATAAGAGGGTTGAATTCCTTTGTCGCAGTCTGCATTCTGCCTCCCTCCCCTGACCCCTGAATGTTGCTTTGTTGTTCTGATTGTTCTTTATTGTTAAAGTTCTTAAGGAGGTAAATATATATGGATTTTGACACTTTGCAGTCTCTTTTTGAAAATGTGTGCTGAGGACATACTGTGGTGTCTGCTGGCAGCACTGTTGGAAGCGTAAGGCTGAGAGCAGACTCAGAATGAGGCCACGGTCAGGTTTATAGGTCAGGATTAATGAATTAGGGTTAATGAATCTTCTGGTTTTAGAGGTCAGGAATAGGCCTTATATCAGGAACTTTCATTAGTCACGTGCTTGGTGGGGTTTAGAGGATTAGGCAAATCTCAAGTATCAGGTAAAGGGTTGAATTATATTATTTCATCAGGGCATAGATATTGGAACTTAAGTGATGGCAAACGGAATCTTCATGGAAGGATCATGTTAGCTATACCTGTTACACAGCCAACAGGTGCAACACTAGCAGCTACAGTGGGTTCTGAAGTGGAAAAAATGCTTGGAGATTGTAGGTACTCGAAGGAAGAGATTCCTTTTTTGAAATTCTACAGACACGTTTCTCAAACTGCAGTCCTCAACCAGCCTGCCGTAGAAACATCTGGGAAGCTTACTGAAAAATCGCAAAATCAGAGCATTTGGAAGCAGAGCCCAAGAATCAGGATTTTAAACAAAACAACTCAAGTAATTATGGTAGGTCCTGCAGTTCGAGAATGAGAATCATTCGATAGTGAATGGTGAGGTGCCTTGCACCAAGTACATGCACTCTGTGTGTTTATTAAATCGAATTGCACATCAGTTCTGATAATGTTACATATGTGTTGTTTTCTGAAAATAGTTCTGAGTAGAGGGCTTACTTAGCAAGCAGTACTAATAAAAACCCCTAATGCTCACTTAGCTCTGTGCTAAGTGCTTTTTGTCGATTAGCTCATTTAATTTGTATGAAGAAGATACTGTTTTTATCTCTCTTAACAGAAGATTAATAAAAATAAGGCTTAGAAAGTTTCGATAACTTGCCCCAAATCACCAAAGGTTCTTCTTAAGTGGTAGGTCTGGAATTCAAACCCAGGAGTTCTGCCTCTGGAGTCCTTGTTTCTGACTTTGTGAAATCTTTGCCTTTGGGGGATTCATGCTGTGCATCCCCATAGTTTTAGAGATAAATAAACCAATCTGAGAAAAAAATAAGAGACTTAAAATCACACTACCATTTCAGTGCTTCTGCAACTAAAAGTGTGTTCACGCTTGACTGTATTCCAGGGAGTAATTTTTTTTCTTAATGTTTGTTTGTCTATTTTGAGAGACGGAGACAGCACAGTGTGAGCAGGAGAGGGTCAGAGAGAGAGGGAGACACAGAATCTGAAGCAGGCCCCAGGCTCTTAGCTAGCTATCAGCACAGAGCCGGACGCGGGGCTCAAACCCATGAACCGTGAGATCATGACCTGAGCCGAAGCCTCAGCCACCCAGGCGCCCCCAGGGAGTAATGTTATAATGAGTGATGTTCTTGGGCCCTCAGGAGAGACATGTCTCTTCAAACAATTTTAAAAGTTGTTAAAAACAGATACAACATTTAAAGAAAATAATTTGCCCATCCCACATTAACTATTAATGTAAATGTTAATATAATGTTAATATAAAACTATAGTACCATAGAGCATAATGGTAAGAGACCAGATTTATAGACGGTTAGACCTGAAATGGGCTATTCAGGCCATCTTCTCTAGCCCTCTCTTAAAAAATAAGTGACCTGGGCCCCAGAAAACTCAAAATCTCTGAGCAAATTATCATCAGCCCCAGATGTCTTGATTTGGTCCAAGCCATTTTCGCTTTCATTTTGCTTCTATCTTAAGTCTCTTTATGAAACAATTAAAATTTATAACTAGAATTATTTTAAAAATCCATTCCATTTAGATGAACCTGATTAAAAGTTGAGCTGATATTCACTGGAGGTTGACAATTTATAGCTGAAATTAGAAGCAAATCTGTTTTGGTAGATTTAGAAGGAATGGTGGGTGTAGTTGCAAAAATAGATGTGAATGATGACTTAAGTTATTTAAGTAGAAAAGTTGTTTTAAAACAAAGGCTTTTGTAGAATGCATTATTTCTGGGACCTAACATTCAGTTTTGGTTTTCTAGCTTTTTAAAAGGCCTAAAATAATTCAGGAGTATAAAAATAGGGAAACAGCTGGTTGAGTTCTAGATTTGTTTAAAATGTGGGTTTGAAGTAACGGTTCCTCTTTGTCTTAAAATTCTGTGAATTCAGAAAGAATCTCAGAGAAAAGGCAAATTCATGATTTTAGCCTTAAAACATACATTAACATAGTGGCTCTCAAGTTTTACAACGCTTCAGAATCGCAGGGAGGACTTGTTAAAATCAGATTGCTCTTTCCTACTGGATCCAGTTGTGTGGCGGAGGGCCTGAGAGCTTGCATTTCTTTTTTTTTTTTTAATATTTTATTTATTTTTGAGAGAGAGAGAGAGAGAGACAGCATGAGCAGGGGAGGGTCAGAGAGAGAGGGAGACACAGAATCCAAAGACAGGCTCCAGGCTCTGAGCTGTCAGCACAGAGCCCGACGCAGGGCTCGAACCCACGAACCGCGAGATCAGATCATGACCTGAGCCGAAGGTGGATGCTCAACCGACTGAGCCACCCAGGCGCCCCTGAGAGCTTGCATTTCCAACAGGTTCCCAGGCAGGGCTCATGCACTGTGGGCTGGCTACCGCACTTTGAGAACTACTGGATTGGAGAAAACAAATTATAATAAAAAGCAATCATAATTTTTGAGGTAATTATAGACTGAAAGCTGGCTTCTTTGATACCTGCTACATAAAAAATTTCTGTTGACTCATGTGTTCCTACTTTACAGTAATACTAAACCATAATGAAGACACTGAGTGACATTATGATATTTGAAGTCCCTTCTGAGTCATTATGATAAGATGAAATTATATTAAATGTGGCCTCTATTATATGGTAGAATGTGATCTGTTAGTAATAGGTTGTCTGAAAGTTAGGATTCTGCGTGGGGGATACGTTAAGGTAGTTCTTGCGTCCTCATCAACACTTGATAATGATCAGCCTTCTTAATTTCAGCTGTTCTAATAAATACACACTGGTGTCTTCTGGTGTTTCATTTTGCATTTCCCTCCTGACCAGTCTTGTTGAATACCTTTGTGTGAGGTTATTTTCCATGGACCTCTTTGGTGAAGTGTCTATCCAAATATTGTTCCCATTCTTATGGCTTATTATTATTATCTGATATTGAGAGTACATATATATATATATATATATTCTGAGTACAGTTTTTTTAATGGGACATATGATTTGTGAGTATTTTCTCTCAGTCTGTGCTCTTAACAGATTATTTGGAAGAGCAGAGGTTTTAAATTTTGGTGCTATCCAATTTATCCATGTATTCTTTTACGGATTGTGTTCGGGCGTTGTATTTAAGACCTCTTTTCCTAACCCAAGATCTCAAGGTTTTGCTTCATAACTTTTTTCTAGAAGTTTCCTGATTTGGGTTTTCCATTTAGATCTGCGATCGTTCTGACTGAATTTCTGTATGTGGCTCACCGTGTGAGGCAGGGATCCAGGAGGTTCTGTTTTGCAGATGACAGCCAGTTGTACCAGCAGCTTGTTGACAGGATGATCCTTTCGTCACCGAATTGCCTCAGCTTCTTTGTCAAATCGGTTGTCCATATACGTCTGTTTGTATTTTGTTCTGTTGATGTGTTAGGACCACCACCCTATTTAGATTACTGGAGCTTTATAATAAGTCTTGAGACTGGGTAGCATTGGGCCTCCAACTTTGCCTTTTTCAAGTCATTTTGGCTATTGTAGGTCCTCTCCATGTTCTGTATGAATTTTAGAATCTGTTTGTCAATTTCTCCAAAAAGTCAGATTTTGGTTGATACCATATGTGCTGCAGCCTGAAAGCGCCTTCAAGATGGTGAAGTGACGGGACAGTTAAAGGTTTCACCTCATGTGTTTCCCGTCACTCTGCTGCTTTTTCCTTCTGTGACGTCTAGCGTCTTGCAGACCATTATTTCTTTATTTATTTTTAGTTTGATCTTTTTGGTTGTTTCAGGCAGGAGAATAAATTTGGTCCCTGTTACTCAGTCGTGGCCAGAAGTGGCAGTACTGTGGTCGGTTGTTGATAAACAAGAGAGGAAGCCCAGGTTTCTTTGTGAGCATTGGGAGCAACATGGAGGCAGGATTGGAGGGAGAAGAGTTTGGGAAGGGAACTCACTAAAGAAGCAAATCAGTAATGTGAGGAAGAAACAGTGATTGAAATTAATGCAGCTGGAATTGGAAAAGGAGGAAAGGAGATGATAGTTGACCTGAGTGGGCTGAATTTGTAGGATGTGGGGAGTAAGTTAGGTGTGGAGGAAGCCGGCAGGGAGGGATCTAAGGTAACTTCAGGGTTTGGGTTTTGCATTGGTTCAGTTCACTGTGGTTGCCAAGACTGGGTGCCTGGATGTGGAATATGACTGAGTGGAACCTCCCATTTTAGAAATAGTAGCGTGCTGTTACAGAACCAGTTAGTTCCCCATTGAATATTAGTAGTTGTTTATTTCTTACTTTGTGGTTTATTATAATTGGCATCCAGATATTGGTGGCTGATAATTCCCATTGCCGAAGTAGTTTTCTTTCCCCAACAGAGTTCTTTGTGCCGTTTCGAGTAGATTTCAGTGTTTCTGGACCAATATTTCATTGATATAGGATAGAGGTTTTTGAAGAAGGCAATACAGAGGGGCCTTCAGTCGGTTAAGCATCCGACTTCGGCTCAGATCATGATCTCGCGGTTCATAAATTCGAGCCCGTCTGATAGCTCAGAACCTGGAGCTGCTTCAGATTCTGTGTCCCCTTCCCTGCTCCTCCCCTACTTGCACTCTTTCTCTCAAAAACAAATAAACATTAAAAATTCTTACAAAAAGAAGGCAAGAGAGAAACGATATTGGGACAATATTTAAGTCCATTAAAATGGAAATGAAATGTCTTAGAAATAAGATACATAATGAGAAAAAGAATTGCCTTGTAACTTACAAGTTCTTCTCAAGAACTTGCTGTCTGTGTAGATACAAATATACATATGGAGTAGTTACTATAGTGTTTGTGGTAAATCACAATAGCTTTATTTTCTGGAGCTGTGAGTAATTTAAGTTTTAACAGATGGATTTGCCGTTGTTTTTGTGAAATCAAACTTATTTTTCACTTGACTGCAGTTGCTGCAGTGTTAATTAGTCTCAGGTGTACAGCAGAGTGACTTGGCAAGTTTTACATTATGCCGTATTCACTACAAATCAAATGTATTATACTTTTCCAAAAATAATAAGCATAGAAATTATCCTCCAACAGACAGGATTATGACATAACGGTTCCCTTCTTTTGTGATCGTGGCTCTTATCCTTTCCTTAAATGTTTCTGAGAGCAAACTATTTCTCGTTTAGATCAACATTTGAGAGGTAAATAATGAAGATTACCGTTCCTACCATAGATCTTATGATCTAATAAACTTATCAAAGCTCCTCCATATATTTTTGGGAGGCGTACTTTCTGTTTAATTAAAGTGTTTCAGGGGCGCCGGGGTGGCTTAGTTGGTTGAGCTTCCGACTTCAGCTCAGGTCGTGATCTCACGGTTCGTGGGTTTGAGCCCCGCGTCGGGCTCTGTGCTGACAGCTCAGAGCCTGGAGCCTGTCTTTGGATTCTGTGTCTCCCTCTCTCTTTCTGCCCCTCCCCTGTTCATGATCTGACTCTCTGTCTCTCAAAAATAAGTAAGTGTTCAAAAAAAATTAAAAAAAAAATAAAGTGTTTCATTAACTTTCCATTTTAAAGTAGGCTGACCCCATTTGTAATTTTTCCCCTCCCGCCGGTATAAATTTATTTAAAATGAGTACAGAGATAGGCTGGTCTAAGGCAGTTGCTTTCCATGTGTAAGCAAAGGATCATTCACTTTTTTTGAGTAGTGATCTCATTTATTAGCTTATTTGATATTTTTTGTTCTTGATTACCTTAGTTCCTTTTCATACCCTTCCCCCCCTTTTTTTAATTATGGTGACTTCCCTGGTGAAGTAGGGATGCTTTTTGATCTAACATGCATATATCTTAGAAAGGCCTTTAATGAAGTCTTAGGACATGTAGAAATGGGTTATGCCCAAACGGTGGTGACTATTGAGGTAGTTAGGAGAATGGACTGAGTTATTTAATAGTCCCCAATCTGAACGTTCCCTCTCCAGCTCATTGGCTGTATAACCTTGGTTCAGGGTACTCAGCCTCTCTGAGGCCAAGTTTGTTGTTCCATCAAATGGGGATAATGATAATGTCTTCTTCACAGAGTTACTATAAAGTTTGAATGAAATTGCTTAGCATGGGGGGGGGGCACCTGGGTGGCTCAGTTGGTTGAGCGTCTGACTTGGGCTCAGGTCATGATATCACAGTTCGTGGGTTCGAGCCCTGCATCAGGCAGTATGCTGACAGCTCAGGGTGTGGAGCCCGCTTCAGTTTTTGTATCTCCCTCTCTCTGCCCCTCCCCTAGTTGTGCTCTGTTTCTCTCTCTCAAAAATAAATAAATAAACATAAAAATCTTTTTAAATTGCTTAGAATGGTATCTGGCACATAGTGAGTGCTCAATAAATGTTAGCTATTATTTAATTTCTTGAAAGAAAACTGAGAATCAACTCAGGATCGCAGTGGTACACATGTAATAATAGTATCATCATAGCCTTCATTCATTCGCCCATGCCTGTCATTGTTTTTAATTCTGGAATATACTCATAAAAGGGACACTAGCAAATGAAGCATGTTTAATTAAGGGCCGGCCAACTTGATCATAGTAATTCTGGAGAAGCGAAGGCTTCCAGGTGGGAAATATTTAATAGCCATCTTCAGATCTTTGAAAAACTATGATCTGAAAGAGTTGACTGTTTCTGTGTGGCTCACTTCATAGCTCCTCTGCAGCTCTGCAGATGAGGACCAGGGTTCAAGTCCTGCCTCTGCTACCGAAGCATGGTTTCGGTGGCATAACCTCCCTGAGCCTCGCTTTGCAACCGTATAAAACCGAGAGTAGAATCACTCTCTCCAGAGGTTATGAGGTGTAAATAAGTTAATGTGTGTGAAAGAGCAATTCACATTTATTGTTGTCATTGCCCAGAATTGTTTTAGGGCGATGATGAATCAGCTATCTCTCTGCAAGGGCTCTAATCATTAGAGGCGTTTGGCAGACAACAAGCGTTCCCACCACACCAAGAGCCAAACAGAGGCAGAATAGTCATATCAGGGCTTTTTAGAAATTTTTGTATGGAGTGGAAATGTTTATAAGCTGTTTGAGAAAAGGTGCGGCGTTTACCTTGCTTGCTGCTCTGTCCGGGGCGCCCAGCACAGTGCCGGGCACATGGTCTGTGCTTGGTAAATATTTGTTCAGTGAGTGAGTGGGTGTTCCCCCCAACACCCATATTGTAGTCTTTGTTTAGTGTCTCTCCTTTCTTGTTTTTAATATGCTCATGATGTTTTCCCAGATAAATTTGTTTGCCTTCATTTCTGTTGTCCTTTTTAAAAGAGGACACCTCATACATAGGTACAAGTTTGCTTTATACAGTGGTTGCTTCTAGGGAAGGAGTTTTGGGATTGGAGACACCACATTATTATACTGTTTGAATTTTTCAGCTGTGTGCTTAATTTCTCAACCATATGCTTTATTAATTTAAAAAAATGGAGGAGATGACTCCATGATTCAGTAGGTGCTCGCTTCAGTGAAGTGGATTTGTGTCGGGGCGTGTTGCGAAGCACAGTCACCAGCGAGGTGGACCCGTTTATTCAGAGTCCACAGTGTTGAAGGCGTCCTGCCGGGCGCTTTGCCTGTGTTCCCATTTCATTTGCTCAGTAATCACATGAGGTTTAAGCCTCACTTCCTTTTGTCTTTGCTGCCACAAATCCACGCCACTGTTTCGGTGTTGAACCAGGTTAAAGCCAGGCTCTGTTCCTTAAGCCTCCTGGGCCTTCCAGCCTCACATTTAAGCTAGAAGTTGGACACAGCCAAGGACTTGTAGACCAGAGAGAAATGGCAGTCACTGAAATTACCTTGGTTGGAAATGCTGCTGTAACTATTGCTTGCTGCCTTGAATTGACCATTCCTTTCCAGTCTGTGAGGGGATTAGATAGGAAGAAATGGAGAAGAAGGGTATAGAAAAAGGGTTTAAGTCATGAAAAAGACAGATTTGACCTTGAAGATTCAAGGGCCTTATACTAGGTGGCCAAAAAAATCTGTGAGTATGTTCTAGAATGGTAGATGATCATCACCCGGGATTCATTGTGCTTTCGATGCCTGGTAGAGACCAGATTGTATCCAGAGACCAATTTCTGTGATTTTGTGAACTTAATCCTTCACAGAATTTATTTCTAGCAGTATTTTGAGTTGTACCTTTACTCTGGTGGTTTAATATTAACAGTGTTCTACGGAAATATCTATCTATATAATGAAAGATGGTCAGCATTCCTCTGGGGTAGAACTATTTAAGCTAATTTCTCTCTCTCTCTCTGTCTCTCTCACACACACACACACGAAAGTAATGTTTAGGAGAATTCCTTTAGCTAGAGAATCGATTTATTACTGCATGACTTTTGCATGAGTGTATTATTTATTTCCGTGGTAGTTCAGACCCTTGTCACATGTGCCTTCTATGCTAACTCTAAGTTAGACCTGAGGTCGGTTCCTAACTCCATTTGTTAACTGTGACCTGGGGCAAATGACCTAACCTCTGTGAGTATCAGTTTCCTTATCAAATTACTTTTAATAACACGTAATTCATTGTTGCAACAAAGGATAGAATGAGTAGTATGTTCCAGGGCCTGGCATGTTATCTGTGCTCAGTGATGATTTGTTCCTCCTTTTAATCTATATCGTGCTCCTCTTCTTGTCTGGTCTGAGAATTTAAACTTGAAGTCAGCCTCCGTGGAAAGGGGTGAGAGCATGTGTTTAGCTTCTACTTCAGTCTGCGAACCTCTGGTATACACTTACCTCACCTTTCAAGATCCAACACACTTATCCCCTCACCTGTTGAGCCTTTTTACCCTCCATGGACAGGCAGGGTTGGGTGCCCTTTGCTTGAAAACCTTTCCCCCTCGCCAGGCACAGAGTAGGTACTGAAGCATGTTAGGTAAGTGGGTTTCCAGACGTTAGTTGGTGGGGGAGGTTTACAGAGCTTCTTTTATTGAGCCTTGTAGTTTTGTGGTTCGACTTAGTGCTTTGGTCTCAAGTTGGTAAAAACAGCCGAGAGAGTTAAGGAGGCGATCTTCACTTGACACCTTGGGGCTCTAGGGGTCAAATGCTTTCAGCATTTGGACTAATTACATTCACAGAGTCGTTTCCATTCTGCAGTCATTGTAATGGCTGGTATTTTGTTTGTGCTTACTGTGAGCCAGGCCCCGTGCTGATCATTTTGTCTGTGTTTTCTCCTTTAGTCCTCTTGTCAGCTTTATGAGTTAAATATGGTTTTTGTACCCATTATACAGAAGAGGAAACTGATCCAGTGACTGACCAAAGACCACATAGCTAGCAAGTAAGATAGCCTGGATTTGAATGTAAGCTGACTCCAGAGCTGACTTTTTGACTTACTATATTCTTCAACTTCCCTCTCCTGTATTATTGATAAGAAAATCGTAGAGATAAGTAAAGAGGATTATAAAGGTCAGTATTTCTTGAAGATTTCCCCATATTCACTGTGTTTATAGTTCGCAGACCAGTTTGTGCCGTGCACTGTTAACATTCTTCACTATTACTTCTGGAGAGAGGCAGTTACAGAATGTGGGTTCAGTTTTAGCTTTTCCTCCGCACTAATATCTGTGGGGAGGAATAATTATGGCTAAAGTACAGTGTAGTGAGAAGTAACAAGTTTCTATTAAATATTGCTCAAGCAGTGAGTAAGTCATTAAATTTGACTCCTGATGAATATATAATGATTGCTTAATACCAGGCTGCCAGGAAAAACACACACACACCCACTCATAGAGGTAGGTGTGTATGTAGATGTATCTTGCTAGATATAGTTGGAGCTATATTTTAAGAGAGGAAGGGGTTTGTTTGTGCGTGGAGAGAGAGAGGGAAAGATATGGTTTATATCATCATGTATTTGAGTTCACCCAGAAAGAAGAAATTTCTTGCTTACAGAATATAGAAGACTTACTGAAGAGATTAGGAAGATATTTCTGTCTTTCGGAAAGTAAAATCTCTCTATTCTGTGGCCCATCTGTTCTAGGAAACTTAAAAGATAATCAGGCAATTCCCCTGCCCATTCTCTTTCCTACTCCTTGCCAAAATGGACATATGTACTTGATGGCGTTGACTATCAGATCCTTCTGAATCTGTGATTCCTGTTGAATTGGAGTCAGCAACCCCATGAGAACACTAAATGGCTGCTTTGTCTTAGTCTGGCATTTTATTGATAAAATGCATGGAGTTGAATTTAATCAACTCTGTGTAATTGGTATTGTTCCTGGGCAGACATGCTTGCACATGACTTTGTAGAGAAACAAAAAACACCCGATTCTGCAATTTTTATTTGTTTAGGACAAAATTTCAGGAAACAACTTGGCCAGGGGCAAAACGCTACAGTTGAATCAGGAATAAAAAGTTGGAAGGGTTAAGTAGGTGAAATTTGTCTTGAGGGCGTGCCCCTTACACACACACATTCACAGGAGTCCTAGTTGTAAAGGTAGAGAAGTTTTATAGACCTTTAAGACCTGAAGCATTTAGTCCTGTTCTGGAGATTAGGGAGGATTCTGGAAAGGGATCTGTGGCTGAGATCATAGAGCAGAGCAGAGCAAAGCAAAGAGACATCTGGTAGTGTAGAGCGGTAGTACAGGGATGTGTATGGACATGCTGGGGGAAAGAGGAGGGAAATGTCTTCTTTTTCATGTCTGTTTCACTGAAAGCAGCTCTCCTGAGGACCCGGAGGGTGGTAAGAGAACTTGGCTCTGGGTACTAGGTGCCTGGCCCTGTTTCAGCTGTTTCCCAAACCTCAGGGCTGGACCTGGGGGAAGAGAGTTTCTCTTTCTGTGTACATATATGCCTTAGGCTGCAGTTATAGGCAGCATGGCTAGGGAGGGGCCTTATTTGGAATAGTCAGGCAGAGGCTATACCCTTGGTTCTTGCCAAAATGGTTCTCCCCAGTCTGGAAAGATAGCTTGATCTCCACGCCTACCTGGACTTGGAGGGCCAAGATAAAGAATCTTTGGCTCCTCCATTTTTAGCCATTTGCCTAAAATGGCATTATATTGAGCAAATAAGGTGTGAGTAGACCCTTGGAACTCACCCTGGATAATAAACTCTTAGGAGCCCACACTGTGCTATGTGAGAAGTCCTGTGTTGCTACAGGCTTATTACCTGCATCTTTTGGTCCTAAATAGAGGACTTGGCATTTATCTTAACCTGAGTCTACATTTATAAAAATAGCTTTGTCACCTCCCTTCCATTTCTTTCTCAGATCTGGCTCTTCTCATTTTCCCTGGTCTTTCTCAATCAAGACAACTGGCATTGACTGTTAACTGTTTTTGCTTTTATAACTTGTTCCTGCCATCACCTTCCCATTGAAGCTTTGTGAATTTTGCTTTAAGTTGAAGTGATTGCAACATGAAATCCCCCATTTCTGCTTAGTGTTCTACAGACCATGTAACTTTAATGCCTATTCAACACTTCAAACAGGGAACAGTAATAGTTATAATATTGCTGTTAGTGCATTTTGACATTGAGTAACAGATGACGTGTCTAATGAATAGTGTGGCTGCTTAGATTGCATAATTATAGGCTTGTTTGACTTTAGGAAAATCGTGTGCAGGCCAACTGCATCCATTCAGACCCCTTTTGTACTATAAAAATATCAGAGTGCCTCAGTGTAAAGCCCTCCTTCAGCGACTATCATTCTTGATTTTTCTAAGATTTGCCAACTGAACAGGAAAAAGGAAAATCAAACAGAAACCATCTTTTAAAAATGGGTTTAATTCTATGGCTCTCTCTGGTCTAAATAACAGTTTAAAAGTTCTTTGAGTGTTTGGGATGCTGCGGACCAGGTTCTCGGGGTGTAGACATGCGGATTTGTAGGAAGACAGCCCCGATGCTGGCCTAGTTACAAAAGGTTATCACTTTATAATGTAAATCAGAGGTTCCCGCTGCCCTCTGGACTTGATCTTCTGGGGCGGGGGGCATATACTTCAGCTAGTAATTGTACTAACTTCTTGGAACAGTTTCCTAATTAGCGTGCCAGATGGGTTCTCCGGGGTTCGTGGACTCACCGAGCTCTCTCCATGAGACTTCCCTCTGTATTTATTGGCTTATAAATGAATGTTCGAGTACATCACTTATGTATGTTGATTTTATTAATATAAGCAAGGGTTGATTATAATAAATAAATGCTTGCTGAATGACACATCGAAGAAATATGAATATCCTAGACCCAGTCGGAGGCACGTGTGATAGAAGTGGTTTGCTGCAGGCCCCGCAGAAGTATCTCTGTAACACGAAGACTCCAGGACTTTCCCTTCCCCTCGAACATTTCCCTGCTGCTGCGCTTGCGTGGCCGCTACTTCCATGTCTCTTGCTGCTGCTGCTGCTCTTGACCTCATGTGCCTTTGATTTCGTAGCAGCTAGAGTCCATTTCCTTATCTCCTCACATTCTGTGGGTGGCTCGGTTGCGCTTACAGCCTCTCCAGCAGGCCTTGCTGATGTGAGAAGTCACTCTCTTCACCAGCGTTAACACTTAGTAATCTTCTAAAAGGGAAGGATCATTTTCTTTCTGTTATCAGTTTCCCCTGCGTAAGGAATTCTGATAGCATTTGAGTGGCATACCTAGTGGGGCCAGGACTTTGTCCCCACTGAGGGTTTATTCCCTGGATCATCGCGGAGGAGGACTTGGAGGTGCTGTCTTTCTCCTCCTGTGGAAGCACCTGTTAGCACAGATGGGCAAGCACGCGGACTTGGCGCGGGCGGCCTGGGTGGGCCGCCTAGCTGTGCGCTCACCGCCTTTATGGTGCTGAGCAAGTTTCTTCCGCTGCTCAGTTTCTCACTTTTCTCATGTTGTGAGGTTCACTATAAATGGTGTGCTCAGTATAGTCCTGGCACACAATAAAGTGCTTACTAATTGTTAGCTGCAGCTATTATTTTTCCGTATCTTTTTCATCGTTGTTCTTGCTTTCCATGCTTTATCATCTGCACCGACCTTCTGTAATGCCAGGCTCTTGTGGGACAGTAAGAATGTCCTCTCTGAGATTGTCATTCTATACGTTTCAACATGATTTGTGTGCTCCCCACCCCCTCCCCACCACCCTTGCCCCCACGTGCTGATGCCAACCTTTTCCCGATGGAAGTCACAATGAAAATATAATAGGCAAAGGAGTTAGTATCACATGTCTTCTTTATTTTGCTTTATTTTTTTTAATGTTTATTTTGGGCGAGCGAGAGAGAGAGAGACAGTGTGTGTGTGTGTGTGTGTGTGTGTGTGGAGGGGCAGAAAGAGAGAGGGAGACAGAGAATCCCTTTTTTTTTTTTAACTTTTTTACTGTTTTTATTTATTTTCGAGAGAGAGGGGAGACAGAGAATCCCAAGCAAGCTCCATGCTGTCTACACCAAGCCTGACGCAGGCCTCAGTTTCACAAACTGTGAGATCATGACTTGAAATCAAGAGTTAACATTTAACTGAGCCACCCAGATGCCCCTCTTCCTTACATTTAGTACAGTAGAATATCTGAGACAGGACGATTCGTAGTTCAGTGAAATTTTAATTTTCAAATTTATTAAATAACGCCATGTGAGAACACTGATGGAAGAGGCGCTATAGTTCTTTATTGGATTTCAGGATCATTAAGGCATCGTTCTTGCTGTTAGATGGGTTCAAATGTGTTTGGAGAGATGAGATAAATGCATATAAGAGAACAAGATTGTCTTTTGGCTAAAAGTGCCAAAGTATCAAGTATAGTTGTTAAGATAAATTAAGTGAAGGAAGAGATCATCCTAGGTTGGTATGGCTTAAAAGCAGGCAGGGTATGGGGCCCCTGGGTGGCTCAGTTGGTTGAGCGTCTGACTTCGGCTCTGGTTCGAGCCCTGCCTCGGGCTCTATGCTGACGGTTCAGAGCCTAGAGCCCGCTTTGGATTCTGTCTCTCTCTCTCAAAAAACAAACATCAAAAACAAAAAAGCAGGTAGGGCTTGAGTTCAGCCCTTGAAGGATGTGTGGGCTTTAGTTTGGTGTAGATTTTTATTAAGACTTTCCTGGAGGCTGGGGGAATTTTGGCAGTGGGATGATATATTGTGCATTTAAAGAGCAGTCCATCCACATACCCACCGCAGCCCACACCCACGTTTTAGACAACAGCCGGCCCCGGTGGCCAGTTCATTCCCAGTTCCTCTTGAATCCTTTGGGGGATTTATTTTTGGCCGGTTTGCCGTTTTCATGTGACACCATGCCCTTTCCTCACGTGGATTCTTTTGTAGGGCAGGACACAGACTCCCTGTGCTGAGTGTTTCTGAAACATGAATACAAATCACAGTTCTAAAAGATTCTTATCGCAGTAGGGAAATAAGAGTTAATGAGAAGAACACAAAGAAGTGATGAAAGAATCCTAAAATAGCTGCAGTAGGTTTGCTATTTACGGGGAGATGTCCCCCTGGATGTCCACCTGGCCTTTCTTCCAGATTCCTGTTGCCAGGCGGCCGCCTTCTGGTTCATCGGTCTCTGGTCTCCAGCCTTTTGTCTCGGCCGGACACTGCCTTTAGCTGGAATTTAGCAGACTGGGCGTCCCCTCCAGGTGGGGTGTGATTCTCAGTTCCTCTCCCACTGGCTTCCTGATCTTTTCTGGTGTTTTCCCTCTCTTGCCTCAGGCTGCACTTCTTTATCACTTAGGTTCTTCTGCTTGTCCCAACTTTCTTGAGCCCTGGAGCCACATTCTTGAGCCCTGGAGCCATAGCTAAGGCTTCTGGAAGCCACAGATGGCCTCCAAAGATTCTTCCCTTAGGCGTCATGCCTTCAAACCCGACAGCCCTCAGACATTCACGTTCTCCTGTGCGGGGAAGTTTTCCTTGGCCTCATAGCTGAGATTGCCATCTGGTTCAAGTCTTGCTAGCATCCGAGGGACCTTGATAATGAAAACCGTGATCCCATTTATTTTACTTTGCAAACTGTCATAGCATTTTTAATGTCAAAAGCACATTTTTATGGGCTTTCAAAAATAAACTCACTAATCCCAGAGGGAGAGCACTAACAGTGTACTGAATTCCACTGGTTATCCAAATGCAGTAAAATACCTGCCTTTATGTAAGTCACAAACCATCATATCGGGATATAGATTGTTTAGAATTCTCTTTCTGGTCATCAGGCAGTTAATAGGATTTTTAACGAACAGCTGCCATCCATGTAGCACCAGATACATGTTGAGATCTGCAGCACCCAACCAGCTTGTCTCCCTTGTTAACATTTGGACCTTTCACAACACTGACCTGTGAGTGACTGTCTAACAGTTTTATTTGAAATATGACTTGAGTCCTTTATCAAACACCATCTTGTTAAAAATGTATTTAATTTGGCAAGTTTTTCTTAGCTACACACTGCCCTTCGCCCTTCCTCAAAAACAAAAAGCCAAAAACCCTTGTAATGAGCTATGCAGACAGATACAGCCCAAATTCTGGATGCTAATGAGCCCAGAGGCATTCCAGCAGAAGCAGGTTAATCCAGGAGACATTCTTTCTGAAGTGTGCTTGTCATTGACTACTGTAAGATTAAAGCATCATTTTAAAGTCTAGGACAATCACTTTCAAAAGCCAGAATGTAAGTGCATTTTCCGTTATTTTGTGACTTTGGGATGAGATGTCATATTGTGCTTCAGAGTAGACAAGAAATACTGGCGTTTGTGTGAGCCAAGGTACGCGAATGGAGTATGTGCCTTCCCAAATGTGATTGCGGAAGCCAGCTTTCCTTTTTTTGTTCAACTCTTTTAATGTGAAAGTTGGTATTGTTTTGCGTTCTTGATCTTTTCCTGATCTATTAAATTGTATGTTTAGAGCTTGGAGAGAGAGAAAAAAAACAATTTAAAAGCACTTACGAACATTACCTCGATTTTCCAGTGGGCTGGTCACTCTTCACATTTCACAGTCTCCTGTTGCATCGGGTGATTTTAATGTTGTCAACATAGTTTAAACATAGTTGTTTCCTATTTGAACTAGTAGATCATTCCGGTCTCTGAAACATTTGTGGATCTGTTTCTGTGGATTCTTATGCTTGGTGTCTTGGTTTCTTGTGCTTGTAAAGTTTTTTGTTGTTTTACCTTTTCCTCCTGCACTCTGCTCATTCTCCTCTGCAATTCTTTGCCCGTTTTATTTGAGGCTTAGGATGGAAGTGTCTCCTTCAGAGGGAAGTATGTGTAGGTGCTTTCCATGTGAGACCACTTCACAACAAGATCAGAGCTTCAGTTCTCCAGGGCAGCCTAGCCCGCAGAGCCAGGAGAGCTGGCTTGTGGCCACCTTTTTCAGAAACAGGATTGTTTTCTCTCTCTCACCTCTGTCCTGCTCAGTGGCCAACGCCAGCCTCCCCGCAGCCCGGAAGGACAGGGTGGCATTACTCTTGGTTCCTCTGCATTCTGAGGAGTAGAGACCCAGTTGCCTGGGGGAGGGCATGCGACTTTGGTGTTCTGTGCTCTGCTGCTGCTGCTTCGTTTTCTTTAGACTTTGCCCTGACTGGGGCTTGATTTCCAGTCCAACTTTTGAGCCTTCTTCTACTGAATGTATTCTTAGAATTTTGAATGAAGCAGGACTATGTTAAGGAGGTCTTTAAACAACATGCACTGCCTTTTACAAAATTGTTTAGATCATTGACAATATATTGGAGCAACTTTTTCAGAGATGGCACTTTAAATGGAAAACAATAATTGCTTTCTTTTTCTTTCAGCTGAAGTGAGTAGTGAATACAGTATGGACAAGGCAATGGTTGAATTGGCCATGATGGATCGGGAACTAAGCCATTACATAAAGGCTGTTCAAGCTGCGATAAATCATGTAAGTTTATACTACTCACCTGGTAATACTTGGTTACCATTCACTGACCTGAAAACAGAAACGCAAAATAAAAATTTCCTGCATCCTTTCATATTTCCTTAGCATTACTGCAGCTGTTAATTTCCTTTTAATAAAGAAGTTTATAGCTAGGCCACCTAGGTTTAATTATAATAGTACGCCTTGAGCGCCTGGGTGGCTCAGTCGGTTAGGCGTCCGACTTCGGCTCAGGTCATGATCTCACGGTTCATGAGTTCGAGCCCCACATGACTCTACTGACAGCTCAGAGCATGGAGCCTGCTTCAGATTCTCTGTCTCTTTCTCTTTCTCTCTCTCTCTCTCTCTCTCTCTCTCTCTCTCTGCCCCTTCCCCACTCATGTTATGTTTCTCTCTCTCTCGTCAAAAAAAAATATTAAAAAAATTTTTTTAACATTAGAATATTACTCCTATTTTAGATTTTCTTGCATTTTTGGTCTTGAAATCTGTTGTGTAAGTCCCCTTTGAACAGAAGTAGATTTTTATAAAATGCTAAAAATTGCATAAAATTTGTTTTTATTATTCTGTTTCCTTCAGCGTACAATTTAGACCAGGCTTAGTTACTCCTTCTCTGTCTTTAACGCATACGCAGCTGTTGTCAAATTCACAGGATGAGGTAATATGGGAGAGTTTTGGAGCCAGCTTAAAAAATAAAGAAGGCTGAGCTGAAATCAGTTCGTTATAACAAGCGGGGAAAAAAAAAGAAAGAAAGAAAGAAGGCTGACAGTTTGGTTTTTCCAGAAGCCACACTTATCTTTGTTGACTCCGGCTGTCACAGGAGGGGCCCATGAGGCAGTTAAGGTGGGAACATAGCAACATCCTTTTCAGCAGTGCCGGGTTGAGTAAGAAATGAGCAATAGGATTGCAGTAATGTTTCTGAGAAGTCCTTTGTCCTCCAAGCAGTGGAAACTCCCCTTTGAACTGATTTCAGATACCTGTGTACTGGGGTGTCTTGTACTTCTGGTTTCTTTATTTGCCTTTTCTTACTTCCATCTATGGGAAAATTCCAAAAATCAAATATTTTATAAGACTGGCTACTATTCAGCGGAAGATTCATTTTTAAAAATAGTTTATTATTTAAGCTTTAATTAAATGAGCATTACATAATTATATGTTCCTAGTTACATGAAGTTTTTAAAAACTTTTTATTTTTTCTTTTTACATGGTTAGTATTTATTAAGTATAGTATTTGTGACTTAAGAATATCTCCTTAAGTGCAAGAAGTAGTCACCTTATTCAACTTGTGAAAGGATGATGTTTCTTACCACTGTGGCTGTTAGTTTGGGACTGTGAGTATCCCTTCCTTAGGAAAATAGGAAAGTGACGTCAAGATGGGGCCTTTGAAACTGGACAACAAAAAACGCTTATTAGACCAGAGGTTTTCAACTCTAGCTGACCCTCAGAACCAGCCCATTCCTATTCTAATGGGATTCTGATTTCATTTCTGGAGCAGGACTGGGGCACCAGTATTTTTTAAAAAACTCATTCTAATATGTATTCAGGGTTGGAGACCACTGACTTAAAAGAACAAGGCCGACTTTATAGACGAAAGTATATTTTCAACCAAAGTCAGGGTTAGGCCTATTATATGGATCAATCCTACTTTGACCCTTACATTCAATGGAGATTATTTGATAGGCCTTTCTATCTTTAACTTTGATGTTGTACAAATGTAATAATAGCACAAGGTACAATATAGATAAGAAAACAGATTTTGAAAGTTAAAGAACTTAATGTGATTTTTTTTTATTCAAGGATTCACAGATGTTTAAAGCGTTTTATGTAAAAAAACAACCTCTTCCCCCTTCATAAAACCAAGTCACTCATTAAAAAAAAAGACAAGAAGAAGAAAAAAGAGAAAGAAATCTTCAGTATTCATTCAGTAGTTAACAGCATTTCTTTTTTCTTGAGACCCCTTCCTGTTATCCCCACCCTACCTACTAAACAGGAAAGATTATACTTTGAGTTTTACCCTACTTTTCAGCCCTAACCTTACACTAGATTATGGAGCAACTTGGATTTAGTGATTCTGGTCTTTCATAAGAGGAGATAACATGGTTTTTTGTCTTTTTCTGATACAAAGTTGTGCCCTGTGCCTAAGATTGGTATAAGACCAAGAATAGCAAATCATAATTTTATGAGGTTTCTAAGACCTGAAACCATGTAGGGGTAGAGTGGGGGTAAGACCATTATTATTTTGAGTATGTGTACTGTATACCCTTTACACACTTGAAGTTTTGGACACTGCTCTCCTACTGCTTATTTTGGCAAAGAGTAAAAATGAACAGGGGTTTGTTTGAGAAGGGCCAGAATGGAGAAGCTCTTTAGGAATAGCAGCGGTCTAGGGCTTGGAAACTCTTCCACACTCAATCCTTCCACTTTCTAGGTTAGATCCCGAGTCAAGAAAGTTAACCTTTAGGAAACCTCATGGTCTTCATCAATCCAATTCGTGGCCTGCCTGGTTCATAAGATTATAGCGTGAATCAGATCAGAGACTCTATATCAAACCTTTAACATGCGTAAAAGTTGATGGAGACACCAGACGCTGGGTTTCTGCAAACTCAGATGTCCAAGCATTCCTTAAAAAGGTGGAACAGGATCTTAAAGACAAGTAGTATTTCCATCACTGCAACATCTGCTGAAATTGTGATCCACCCAGTGGTCTTTGTGTTTGTGAATTTTCTTATAGTTCTAGAAAGTTAAAGAAAAATGTCTTTAAATCACCACAGAGCATTAGAGTTTATTGTTTAAATAGATGTCTCTCTCCTGCTCTCACCTTCACAGGATCCTGAAGGTCATACACCTCTGAAAAGGTTTTAGAAAGTTTACTTTGGAAACTTAAAGGCTTGGATCCATTTACCAACAATCTCTGGGAAGTCCCTTTGGCACACAGCACAAGCTCTCAGATTGCCTTTCTTTGTCCTCTGAGAAAAAAAGAGCTCCTATAATCTACAGTGCCTGAAGATTTTATTTAGAATCAGTATTTATTTCAGTGCTCTGAAACTTAAAAAAAAAAAAATTAAGACTTTGTCCCAGCTGGTTTACAGAGGGAATGTTATGCAGTGATGCCTAAAAAAAAGTCACCGTCTGTAAGTCATTTATTAAAACTTTCGGGATGAATGAGTGAACTGTATACCTGTCACAGCTCTTCAAAACATTCATGTCAAACCACAGGAAGTTGTATATGAACTCTCTGGAGACCTTCAGTGATGGACCGCACACGTGATGGCGCTTTGAACCCTGTAAAATGGCACACAGACGCTCATGGTACCGTTATTGCTCTTACCGCCCTGACCGCCAGGGAAAACCTTCCCTCAGTTTCATGTTGAGGACAGTGAGGTTCTTTTAAATTTTTTTTTTAAATTTACCTTTTGAGAGAAAGCGACAGCGCAAGCAGGGGAGGGTCAGAGAGAGAGGGAGACACAGACTCTGAAGCAGGCTCCAGGCTCTGAGCTAGCTGTCAGCACAGAACCCAACGCGGGGCTCAAACCCACTAACGTGAGATCATGACCTGAGCCGAAGCCGGATGTTCAACCGACTGAGCCACCCAGGCACCCCGAGGACAGTGAGGTTCTGAACATTACGCTTTTGATGACCTCATGGTTCTTCCCTCGATTCCTAAGCTTTCATTATTTGAGTACATTGAAGTATATTATTCTCTTTGTTCTCAGAGAGGGATTTCTTGTGTTCAAACATTCATTGAATAAACATTTACCGAACACCTATGTGCCAGGCAGTTCTAGGTGCTAGAAATAGGTCGGTCACCAAAGCCCACGTGACCACCACCTTCAGCATGTCCGAAGTCTAGAGAGAGGGACAAATGTTTAACAAAGAGCAATACAGATCTTATTAATGACTTGCACTGTATACGACAAAGGGAAAATAAAGTGTTCAAGGAGAATTGATAACTCAGGAGCATAATACTGCTGGGTGGTTGGGGAACTCCTTCCTCAGGAAGTGGTATTTAATCTAAGACGAAGGTCAAATGAGCCTCAACATGGGGATCATGATACATAGCTTCTCTGTCTTTGCGACATCTACATGAAATAAAAGCATCTTTTACTGCTTGTGTCAATGTCAGAGTTTCAGACAATCTGAGAAATTAGGCCAGAGAAAGCCTACTGCTTTATTTTTTTTAATTAAAAAAAATTTTTTTTTAACATTTATTTATTTTGAGAGACAGAAACAGATCAGGAGCAGGGGAGGGACAGAGAGAGAGGGACACACAGAATCGGAAGCAGGCTCCAGGCTCTGAGCTGCCAGCACAGAGCCCGATGCGGGGCTCGAACCCACAAACCATGAGATCATGACCTGAGCTGAAGCCGGACGCTCAACCGACTGAGCCACCCAGGCGCCCCGAAAGCCTACTGCTTTATATAGAAAAGGTTAAAGTATGTAGAGGGCTGGTCAGTGATTCATTCCTTCACAGATAGGAGTGCCTACTATGTGCCAGGAACTGTGAGTAGTGATGCAAGTCATGGCCCTGGTTGATTTAAGAATGATTTTGTTACTGCTGTTCTGCTTCTCTTGCCATTTCACTAGCGGAGCAGGGTTATCCCTCGCGGAAGGAAACAGTGAACTGGTTTTGAATAAACACGGTAATACTGTGCATCTCTGTACTGTGTATTTCAGTGCTCATGTGATTGTTTTAAATTACACCTGCGGTCCCATTTTGGGGCTTCAGATTCTAGAGGGTGGAGACCAGTTTAGTTCAAGAAATCTTCAGAGCCATTTTTCAGATGTGTGTTTCAAACAAGAGATGCTAGAGTCCAGCCACTCTCATGGGTGTGATCCTTGCAACTTTGTAACCTTAATTCTTGTGGGAAAAAACGATGGGCATCAACGGGCTGAATGATAAACATCCTAACAAGCTCAGATTAGTTACTTCCAGTATTAGCAGTCAGGGATGAAATACACGTCCTCTGTGCTTTTCGATGAGCAGTCCGGTCCTAGAAGCATAGCGGAGACTCACATTATGCTCTGGCGATTATGCTCTTGTCATGATGCTTAACTGTGTGATGTCACTTTCACAGACTCGAACTCGTCAGATTTTACCTGTGTGTTGTTCTTTAGTGTGTGCTGCTTCCACATGTGTTAAAACGGATACGGTGAGAGTCAGAAGAGTAGAAATACGCCTCATGTAAGCTGTTGAAATGAGCACAGTCTTAGATATAATAAAAGAACAAGGTGGGTCAAAGGTATAGCTTACCTCAGCCTGGTCATTATGCAACTACGTGATTTAGAACGTTTTTTGACATATCACTTCCCTATGCCTCTCACCCTTAACCCTCATCAGTTGGTAAGCTTTGCCTATTATAAATCTTACTTTCAAGTTACCTTAACATCCACTACTTCGTCATGAAATCTAACGAGGTATCTCACAACTTGAGAGTTACCATTTTAGTTTAACCAGTTTGGGGGACCATTTCGCATTTAGAAAGTGAATGTGTTATAGTATCTGAAGGAGGTTTCGAGCCAGAGGATGTAATTTATTAGTTCTGATCATCTACCGACTGAACGTAAAACTGTACTCCACACCTTGAGTCATTGACAAAAGAAGGGGGAGTTGGTTTGGGGGTTACAGAATTTGAAGACAGAAGATTCCTGAGCATCAGAGAGATTACTGTTGTCAGCCGAATAGCAAGCAGGTGAGAGATGACCGTGGAATTAGTGAGAATCTTCTGGAAACATTTGGGAAAGTAACTGGAGAAGACCCTGTCCTCCATTCCCTGTCCGCTCTGCTTGACACAACAAAGTGGGGCGAGATCTTTCACCATTTTTCTTGTAAACAGTTTACTAATGCTTCATATAGAGCCGTTTTGTGTATAGGAATATTGCCCCGGTATGGGAATTAAGCAGGAGGGAAAAGAGTTGGCTTTAGGCATTCATTCTGCAGCCACTTGGCCCAGAATGTGGCTGTTTCTGTGATTATAGGTAATTAATTTCTATTCTGGTGCTTTAGAACTCCTGCTGTAGTTATTCCCAAATTAACGTCGTGTTTGGTAGCATTTTGTCTAACACACAGAAAAAGTTAGATCTGGATATAGTATTTCACTAATTGAGTTGCTTCTGTAGGAAAGAAGCTAGATCTAAATCTTCTGGGTCACCAAGTACTGTAGATGCTTTTTATGGGTGGTTTATAGGAATCCAGCTGAGTGTTTTATAGGTATTAAGTGTTGGATTTTATTCAAAGTTATAAAATGTTTACACTCTACTTGGCGTTAATGTAAGTCTAGTGCAGCATTTTTCAAAGTTTGCTCCATAATACTAATTAATCAGGATGTGAGTAAGTATAATAGAAAAAAAGGATTTTGTGGTCAAATAAGTTTGGGGAATGCTTGATTAAAAGAATTTCCTTAAAGACTCCAAAGCCTTTAATATGCTTTTATGTATTGTGATTCTCCAAAGCAAGTACATGCAGTAATTTCTTAAACTTCTTTAACTAGAAAACCTCATTGCGGGAAGCACGGATCACCCACAGAACCCGGTTTGGGAACTGCTTCTGTTGCAGAGGAGGCTGAGAGATGGGCCCAGCAGCTGTGGTAGTTTCCGTGGCATCCAGGCAACTGGGCAGTGCATCAAACTCCCTATCTGGAATTCCGAAACGGGCCTGGGAGATGTTACTGTGTAGATCAAGAAAGGGCCAGGCCTCTGGAAAGACCACGCAAATTATTCCAACAGCGAAAAGGAGGAAGGAAGAGTGTTTCTAAAAAATATGCAGCGATTGCTTGGCTATCTGTGAAGTCAGCAAGACCCCTGTGTGGAGGAGCATCGATTCAGGAGAGCTCCTGAGGGAGGGAAGGAAATGTTTTCGAGGAGAGGAAGACAGGAGGGTACAGAGAAGGCAGAAGGAACGTAGCAATGGTGTGTGCAGGAAAAGCAAGCAGACCTTTGAAAGGCCTGCTTCACCACGACACCCCAGATAGAGGCCTGGTTCCCCACGACACCCCAGTTAGATGCTGAGCACCTGGGCCTCAGTGGCCCGACGGGGTCTGGCAGCTAATTACTTATGTTAATTTAAGTGATGTGGACGTTCCGTGACCTAGCACCTCCTGTTTCGTTTCTGACATTGAGCATAGCCCATCTGTAGCGTCAAACCCTTATTTTAGACAGTCACTTTAGCTCCTTCCATATCAGACTTTTCATTGCAACTGGCAAGTACCGAGGAGCTTGAGATTCCGGCCTTCCCCCCTATCCAGCAGTGGTGCCGGTGGGCAGGGAAAGGGCAGGGGCAGGGGTCTGTGGCAATGGGCAGTGAATGGACAGGAGCAGTGGAAGAGAGGTGGATGTTATGGTTCCTGTAAAATGAAAGCATTTTCATAGTGTGGAGTTGAAAGCAGCCTCGTAATTAAGTGGTTCAGTTCCTGCCAGTAGAATGCTTGGTCTAATGAAGACACAAAAGGCTCTTGACATGCATATTCAGAATAGCTACAAAATAATGTTAACAGTGAAATAATGTGACAGAGGCCATAATAACTACTTAAGAAAATCAGAATAAGGGAAAAGAACCTTTGCTTTTTTTTTTTTCTGGCTTTTCTACATTTGATCCCCAAGCCTCAGTTTCTTCTTCTTCTTTTTTTTTTTTTTTTAATTTTTTGATGTTTATTATTGAGACAGAAACAGAGCATGAATGGGGGGGCGGGGACAGAATCAGAAGCAGGCTCCAGCCTCTGAGCCGTCGGCACAGAGCCCAATGCAGGGCTCGAACCCACAAACCGTGAGATCATGGCCTGAGCTGAAGTCGGACACTTAACCAACTGAGCCACCCAGGCACCCCCTCAGTATCTTCTTAAAGTAGGGGTACTAATATTAGTCCTAGAGTTCCGGTAACGATGGAAAATGATCGTCTGAAAGCACCTGGAATAGTTCCTTCGCACTAATTTATAACTTTGCCCAGAGCGTTCTCTAAAGGAGAAGTCATTCCTTTGATCAAATTTCAATAGCGTCTGAAAGGGAATTTTGAGTTAAAAGTCAGAGGGGAGATGAAGCTGTAGAAAATTACTGAGAAAAGCCAGAGATTATGTTCCTTCAGAGGTTGAAGGCAGGGCCTCTCTCCTTAGAAGGCGTCTGGTGGTGGTGGGGACAGAGGGGGTTGGAGGGAGCTTAGTCCCCCAGGGTGGTGTGACCAGGAAGCGGTGGGGCAGAATTAGGGGGGACGGGGCCCTGAGGAGGCCAGCAGGCAGCACAGCATCGGCCGGTTGAGTTTGAAGCCCCCGATCACGAGGTCTATTTAACGTCTGTAGGAACGAGCTACAAGAGATCATTCCCTACTTAGTGGTGATGAAACGGGGGTCACACTAGAGATAAGAACGAGACAACTGAGTAAAAACTTTGGTAACTCGGGAATTACTTGAGGTCTTCTTAGATAACCAGAAATTACTTAAAGATGTAAGCAAGGTAGTTCAATAAATAGCATAATTATATGTCCCCGTGCACAGAGAAATAGTCCGTGAGCTCCAGTTCCACCTTGAAGTAATTTGTTTACTTTATTAGTAGCACCAATTTCAAAAAAAATACTGGGAGAGAAAAATGCATTGGATTTATTGCTCTGATATATTCTATGTAAGTTGTCAGCTTTATTTCGAGTGTGTGATCTCTGTAAATTGTTGACAAGTGAGAGAATAGGGTGTAAGTGGAAGAGTATAAACGGGTTTTATTTTCTCAAGCCCTGCGTGAATTTGCAGTTGTTGGGACGGAAAAGCTTCCTTTCTGAAGCGGAGCCAGGGCCCGGGGAACTGGCACTGAGCGTTCCGTTCCTCTCTGAACACAGTAAACCTCTGACAGTAGCACCATTTTATCTTCTTTTCTTTTGTGACATGGCCAACCTGATGTTTTAACCTCTGGAATTTTTTGAACTTCATTTCTTTCTGGCTCTTTTTTTTTTTTTTTTTTTGGAGAGAGAGCACACATGTGAGCGGGGGAGGGGCAGAGAGTGAGAGGGAGGGAGGGAGAGAGAATCCCAGGTAGGCTCCTCGCTGTCAGTGCAGAGCCTGATGTGAGGCTGGGTCCCATGAACTGTGAGATGGTGACCTAAGCTGAGATCAGGAGTTGATGATACTTAACTGACTGAGCTACCCAGGCACCACTCCACCCCCTCTTTTTTAAAGGAAAATTTACGTCACATAATACAACATTCTTTAAAATAGTGAAAATCCTTGTGTTCTCTTCTCATGGGCTAGAGTAATGCAGTCAGTTGTTGTGAACGAATAGTTCCTAATGATTTCTTCTAGTCTGTATTTCATCTTAAAATAATCATTTAGTTACCTTCCCCTAGAAAGTGAAATGTAGGAAGCCCGAATCACTGTTACTTAAAATTGGACACAATAACCAGAATAATATGATTGTATCACATGATTAATCTCCACATCCCTGACTTGGATCCACATCCCGGACACTCAGGATCTCACACGCTTCGGCGCCTGCCTTCTCACTGCCACAGCTATTCGTGGTCCTTGGAATGTTCCTGGTACCAAGGAGCAAACCCTCTCCACCCATCACTCTCTTCTCTGTCACCCTGAGGTTTATTTTAGCCCCCAACATTGTAACAGAAGCCAAAAATGTCACATGAAATATAAAACAGGAACTTTAAGTGGACTAAATCCTGGGCGTGCTTAGAGCATCCCTCTTGCAAAATCAGAAATTAAATTTGCTGTGCAGTGTGGTTACACTGTGTTTTAAAAAGCCCCAGCAGAAACATCGCATGCTCAGTGTTTTCTTAGAAGAAATTCTTAAGATATTACTAAAAGCACCTATAAATAGCACAGGGGAAATTAGGTTATGCCCTACCACATTTTCTCTAATAGTGGTGAAATTGCTCTGCTAGAATACAGAATTCAGGTATTTTGCCTTTGTAGCGGAAAAACGTGCATGATCCCATTAACCGTGGTAAAGTGTTTGGTGTTGAGTTTAATTGCTGAGTTTCCTTCAACACCTGTCTACTGAAGAGCTACGTGACCTTCAACAAGTTTGCAAAGTGAACTTGATAGTATCTGTCCATTCCTATCTTAGAGTAATTCCTTGATTACACACTGAGATATAACATATGTGAAAGCCCTGGGGAGGGCAAAGTGCTGTGTAAAGGCATGGGGTTAGCATTGTCCTGTTAACTTTTAATTTCTTTCTCTTTCCCCAAAAACGTTCGCTACATGGAGATTTAAATTGGCGAACTCTTCTAAACCTCCTGAACTGGGTATTAGTGGTGATGGGTGAGTCGTTCCCTCACAATCATTTTCCCATCCCACAGCTTAAACTGGAAGGAAAAATGTGTAAGTTTTACATTTCACTTTTCTGTCATTAATTTAGTCATCTTTTTGGTAAATGTTTATTTCTGTCTCCCCTCCCCGCCCACCTCCCAAGAGTTTTGCATAAATCTCTTAACAGTTCAACAAGTGACTCATGTAGATGGGCTCGCTTAGTCCCTGAGTCACTTTATTATGAAACACTTGAAGTTGAGTATCTATATATAACAATGAGGAAATAATTTTAAACAATTTATAATGTCTGATCTGATCGCTTTAGTGACTAACTCATCAGGCAACCGTGAAAAAGGAAATTAATGAAAATTCACAAAGTCAGGCAAAATTAGTTTAAAAATAATTAGTCTCACGAATTAGTCTAAATAAGTCACAATCACCTTTTACTTCCTTCTCCCCCTTCCCTGAGCTGTTGGTGTTTGATTGACAAGGATGTTGGGTTGGGAAATAAAGATGTGGCTTCTCATACTCGCTCTGCCATGCTGTGACCTTGGAAAAGTCGTGCTAATTCTTTACTTTAGCTTCCTCCTTTCTAAATCAGACTAAAAATAGTATTTGTCCTGCATACCTCACTGGGTAGTGGTAGGTAAAGTGAGATTATAAACAGTAATGTGTTTGGACCCTTCCCCCCAGAAAGATGATAGGTGATTGATTATTCCACAGTTAAGTACATCCTGACAGTCCCTGTCTGACACTTTGTGTCCAAATGGCCAAGAACGAAAGAGTGATGGAGACTTCCCGATCCTGCCAGAAAGGACGGGACGGGAGTCTGGGTTAGTTCCTAGAGCTGGGAAGAGGAAGATAGGTTCCCAGCGTCGGGATTTCTGAATTGAATCATGGGACGCCATCTCCTATACAAATAACAGTTCTAGTCTAGACAATTTTTTTAAAAGAATTTAATCATAAATAGTTTATTGTGATCCAAAGTCTATAAAACTGCAGCAAAGCCCGAATGTAGTATGGGTATCATTTTATGTTTAAAGTGTCCTGGAAGAGTTAGCCCGGGTCTGAATGATAATGAATTTACATCTCTTTTGGCTTCCCAGATGATTTGATATTTGCCTAGGGCTATTGATAGTTTGATTAAACCAGTTTTGGAAGTGCCCCCTGGTCATTCCCCTGGCCTTTGGACTAAAGGTCTGAAACCAATTTTCTTTGCCCAAAGTGAAGGGTTAAGAAGCCCTCTGGACTCTTAGACCTCTTTAATGATCACAGCAACCCTCCAGGTTAGGGGAGGTGGATGCAATGGATCCTGAGCCTCAGGGAGGTGTGGGGACATGCCAGGGTCACATGGTTATTCCCAGGAGGTTATTCTGAACCTTGATAGTTTTCGTTTTTAAGTTCTATTTGTTTACATAATCTCTACACCCCACATGGGGCTTGAACTCATGACCGCCGAGATCAGGAGCCACATGCTGCTTCAACGCATGCCCCTACACCTCTGTGTTTTGACCTGTAATGCAAGGTTATTGTCATGCCTCAAGACAGAGTTCATTGAGTTTACTTTGAGTTGTAGATTTCTTAGGGAGGAAGAATGCTTTTGTCTAGTGTCAATTATAAAGGATGCTTCTGATCTTACACCTGTCTTATCACCAGTTTCCCAAAGGTAAAGTTTTGGAACATTTAGTTTAAACAAAAAATGACTCTTCACACTGATTGGACATGCATAAGGGAGGGATTCTGTTCATAATAAAGAACTACTTGAGGAAAAGACTACTGTTATGTGGAACTGTTACAGTAGAAAATAATTACGTTAGAAAAGACTTTATATTCTAATGTTATATTAGAAAAGACTTTAGATGAACCAGTATTGATCCTTCTAAAACTTTTCGTCTCTGTTATATTTTAAAAGTGGCAGTGGTGTGAATATGAAGGAATTTTAGGGCTTTGAGATAAAAATGGAGTAAATCTTTTGTTCTAGATTTTATAGCTTTTATATTTTTCCTGGTTTTTATAGATGCTTGATGTTTATATTATTTAAATATTCTGTCCTTTCCATAACAAAAGTAAACCTAGCCAACGTTTCTCTCTTTTGGGCTCTGTGCCTCCCAGCGTTCTACATTCTGTTTAGTTAACTCAGGTTGAGTAACTGTTTTCTTCTTGCCGGGTTAGCCTATAGATTTGTTCACGATTGATTTTTAGAAGCACCGAGGGAGAAATCTCTCCGCGGTCAGCGTGCGGCATGCTGTGGAACATAAGAATGTTCCCTGGGGTAGCGGACGGAGCACCACAGTTGGAATCAGAAGGCCCAGACTCACCCCCGCTTCTCCAGTGCCTGACTGTATGACATGGGGCTGGTGACTTGTCGAGATCCTCAGCTTGCTTCTCTGTAAAAAGAGGGTGACACGTCATAGGGCTGGTACAAGGACTAGATGAGATAATGGAGGTAAAATGCTTCATGCCTTCGTAGGAAGTGAGGTTTCACGTAGTAGGCATTCAGAAAATATTAGTTGCCTCTTTTAATCTCCAGGCACAAAGTTGTGAAGTTAAATTGGGGAACAGTATGAAAGCTGGTTTATCAATGTTTAAATATCATCCCAGTGTAAGGTGGTATTTTCCATTGCCTGCCCCCTTCTTTAGCACTTGCAGAGCAAAGGTGTGGGAGAATCAAGGAAAATATGTTAGGGTGAGCAGATCTGGATTTACAGGGTGGTCACCAAGTCTGGAAAGGTGCGTGAACACACAATACACGGCTTAGTTATATAATATTCCCCTGCGTTATGAAATAGTATCATCTGTGGTTTCAGACTTGCTGGCTACGCTGTAGCCTCAGCTCTGTCCCCTATTAGGTGTTTGGTTCAAGGAAGTTCTTTAATCTCTCTGGGTGCTGAGAATCAGATTATGTAAATTATTCTGAAAAGTACTCTGTATAGACTAGGAAGCATCTGACCGGTCTTGTCTTGGTTATTGTTTTAATTTTCCTGGGTGTAGTAGCTTTTGGATTAGGTTTGCGATGGATAGAATTCGTTTTCATTTAGCCAGGAAACCTTTCTCCTACGAGATGAATTGGAAGGCAAAAGGCAATTTGATAGCTTTAGTAGTGGGAAGTAATTTCAAGTATCAGGAAGCCATATTAATTATAGAGAAGGCAGCATCCAAGAATTTGATAGGCTGCTAGGCTGTAGTGAATGGAACAGGTAAGGATAAAGGATTAACGAAGCGCTGGGGCATTAGTAATCCCACAGTCTATTGTGTGGAGTGAGATGTGATAACTCAGGGAAAGGTCCAGCCGCAAATGTAAGGATTGCCCTCATTCCTTGCTGTAGATCTGTAGTGTGGTATAAAGACAAGGGATTTGAAATCAGAGGTCCACTTACTAGAATCTTTGTGGCCCTTAAAAATGTTAGAGGTTACGGATTGAGAGGGCAAAATGTACTATTTCCGAAATCGAGATTTTGCCGCCATTCTGGTTCCTACAGTCTTACTAAAGGGGCTTTCTGATGGATACTTAGCAAGAACAGAAGGAAGAAAACAACTTGCATTTCCCTTTCTTTTAGATGATAACAGAAATGGTGAATTCGTTCTTTCAGTTATTAAGACCCTCTAGTTCATGGAGGGTGTGACCGTCAGCCCCAGAGAAGCGGGGGAGCAGGCAGACTCAATGTTGCTTCCTCTGGTTGCACGTCTTCCTGCTTCCGAATGCTCAGGAGGAAAGCGCCTCCGTGACATGCGGGGTTCCCTATTCCCAAGTCTGCTTTCTTCAGGACAGAGAACTCCAAGTATGTACGTCCCTCCTCCTCCTGTCTCCCCTCCACACACTCACACAAAGACCGGAGCAAGGACTACTCCCTTCCTTGCTGAGATCCTAAAGCAGGGTGCCCCTTTGCCACCAGAGAGCCTCAGTGTCACCAGTGACTGCTGAGTTGTGTCGGAAAGGGAAGTTTATGTAAATGTGTATAAGAAAATCAAGATCCTCCGTAATTAGGGCTTTTCTAGGAGCCTTGAATGTGATGGATGGAACACAGAATAAGCAGGCGGGGAAGAGCATAGAACACAGGCTTCACGTACTGAGAGCTGCACTGAAAGAACTGCAAAGTCAATTCCACAGCAAAGAGGCTGTGGAGGAAATGGGACCAGAAGGGTTATATATAATATGAAAAAAACCAGCGGACTCTTTTATGTAAAACACGGCGTTTTCGTACATTGGAAATGGAAGTGTTAGAGACAGTTTCCTCAGTCTGCCTCCTGTGCCCCCCTGAAAGCCGGTACCTCAGTCCTTGATAGGAAAGCATGTGCCTTCTGGGAAACTTCTCTGTGACTCTCATGTGGCCAGTGTCGAAACTAACCTGAAAGTCCGTTTGGTTGTTCAAAGGTCCCCTTAATCATGTAGTTAGAATGTTTCATTTGATAAACAGCACCTGGCTTATCGTTTCAAACACTGTCAGGAGAATTTTTGAAATCACTAATCGATAGCTTTAATTTCGGTGGGACTGCTCATGAATGGAAGCTGCCCTTCTAACGAACATCGCGTCCGTGTCACAGACTCCTGATGTTTGCCTTAAAAGGCTGTGAAAACACGGTTCTTTGTGTAACCCTGAGAAACTTAGCAGGGCCCCTTTGACAGGCTCGTGGGAATGCCTGCGTTCTCCGCTGCATCTAGAAGGAGGGAGAAGGGAGACATCCAGAGAGGGGCAGGAGGAAGGGACAAAGGCTGTCGCTCTTTTCTGCCCCTCACTCTTTGCCACACTGCACGCGGCACGTCCTGGCCATCGTTCCCTGCTTCCTGCCCCTGTTCTCTTTGTGACCGTGACCCGTCTGACACCCACGGCGATACAAATAGAGCAGGTTTCGTAGTGTCAAGTGTGCTGCCGCCGCCCCGGTACTTCATACGCGTCCCTGCGTGCCCTCACGAGGGCCTGCGTGGCGGGTGGACAGTTGGGTGGCTTGCCCGAGGTTCCCACGCCTGTGACAGATTCGGTGGGTGCTGCTCGGTCAGTTCCTCACGGGACTTCTCCGCTGTTGCTCCCCCTCCCTCCTCCTGAATTGCTGGGTTCCAGTTATGACAACGCATGTCTGCTTTTCCTTCCTTCTGGCTCCTAGGCCCCTTCTCCATGGTCTCCTCGGTGAAGTCTCCGTGATGTCTCTCCGCCCACTAGGCCTCCTTCAGCCCGTTTCTCTTCCCACGCTGCACTCTCTTCCCGAGAGAGAACATCCGTGCTCGTAACTCCAGCCACTGTCTCCCGAAGCCGAGGCCCGTGCCCCCATTCCCACGCCGGGGCCCTCGGCTGGGAACCACACGACGACCCCGCTGTCGTCGCTGCCATCCCCGCTCTGTGGGTGCGCCTCGACGTCAGCAGCGTCGGGAGAGCTGGGCCCCCGGCGTTGCTCTGAGCTGCTGCAGCTTGGCAAATGGCAATGTCGTCCGCCTCGCACACCAGAAAGTGGCTCTTTGTCCTCCCTCCTCCGAGCTCCTTCCTGCAGGCAGCCCCCCCTCCGGACTTGACCGACTCTCAGATTGGCTCACCGGCCTCCTCCCTGTCTTCGGTCTTCAGTTTCCCATGGAGCGTTTGCTGCCCTAAGCTTTGCTCTCTTCCAGTGTTTTCGGTCTAGTCGCCCAAGCGATCTTTCTAAACTGGGAGTTTTCGTTATTTTGCCCCCCCTTTCACAGCTTACTTTCTTCAGTTCCTCCTTACTACGCTCAGCACTGAATACAGACGTCCTTACCTGACGTACTCCCCTGCTTAGTCTCATTTTTTACCATCCGTGTATGCTAGCTCTTAGAAGGCTCTCATGCTTCCGGCCCGAGTACACGTCACTCCTACCTGGAGTAGGGCTCTGAAAGCCCTCGCTGGCGGGACCGATTTCGGTCACGTGGATTTCTCGAGTGTGCTCTTCTGACGCCACGCACTTGTACCTGTGCCCCTGCCTTCTCTCCATAACCGTGTCTCACGTCTACAGCTGTCTTCTCATTTCCACTTCATTTCCTTCCCGCTGACGGTCCGCATCCAAAACTGAACTCCTTATGTGTGTTCTCCCACATCCGCTGTCCCTCCAGACTTCTCCGCCTCAGCAGATGACAGCTATACGCCTTCATTCAGTCAGGGTAAAACCAAAGTTGTCCTGAGTTCCTTGTTTCTCAGCCAATCAGTAAACCCTGTTGTTTTTACCTGCAGAATGTATTTAGAATGTGACTGCCTCGGGGCGCCTGGGTGACTCAGTCAGTTAAGCTTCCGGCTTCAATTCAGGTCAGGATCTCAAGGAATGTGGGTTCCAGCCCCACGTCGGGCTCAGTGCTGGAGCCTGCTAGCTCAGAGCCTGGAGCCTGCTTCGGGTTCTGTGTCTCCCTCTCTCTCTGACCCTCCCCTATTCCCGCTGTCTCTCTCTGTCTCTCAAAAATAAAGAACATAAAAAAACTTTTTTTTTAATGTGACCGCCTCTTGCTCCTTCTGCTGCTGTGACCTCATCCGGCCTTCGTCACCCTTGCGTAGATGACTGCAGTGGCCTGTTTCTGCCCTTCCTCCCCCAAATCTTTCTTATCACAACAGCCAGAGTAGTTCTTTAAACAGAAAATCACATCTTCTACCTCCTGCCCACGGCTTCCCATCTCTCAGAGGAGAGGCGTCTGGCCTCTTTGACCTGTCCCACCCTCTCTCTGTTGTTACTTCTCACCTCACCTCCTTTGACTCTGCCTCTGGTCTCTGTTCAAATGTCATTTTCTCTGTGAGCCTTCCCTGGCTGCCCATCGTAGATGAAGGCACCTACCCTGCCCTGTTTGGTCTCTATGCCTTCATCATCTGTTAATACTGTTCTTCCCAGCTAGCCTGTAAACTCCATGAGGTCAGGGACTTGGTCTCTTTAGCTTACCACTGTTTTCCTTGCATCTCAAGCAGTGCACAGCCCTTAGTGGGCACTCAGTAGGACTTGGTGACGTCTAGGGTGGTAGGTAAGTCATGGACTCGGTAGTGGAACAGACCAGCCGGTGCAGTGAGTCCCGGCCCCACCGCTGGTGAGCTGTTTGACTGCTTCCAGTCAGACTACTTAGCCTCAGTTTCCTAATCTGTAATGTAGGGGTGTGTTAGTTCTTACCTTTCAGGCTGTTTGTTTGGAGGGGGGATTAAAGAAGCCTATGAGACGCTTAGCTCTGTACCTTGCCCATAATAAACTATAAATCAAGATCAGTTGTTGCTACCGATAACTGTTGCTAATTCTTACCAGGCTACATTCCAATTGCTTTTTACTCTTCTGTCTCCCGTCTCCTCCTGGGATATTGACCTTGATTTTGTAATAATAACGATAACCTGGTTGTTGTCAGAGGTGAGGGAAAGGGATGAAGGGTGGGGGAGGAGTAGTTGATGGTGGTCACAAGCACAAATGTGATGATATAAGGTAAATTAGTTCTGGGGGTGTAATGTAAAGGAACAAAAAGAACACAGCAGCAATGTGGTGATAACAGTACTAGTAATAATCATAGTAGCAATATCATTTGAGTGCTTACTGAGTTCCAGGAAGTACCCTGTAAGTCATCACATTCTGGTAGAACTTCCTATAGAAAGTAGAAACGGTCTGTATCTGCACTGTCCGTAAAAGTAGCCGCTAGCTAGCTACTGGCGTTTGAAATGTGACAGTGTGAATGAGGAACTAAACTTTAAACTTTATTTAATTTTAATTTAGATTTAAATAACCACCTGTGGCCAGTGGCTACTGCAGTTGGATTTCAAAGCTTCAAATTCTCTAGATATATTAATCCATTCACTATTCAAGACATCCTCTGACTTAGTTAGAGTGTAGATGAGGAGATTGGGTTCTTGAGTGGTTAAGTAACTTGGCCAAGGTCACGCAGCTCTGGGAGGCAGAGAGCTGAGGTTGGGAGGTTCCGTCTCCAGCTAAATCTGGTTCCAGGGGCTGTGCCGGCTCCTCCTGTACCACTACCCCTTCATGTCACTCACAAGAATTGAAGTTCCACAGGCCAAGGGACAACATGACATCTGTGTTCCTACTGCAGGGGAGGCCAGGAAAGCAAATTTTGGGTTCCGACCCCGGTGAGGTATCTCTCAGAAGGTGGGACATTCCCGAAACATAAAGTATTCGAAAGGTTCCAGACCAGGGGGCTTGGCGGCTCCACCTCTGTATACAGTTTTCTCCCAGACTTAACTTTGCAAACAATGGAACAGTAACAAAATATGCCCTACTACCATATTGCTACTATCTCTCATCAAATGCTCTCTCTTTCCCCCAAAGGTGGACCGATCAAATATCTTATTAGTTACTGTTTCTAAGTCCAGGATGTTTGGGCCACACTTACTCTTTTGTGTTACTGTTCTCTTATGGTACTCTGTAACTAGTGAGCCACCAACTGACTTTTTTTTAATGTTTATCTATTTATTTATTTGGAGAAAGGGAGAGAGAAGCACACCTGAACACCTAAGAGGGGGAAGAGCAGAGAGGGGGAGAGAGAAGCCCAAGCAGGCTCTCCACTCGACATGGGGCTCGATCTCAAGAGGCGGACACTTAACTTACTGAGCCACCCACCTCACCGCCTACTTACATTTTCTAAAATATTAGGAACAGAGGAAGGGGAGAAATTGGTTAAAAACATAAATATGTATTGGTCAAACTAAGGAAGAAACATGAATGGATACTTCTGCCTTAACTTTTGCCATTGGTCCTGAACCCATAGTTGGTATTAACTCCTTTTCTCCACTACCCATACCATGTTCTCTTTGCCCTCAGCCAGATGATTGTAGGTTTTTATCTGACTAGAACACCTCGGCTTTCATTCCTGGAGTATCTATGTTCCTGATGGTCCTGCCTACATGGCATTACTTCCGACTTCCATTATGTTTTACCATTAGAAATGGCAAAACTAGAAGGTATTTCCGGTTCCAGACACACACCTCCCTCTTCTCACTCTGGAGCAGCCATCCTCTCTACCCTTGAAAATCAAGATTCCTTGCTCCAGAAAGTTGTGTAACCTCATTTTTTGTGTGTCTTTTTAGTGTCACAAGGAGCTCAGAATTGCTAGGTTGCAGTTTAAGCTTACAAATCAGTGGAGGCTTTGTTAAGTCCCTTGGTGAAATCATTCTTTCCTTGGGTACCGAGACTGTTAAACCAGCAGAACTAGAGTTGCGGCCATGAGCAGGGGGAGGGGGCGGGCGAGGAATGCAAGCTGGTCATTAGGTGTGATGACAGGGAGGAGAAAATGTGTACTTGTTCCTTGCCCACATATTCCGGCTGTTGGAGAATGAGTGTCACATATTATTCACTGGTTACAGGCATCCTGTGGGACATTAACCTCATGAGGTGTTGTCCCCCAGGTAGCATAGGATCTGAATTTCCGGTGAACGATTTAGCATTCTGAAAGATCATCTTTCTGGAACCTGGGGTACTTGGTACAACCAGAAAATCCCATTAGCATCAACCCATTGCTGTATTTTTTTCACTACAAAATCCTGAGTGAAATACCATAAAGGTAAATGAGGCATTGAGTAATTCTGTGGATGACAGAGGCGTCGCGGACAAGAAAGGCAGAGTAAGCGTCCTTCATATAAGAACTAACAAATGTGCCCACTGAAGGTTGAGGGTATATGCTTGAAATCAACTGTGTCTTCCTAAAGTTAAGATGGGGTATGAAAGTTCATTCTTAATTGTTACTTGGAGGCACAAGCAAAGCAAAATTAAATTGAAAGGGGATTTGAATGAGTTCAGACCATTGGTCGCTGGCTCAGTATGACCCTGGGCCAGATGCCTAACTACTGGTAGCTGCCCATTCCTCACACCTGTAAAACTGGGGCCATGATACTTGTGTGTGGAAAACTGTGAACCCCTCCAGTGAAAGGTACTGTGTGAGTGCAGTGTCCGCAAATAACCGTGGCCCCCCCCCACTCCCCGCTCCTCCACATGCCCCGTGTTAAAATTAAGCGGTGCTTAAAAAGAGATTGCCCATGAAAATGATGTCCTCACATTCATGTTGTACATGCTCTCCCAGCATCTGATACTTTTCCTTCACAGCACTTATCACAGTTGGTGATAGAGTATTTGACTGTTTGAATAATGCTTCTTTCCTCCATGCGATCCCAAACCCGTGAAAACAGCAGGGTGCAGGTTAGCCTGTCCACTGTCGCATCTCCAGTGCCCTGCTCAGTGCCCGTGTGTGGTTAGGTGTTCCATAAATATTTACTGAATGGATGAATAAATGAATAATGCATGTTCCCATGAATTCTGCCCCAAAACAAAGCAAAAAATAAAAAATACTTGAGAGGCCAAATTAAGGGGGTAGTTCTTCCGCGCCCGCCATATGAGAATCTAACGCTGTATCCCATATAAATAAAAAAGTGATTCCTGTTGGTCATAATCTGATGGTGGGAAAGGCGCCATGAAAAATTTATTGGAGTAATTTTCAACAGCGTAAATGTTTAGTAACAGATGCACACACATGGCAAGTTGCCTCCTTCAGCTGCCATCTGTCAGACAGCTATCCTGGCAGGACTGGTCCAGGAGAATGGGACCAGCAGCTCTCTCACACGTATTTCAGTTCCATTTTGAAACTTCTTCTGAAAGCCTTCAAGGAGGAAGGAGGTTCCCATGTCTGTCTGCTCAATAATGGTGTATTACAGCACCTTGTTGAACCATGAAGTCCATTCGATGTGTCATAATGCACAACAAGGAAGTATTTTCTCTCAAGTGTTTTGTCAGAAGTCAAACTAAATAATGGCACTAGGAAACTCACTCAATTACAAATAACTGGGTCCAACAGAGTTCATTGCAGATTGTGCAACTGACAACAGAAACTGGCATGAGATGAAGGCCATAATCCATGCTGGTCATCATTACTGTGTATGATAAATATGTATTTTTTCAAACAGGGCAAAGACAGTAAACTCTATAGAAAAATACAGTGTATCTCCATACGTACATGCAATTAGGTTATCCCCAGTGAAAGCAAAATGATTCCTGGCCTGGACATGCCTTTCAATAAAAACTTTACCAAGCTTTTTTTTGCTGTGTAAAGATGGAGACAGTGTTGGCCTATATAAATTTACCCTGTGCATGACCAGTTAGGTTGGTGGTGTGTCATAAGTGTGGGCCAACTTCCATAAATGTCTCAGTGCTTAGCGTAATGCCCGGTACCCAACCGGGATTTAGTAGATACTTGTTGAATGAATGTTCGAGGACCAGTGGAGGCAATTCCCTGTGGACTCCCAGCATGAAAGCAGGCCTCATAGCCTTAGATCCAGCTGACTGTGGATTAGAGCTTGGAGTACACCAAGTGCACCAAGAAGAACACAAAGCAAATTGCTTATCACTACTGTGTATGCATAATAAGCTTCTAAGGGCTGTATGATTTCCAAGATGTAAATCACCAGGTATGTGTTATTTTGGGAGCGAGATGTCTAACAGTGGCTGTTTTGGAGAGTAAATCTATCTGAGTCTTGTCTTGGTTTAGTTGCAAGAATGACTAATTTTAAACTAGATTCTCACATGATTCAAAAGTGTGTGAATGACTCAGCCCATTAATGTCCTTAGCTCCTGTGATCTCCCCTCCCAGTGAAACGATAGCTATAAGGCAGTAATGATAATTGGAGGAGGAGGAAACCTTGACTTTGTCCTAGGGCAATAAAATGACATACTGAGTAATTGCACATGTATATAATACTGTTAGAAAGAAATGAGGTATATTATGAATATTTAAAATCTGTTAAAGCATGTTGGAAATGATACGGGTAAGGACGACATTCCGGCATCTGTTTCGACCATGATCACTTCTCCTAAAACAATCAGCCTCTTCATAAGGGAGAGAGCCACCAGAGACCTAACTTAGTTTGTTGACAGCTCGTTCATCACCTCTTCCTTGCTGATAGAGAGAAATATTGCAGTCCCAGGAGCGTTGGGTTCCAACTAAATGTAGCTAAACAGTCACACGAGTGGTTTTGAGCAGAAACTGAGCAGTTCGTTGGGGAGCCACTGGAACTGTTGGGTATTTGTGTGTTTTTTCCTGTTCTGGCTCCATCTTTTTGAAAAATTGAACAAAGGTCTGTATATTTCAGAGTCCATACCTTGTGCGTATCTCTGCTTTTGCTAAAGTCCCCAGTGCCCGAGTCCCCAGGTCCAGTGGACAGGTCTCAATCCTTAATATAGCTTGACTTTTCCATTGCAGCGTTTGACAGATCTTGAAATTCCTTCCTGGACTTCAGGGGTATTTTCTTTTGTTTGTCATCTTAAGTCGTGTCCTTTTTCTTTTTAGGTTCCTTTAGCTGCCCCATAAATGTGGTATTCTCCTACGTCTATCCTTTGTCCTTTTTTATTTCTATTTATTCAGTCTTCTTGGTAGCCCTGTTCGTTTCCATGGTTTCTGTTAAGATCTATGCAGTGATTCTTCTGGGCGGTGTTTCCATGTCAGGCTGCTGAGCTGCTGGCCTCTGCATCCAGGCACCCCAGAGATATATGTGTAATGATAACAACAATAATAGTAATAATAACAGCTACTCATTACTGAGTATTTCCTGTGCTCGACAGCTCAGCGCTTCATTGCTTCATTCCATCTGTTTTTCTCAGCAACTCTGTGAGGCAAATACTGTGATTATTTTCTATATATAAGTGAGGAAACCTAGGCTAGATGCACTTCTTAACTTTTCCAAAGTCATTCAGTCAGTAGCAGAGCCTCACATTTAATCTCAAGTCTAGAGCCCGAGTTTTTAATCACAAATTCTTGGGTTAGCATATCAACGTGGAATCGTTTCCTTTCCCCTCTCTCCTTCATGATTTTTTCCATTATTCTCTGTCCTGCTTGAAAGGACTATATTTCATCCCTCAAGTAGAAATCTGGGAGTTGCACTGGATCCGTAACTATTGTGGGTCATGGAAGCACTTTTATTTTCATGGCTAAAATGTCTCCTTTCCATTAAACAGAGGTTTCAAATTTGTGGGCTTTAGGCTGTTGTATTGTCTGGACTATGCATTGTTATGAAAACTAAAAAACGTGCCACAGAAATCTAGATTTCTAATTTTCCTTGAAGAACTTGGACTTGCTCTGTCACGGGGCCACAGACATCTGGAGCTGCGTGGCGGCTTCCTCTCACCTGGGGCCGGTCCTGTCTGCGTACCGTGACCCTCACCACTTCCTGCTGTCCTCTTACTGGGGGCTTCCTCAGACCTTTGCCCGTCCGGCCCTGTAGGCATTTATGACACCTGGTAAAGGCTGTCGTTGGGCTTTCCCAGCTGGTCTGCTTCCTCTCTAGTTTTTGCCCTAGTACTTGAATGCTTTTCTTAAATGAAATCTGTTATCTGCCTTCTCTTAGCATTTGTGATTTATGTTTCCCCACTGGCTCCTCCTTCTCAGCCCACAGACAAGTTCAAGGCTGTATGCCAAAGGTGAAAGGAAAAGAATAAAAATTTTCTTAACATCCACAATATGCCAAAGTTAAACCCAAGCGTGGCTTAATTGATCCTCCCAGCACTGAGGGGGGTGTCCCTGAACCCTGATTCAGGGGTAAGAGAAACCTGAGGCCTGGAAGGATTGTCCCAAGATCCGTACACTGGGTTGTTTCAGATCTGTCTGATCCCAGGTACATGTTCTTTTTCCTCCATTGTGTCACCTTGGTTTCAAGCCACTCCTAACCTCTTTGCAAATAAGTGAGTCTCTTTCCCGTGATCTGCTCCTGTCTCTCTCTTCCTTTCCTGCCAAACTTTCGTTCCCCTGTTAACACAGAACTCCCTTCGTCTCTTTTCTCATCTCAGTACGGTGTCATTTGGCCGCCCCATAGTTCACTTGTTCCTCACCATTTTGTGAGCGCCTGCCGTTCTCCAGGAAGTGCACTGGACACAGGCAAACGGCCCTTGCTGAGAGAGGCTTCCCAGGCTGGTGGGTTGGGACAGGCAGATCGTTCCCCCACAGGGTACAAAATCCCTGGTAGTGAAGTCCAGTTTCTGTTTAGGCCTTATCTCACCTGCGCTCTCTTGCATCATTTTCCCCCAAGGACGAGCATGTCTGTCAGGAAAACTTTCCCCTTTTCCTTCTTCTGCGGGCATTCCTCACCCCTGGTTTTCTTCTTTGCTTCTTTGAGAGTTCCTTTTGCATCTCTTTTCCATCTGTTCCCTTTTGCTCATTTAAAACGTCTCTCCTGCTGTGTACCAGATCTCTCCACTCAGACAGACTTTCAGGGTTGCCCCTTCTTACCTTAGGAGAAGATCCTTTCCTTGGTTGCCCATGTTAACTATTAAAGATCTTGGCATCCGCAGCGATCCCTTGTCCGACTCTCGCAAAAACACTTGGCCACCGTGCTTTAAAAGTGGCATCGTGGTGTGGTCAGGTTGCCAGCACCTCTGCTGTTAGTTAACGCACAGCAGAAACTCCCTTCCCCCTTCCTGTCTGGACTGCGTCTCGTACGCTTTAACTATAGCAACGATTTTTTAAAAAGTTTCTTACGGTATCTTACTTTACTCCCTAAAACCTCCTAAAATTGTCTTTCCTGCAGCTCCAAGGCCAGGTCTCACTTTCAGAGCTGTTCACCATCTGCTCTTGATCGACTTTTCTGGTTTCTGTCTGGATTAGCCACAGTTCTTAGCACTTGGAAGGCACTCACTGGAGGGGGAAGTGGGTGCTGCATAAAAACCTGACTTTTTCTTCTCCCGAGGGCAGTATCAGATTCCCATTATGTAAGTTTGGTATCTGCAGAGTTTACCTCTTGGTAGTTTCTATCATTTTAAATTATAATGGCATAAAGATTAATAATCTGTGAAGTGTTTTAAAAAACTTCTGCTCAGGGGCACCTGAGCTCAGTTATGCGTCTGACTTTGGCTCAGGCCCCACATTGGGCTCTGTCTGGGCTGACAGACAGCTCAGAGCCTGGAGCCTGCTTTGGATTCTGTGTCTCCCTAGCTCTCTGCCCCTCCCTCACTCATCCTCTGTCTCTCAAAAATAAAATAAAATAATAAAAAAACTAAAAAGAAACCCTTCTGTTTCAAAAAAATTTTAACCCAGTGTATGTGCTGAATTGTGTTGCCCCAAAATTAATGTTAAAACTCCTAAACCCCAGTACCTTAGAATATGACCGTTTTGGAGATGGCGTTTTTAAAGAGGTAGTTAAGTTAAATTGAAGTCATTGATCCAGTATGACTGGTATCTTTATTAAGAAAGGGGAATTTGGACACAGACACCTAGAAGGAAGACCATGTGACAGATGACACAGGGAGAAGATGGCCGCCTATAAGCCAGAGACTTCCCACCTCCAGATCAGAGAGAAAACAGTCTCCACCTAGAAGCCACCTAATCTGTGGTATGTTGTTGTGACAGCCTTAGAAACCAATACACCCAGTGGCTTTGGATTCCTTTAGAATTTAAGTCCTGCATCAAGGAACTTGATCCTCGGGAAAGGAATGGACTGAGGATCCAGTAAAATCTCTCCTGCCATCTCACGTTTCTTTGAAGTATTTGAAATCTGTCCTGGGGAAGGAGAGCCATCCTTACCTTTTTTGGACTCAATACCACTTACAATCAGCTACCCAAAGAATGACTTTCTTGCTTCCCATTTTGGAACTATTCAACTCACTTCTCTTGAAGATACAAACAAAGCAAGAGTCCACGACAGATATCCTTAATCCCCACTTACCGCATTGATTTAAACAGATAAGGAGGTCAGTATTTTCCAGGCTCTCGTTTTGATGGCTCGAGCACAGGAAGTTCTCTCTGGCACGCAGAGCTGTGCCAACCGAGCATCACGTTTCCAGAGAAGATGCTTGCTGCCGTGAATTTATGTGCTTTCCAGCAGTTTTATTGAGGGTCTGGCCTTGGGGAAAATGAGTATTTTGAATTGCTAAATTTGGCTTATTCAGGTTTTCCCAGCCCTATTTCAGGTCGCCGTGTTGTCGACGTCAAAATGCCTATCGATTCTCCACCTCCTCCGCCCCCATCACCCGGCCACATCCTCTGCTTTGGTGGTAATGGAGCTGAGGACATTAAATCTGTTGAGTGGGTTAGAGACCTTACTGGAAAAGAAGTCCTGCATCTGCTGATCATCTGCTCCACTCTGCTCTGATTTCCCTAGATTAAATAATAATTTCAACCCATGAAAGACCTTGAGAAGTTCACCTTCATACATGCTGATAATAGCACTATTAACATATCAGGTGGATGTGAGTCCATTTTATTTTATAAATCCAGAAAGAAAGACTATAATTCTTTTCTGAGAACTTGTCATTTATTTTCTATACCTACTCTGAACTTCTCGTGCTACAGTCTTGAACTTGTTTCATCTTGTTCTGTCCATTATAGAAGTAGAGAATAGCTAGTCACCGTGTATAACAGCTCTTATTCTTGAGACATGAGGCATTGTTAAATTGCCTTTCTACCTTCTCTTTTCCAAACTGAGCTTTATTGGTACTTTAGCCTTCCAGGACTTATTTAAAACTTTTAATTACATATAAGATGTGTCATTAAAACCTCTCCATATTTCTCACGGCTCTCTTTGATGATGGATCCAGCACTGGTTGACTATCTCCCGTCCAGCAAGAAGACAGTTTCTATACTCTGTGCAATAAATTACAGTTAGGCATTTTGGTTTCATGGTTAATTTTTATTTTTTGATTTAGCTAATTAAAATGCACAGCAGTTAAACAAAAGAACATTATGTAATTCTTCTTTCCATAACAAAGGGTACTTGAAACAGATAAATTGCAGGTAGTCTTTTAACTTTACACAAGTTGACATTCAGATTCAGAGAGAGAAATATATTCCATGAACTGGAACCAAAAGCAAGAATTGTCTGGATCTATCTGCAGTGTTAACATTGCCTCCAACCAACTGGATTACAGTAAACAAGTCATTTCACTTCTTTCTGTATAATTTTATTTATTTATGATCCTGAGGGAGGTGGACCTCAAGGGGAGATGACTGCTCAATTGTCTTCCAGCTTTGAAGTTGTGCTGTAGGCTCTCCTAATGACAGTTGAGCCTATCAGTTGTGTGTTTTAGTGGGAAAGTATAGTTGAGCATGTAAGATTAATTTGTTTGAAATCTATTGAGTCCATCTATTGAATACTACCTACTACATGCCAGGTGCTCGCAAACACAGTGATAAATCACACATTTTTCAGAGAGTCTGCATTTTGTTAGGGGTAAGAGACGTGTAAAGATAAATGCAATCGAATATTAAGGGCACTGTGGTACATCTAAGGCATGTTGGGACGCAAGAGGGAGAGTTTGGTGAATTTCGTGGCAGGTGCATGCATCAGGAGGCCAAATACGAAGGCCTGAAGAAGGGCAGTCGTGGCAAAGTGGGGCAGGAGGCAGGGACAGCAGCTTGATGGCAGTGGCTAACGTTTGAGGTTGAGGAAATAGAAACAGTGGGTACAGATGATTTTTCTAAGGAGCTGGACCACAGAGAGAAAATACTTGAGGGGAGTGGGCAGGGATTAGAGGAGGTCATTTGTTAAACTTGGGAGTGAAGAGCCATTCAGAGGTTTGGGAGGGGGGGGTGGGGAAGAGCTTCTAGAGGGGAAGGTTCGTCCTGACAGAGGTGAAGGTGGAATGAGGACTGGACTTGAAAGCAAGATTAAGGATGGAAACAAGAAGAGATATATGGGCCACTTGGATGAGAAAGCAGACATAGCAAAATGTCAGTTGTGGCATCTAGGAGGTGGATGAATGGTAAAATATAGTTCTTTCAACTTTGCCACATGTTTGGAAGTTTTGTAATAAAGTATTGGGAAGGACAAAAGGAATATAGGTTGAGCGTTTAGCTTTGAACAGAACAGGGGACACTTAACCCCTTGTGGCCGCAGATGGCGAAGTTCCAGATTAAAGCCTCACCTTCTTTGTGAAGTCGGAGCCCAGAGGGGGCTGAGGGCCAGAGGAGCCCTGAGCAGAATGAGAGCTGGAATCCCCACTTGGGGAGGAGAAGAAGGGACTGGGCCGACCTGGGGAAGAGGAGGAAGCCATGAGGCTCAGGTTCTCTTGAAGTCAAGGGCACAGAGTTGCACTGGTGTGAGATTTTCCGCAGTAGTTGTCGGGAGACAAGAAGTGAACAGGGCGTTGGAGCGAGGGTTGAAGACAGCGATGAGTAGATGGGAATGAATAGCTCTCCCCAACTGTCTACCAGCTGTCTGTTCTGGAACATGTCCCAGGCTCTCTGTTCTGTTGGGATTGTGTTTTCTGCCTCACCGTATTTTTATTTGAATGAAATGACGTAAAAACAATGTTAACAAAACAGTGCTGTTGTTAACCTTTAACTAAGGTAATTGTTTTGTCTTCCTCAGGTAAAAGAAGAACGTCCCGAGAAAATACCAGATCTAAAATTATTAGTGGAGAAGAAATTTTTGGCCTTACAGAATAAGAATTGTGACACAGACTTTCAAAATAATGCAAAATTTGTACAGTTTAAACAACAGCTGAAAGAACTAAAGAAGCAATGTAAGTCCACATGCTTTGCTTTGGTTTGGCTTTTTGAATTTGGGGAACTGACCTCATACACCACCCCAGAAAACCGACTTTATTACATAAAGTCTGCCTATCTGCTTGGCTTGATCCTCTTTCTAAATTGCTTTTTAGTGTTGTTGCAATTCTGCATTTTGCCTAACTTTTGGTTCACATCAGCCTGTCCATTTCTGAAAGCCAACAGTTTCCACAAAGTGCTAAGAAATTCCCCAGCAGCTAGACGCGGTTCCACGGTGTTGTCCCGCTGCCGGGGAGAGGAATTGGGAAAGTTAAACGGAACTGTTTTATGAAAATAGCAGTGGTGTTTTTCAGATTTTAAACTGCTGTGCCACGCTTTAACAGAACCAGTTTGATTCTGGTTTTGCCGTTCCGAGGAGGGGTAGCACTGCTTTCTCAGCCTCGTTTTTTCTGTTCAGCTGTGAACCAGAATCCTCCCTTTCGTCTTTGCAGTAGCATAAAGGCCATGTGATTGTGATTTGGATTCCAACATAACTTTGATTTAAAAATGGAAAAAGAAATGATTCATTATCCAAAAAAGTTTTGTAGACGGTATTTGACAGAAATCTATCTTTTCTGTACAGAAGTACATCCGTCCTTTTCTTTTCCTCTTTGCATAATCCACTTAACAACTCCATGTAATTTGATCATTTTTACATTAGTTTTGTCTGTCATTCCTTTAACCTCACGACTCTTTCATTCCTTACAGAATTGGATAGGGAAGCAGGTAACTTTTTTGTAAACTTTACTTTCCCATCACCTTCATTTGCATACGCACGGAGCCCTGCGGTATGACATGTAGATTGACTTCATGTCCTTATTTGTCCTGAGTGGAGGGATTCGTATTTTGAAATAATGCTTTCTTTTAAATATAAGCATTTTCTTTAAATTGATGCTGAGATCTCAAAAAATGACTGAGGAAGCAGCTTTACTTTTGTCTATCTTACAAGTAACTTAAGTTTCACAATTTGGAATGTTTTGCAATCATGATGAGACTTTTGCTTTAATGTGGATTTAAACAGTAAGCATTTTCTCCACATTTTAGTCTATTTTTTTGTTCTTCTTTGAACATCACAGCTACCAAACTCCTTCTAATATAAATTGCGTGGTCCCCGCAAATGGGTAATAACTCCCCAAACAGGTAATATAATCATTCGCTAGTGTCTTTCTCTTCTTAAACATGCAAGTGAATTTCAGTTTTTGGTGTTGGTCCAAGTAGCCACATGTATTTCATTTTTCTGTTGGAGCCAATAATGACAAATTATCCGATCATAATTCTTGATTTTCTAAAATAGATATAATACATATTGAAGGATAAATATCCAAAACTATAAGTTTCTTCCTCCTTTGTTATTGTTTACAAAATTACTATTCCTTAAGAGACAGCTACAAAGATTTTTAGAATCATACACTCCCAGGGACATGCTTTCTCATGAAGACTATGTCATTCAACAAAATGATAAATGTTGGAATCATGGTTATTATTTCTTTAATCCTCTCTAAAATGGTCAGGGGATGGTGTTGGGGGTGGTTTCCAAATGCCGGCAGCACGACACATCATCTAGATAGACAGTTAATCTTTATGACACAGTAAATTTATACTGAAAGAAATGCTTCTTTATACCAGGTTTCTCTATATATGTAACACTGGAATTAAGACAACTTTCCCTTTTAGTTTCTCCTAAAATACTCTTTTCAAAAGTTTTTAACTTTCAAAGGATGGAGCAAGCAAATATTAATACTTTCTCAAAGTGCTCTGTAAGATGTGTGTACGTGACTTGCAGATGCGGTTTTCAGCGCAGGATTCTTACTGTCCAAGTAATACCGTGTGCAGTGGGCTCTGTTCCTTTAGCTTTAATGCTGCTCTGAAGATGCCGATTAGCATCGGGAGCCGCACCCCCGCCCCGTGTTTGTGGAGCCACATCAGAGGGACTGGGGTTTATACAGGAGCCACCGAATGTTTGTTTGTTGAGAGATGTCCTGAAGGCAAGGAATTAAAATAATAATTTTTTTTTTAAAGACTGGAAACTATAGGCCAGTGAGAGATTCTTGCTTCAAGTTGCCTATGTTGGCAAAGCGAAGCTGACCCTGTTTTATGGGTCTACACGGATCAAAAGTGTTCTTTTCTGAAAATCACCACCACGCTCTCAACCACCTTTATTTACACAAACATAAATTGCGTGGAATTAAATTTTGCCAATTGGGGACCCAACCACAGCAACCCTAGGAAGCCTTTTTGCGGGGGGTGGGGGAGAAGCCGAGATGGGGATTGAAATCAGGTGGCCTGAGGAAGTGGCGTGCAAGCCGATGGCGGAGCAGCAAGTTAAGACCCTGTACATCTTCAGAGTCGGCCAGGGCTTCCAGAGAGCGCTTGTTTACACGGGCTGTAGCTATTGACATTCATCGCCTTAGAAATCAAAACTGAGACATTCTTAAAGTTATTAACCCATTTAAAAATCAGTTATAAACCCCCAACATGTTACCATAAGGAGGATTAGGAAATACAGCTATGTATTTTCCAAACATGATGAGAAATGAGTGAGAGGTGTGAAATTGTTTTCCATTTTTGCAAATCTCTTCAGTTTGCGGCTTTAATAGAAGGCAGCTGGACCCTCTTACTTGCTTCCGCCCTCTGTCCGCGGTGGTTCATTGTTTTGGTTGAAGCCTACAAAGAAAATCTGGCCCCACACATCGGTGGTTGGACTTGCTGAAAGGATCATGCAGACCACCCGAAGTTCTCATTTTGAGAACCACAAATTTGGGCCAGAGATCAGTAAACTATAGCCTGTGGGCCAAGTCCAGCCTGCGTCCTGTTTCTCTAGGTCCTGGGAGCCAAGAATGGTTCCCCCCCCCAGTGTATTTAAGCTGTTGGAAAATTTAAGAGAAGAATAATATTTTGTGACATGTGAAACTGACATAAAATTCAGGTTTTAGCGTCCCAAATAAAGTTGTGTTGGAATGTGGACCCACTGATTCGTTTCCACGTCGTCTGTGTGTGCCTGCCGCTGCGGTGGTGGAGCTGAGTAGTTACATCAGAGACCATCTGGCAAGCAGAGCTTTGAGTGTTTGCTACCTGGCACCTTCCAGAAAACGTTTACTGATCTCTGATCTAAACCATAATCAGAAACAAGGACAGTATTGGAGGAGGGGTGTTTGTTTGCTTTTTTTTTTTTTAGCTCTAGATTTTCCCATAAATACCATACATTTGTCTCTGGTGCATTCCAAATGCTTTGAGTGACTGCTGTATGTGAATCATTGCATTTGGTGCTCCGAAATAAATAAAAGACAGAGAAGACAATACGTGCAAGCATGAAATAATGTGAGAAATATTAATAACAAAGAAATCAAAAGCAAAGAAAAATTGCAAGAAACCACTGTTACACAACATAGGAGGGAGTCAGAATAGAAAAATGCAGCTTTTATTTGTCGGGCTAATATACTGCCGCCAGGCAATTGGTAGGGGCTGTGTGGAGCTGTATGTTCAGAAAGATTCAGAGGCTGGATTCAGGCCCAGGGTTATGGTGGGAAAGAGTAGGCATGGTACAAAAACCTGGTATTTGCTGTCCCAAGAATATAAACACAGCAGGTGGGCTGTACTCATTTGGAGATAAGAGTACTCAGAAGGTAACATCCTTACATTGCACATGGTAATTTTTTTAGTAGTTCTTTGTGTCTTGAGGATATTATAAGGCATTGGATCCAACTTCTTTGGACAGTTTACAGACCCCTGATCTACCCACAATCAGGGGCACCTGCGTGGCTCAATCAGTTAAGTGTCCGACTCTTGATTTCAGCTCAGGACATAATCTCATGGTTTGTGTGACCAAGCTCCATGTCGGGCTCTGCGCCATCAGTGTGGAATTCTCTCCTGCTTTCTCTCTGTCCCTCACCTGCGTGTGCCTGTGTGCACACACTCCCAACTTTGCTCTCACTCTCACTCTCTCTCTCTCTCTCTGAAAACAAGTAAACATTTAAACCACATTCAGAGACATTTTTTTTTTTAGCTTCAGATTTTTCCATAAATACCATACCTGGGGACCCATTGTGTTGTTTATTAGAGATACTATGTCTGTCCCAGCTTCCCAAGATTATTACGAAGATCAAGAGAGAGAATCTTTGCAAACTAAAACCTTGCTTTAGATTTCACTTATTATTGAGAAAAGTCCTGTAGAACATAGTGGAAAGACTATGAGCTTAGCAGTTAAAGACCTGGGTTTGAGTCCCTTACCGTGTATCCTGGTCTCCCTGCTGGCGTCACCCATTTTTCTTGGTTGTGATTCTTGGAGGCATACAAATCAAGATTGATTAAATATAATTTTTACACCTGGTAGTGTCAGTGACAACTGAGTTAGGGAACAATTCCAAAGATAAAAATTCCATTTCCCTCAATGAGAATCATGTTGTTAATGAACCCAAGTTTTAAAACCCAGCAGTATCACTTGGTTTAGGGAAGACGTAACCGTACTTTCTTGAGTAAAGTGATTTTCACTTATCTAAACAATATGTTCAGGCGATTTCTCTCTTCCTTGACTCTCTTACTTGAACTGTCTTCACCATTCCAACTCCTGGTTTCCTGTAGTTTTGCATCAGGAGAACTTAATTAGAATGTGCAGTACCCCTGTATGGACACTTTTCTCAAGTCATCAAACAATCTTTCTTCCTGTATTCATTTACCTACTCTATAATCAGCAGGCGTGAGACATTTCAGTGCAACTCAGCAAAACAGAAATTGACATTAGACAATAATTCGATGTTTAGAAACCTTTCTAAAGGGTTCACTTTGTGATCAAAAATAGAATTGACCGAATCTGTGATTAGATTAAATCAGACTGTGATTAGATTAAAATCTAATACGTTGAAATGCTTGGAGTAAAGGAGAGCACTTATTTAATGCAAGTTTGCTAATCTGAAGATCTTCACCAGAAATTTAGACAGTGTGGTTAGGTCACATATGAGATCTATAGGATATAAGGTGTGGAGGTCATTGAATCCACGAGTAAATTTAGAAATCGGTTCAGTGATGGTGACATTTGATACTGTAATTTGTAATTACGTGGACTCACAAATCAGCTCAGTACCCTCTTTTTAAACACACTTAATTTAAATATAAAAACTGTCAGAATAGGGAGTGGCCATTCACGTCCCACAGGATTCACCCTCTGCCGTTGAATGGGGGGCTCATGGGGAGCTTGGCAAGAACGTCAGAACCCCTTCACTTTGCTGTTCTTAGTGGGTTGCTTTCCTTTTCCTTCCACATCGCTTCAAAACCACAGTGCAGTTCCATGAGGGCAGGGACTTGGATGTTTTGCTTACTGCTCTAGTCCTTGAACCCCAGCCTGATGTCTAGGCACATGGTATGTACAGCGCTGGTCTTTGATGGTCACAAGAGTCCTCAGGAGAACGTCATACACCTGAGAGCTTATGCTCTGTCTAAAGGAGACACCTGCCACCCAGGCCTGTCCGTTGTTGCTGGGAATAGGCGTGGACCCACTGTGGCCAGATCCTCAGGTTGTCTGGGGGTAACCCAAGAAGTTCAGCTGATTGTTTTTCCATCACCAGTTGTTAAAACACTGTGCAAACAAAACCATCGGTTTGTGACCGTTGGCTTTACCTTCGTTTACCACCACTTGTCAGGGCCTTCTCAGGCCCCTGACGGGCAACATCAGCATTGCTTTGGCCAGTTAACAGTAGACTATGATTTCTTGAGAGAAGGGGATGGTTTTGTTGTCAGGATGCTCTATGCTAAGGCCAGGTTGTGCATTTCACATCATTTGGGAGTATATTGAGCCTGAAGGGTTCTATTGAACAGCAAATGGAGACTTTGTGGTGGTGAGGGGCCTGATCTGGGAGCTGGTAACCCCTCTGCAGGTGAACAGTGGGGTTAAGGAGAAAATTAGCACCTTGGAAGGTTGGGAAGGCATGCGTGGGTGTTGAAACCTGAAAGGAAAGAGACAAGAAGCAAAGGTGGTGCCAAGAGGCAAAATGTTTGGCTGTGGCTAGAAATATGTTGAGCGCCTTTCAACTGGGCAAAGGGTGGACCAACCTGACTCAATCGTGATGCTCTTCAACACACAAATCTCTTTGTCATATGGTAGACCATAACCACCCATCCCAACAGTGTGCATTGCTGGCCTGCCATTAACCAAAAGCCCAAGACCCATTAAGGCAGGAATTTCTTAATCATCCCTGCATTCCTTTTGTTTCTCACATAATCAGAGTTTGGTGAATATTTATAGAACAGAATTATTCAACTGGAAAAAGAGGGTCAGAACCTAGTTAAGGCGTTCTGATGCTAAAACACCTTTTCTCTTCAATTATACCTCACCAGTAAAGAAGAGAATAAGAAGACGACTATTAGCATTCAAAGGGTAGGGATCTAAAACCAGCAAAGGTTAGCAATTTATATTGTCTTTGAAAATCCTTTAAATTGCTCAAAAATTCAACGTAAATGATTTTGTGTGCATAACCCTTTACCTACTGGTGCAAACGTTTGATGTGTGTAGTAATATACAGTTTTTAGTGTCCAAGTAGCATCATGCTTAGGAATTAAGTATGGCTCGGTTTAGGAGTGACTGCTTAGAACATTGAAGCATTTACTAAAAACTTAAGTTTGCTGGCTCTTAGATAGTTTTATCATCTCTGTGGCCCTCAGTTGATCCTCACGTTTTCCTTGGTGATATTGATCACGCCATTACCATTACTCGCTAGATGACCATTAATTGTTGGGAAATGCTAAAAATCATAAGTTTCACAACAGAGATTGACTTTCTCAGGCTGGATTATATCCCTGCCTGAGGGTTTGTGCTCATTGAGATTTCCATCCTATGCAAATTTTTTATTCCTGTGTGTTTGCTTCTCTCCTTCTTCTTCCCTGAGTTTGTGTCTGTCTGACTCCTCTCTGCGTCTCTCTTCCCTTCTGCTTTGTGTTTCCCACCCAAGTAGTTGCTCATTCCTGTACATCCTTACTTGCGTCAGTGAAGGTAAGCGGTCCTGTCTTCAGGATGAAGCAGCTTCAGAGGGGGTAAGTGATTCGCCCCAGGTTACAAAGCTAGTAAACAGTGGACCCGGAAGCCAGGAGCCGCCAGGGATAAAAAGAGAGCGTTAGGGACGGGTGTCGCCGTCAGCCTCCTTCTATTTCATGGAGTTGTTACTTTCCAGGAAGTTTTTCATCTTGAGGCAGGATTTGCAGTACCAAATAAATAATTGAATAAGTGAAGAAAAAAAAGGAGAATAAAGGTTCATTCAAATTAGATTGATTCTGATGTGGTATTTTACTCCGGACATTAAGCTCTCCAGGAACTGTTTGACGGTGAGACATGCCCCTTTTATGGAGCAATACAGACACCGTCTGCTTGGCCTTCCTCTTAGATTTATCCTAGTCCTTTTGGGAAATAGGAATAGTAAAAGTGGTAGCCAGGCTTCGGAAAGCGCTTAGTATACATGATGCTCAATGATTGCTTGTTGAATTAACGCGTAACTAGAGGCCTTGTTTTAGTGCCTACCCGTGCATTGGGTACGGTACTTGTATATTTTGTCTACATGACCATTTATTTCTCACAACGGTACTAGATAACTATACCCATTTTGTAGCTCAGAAAATATGCAAACAAAAGTAATATAACTTCCCTAAGATCATGAATGCTGAAATTCAGACCCAGGTTTGGGTGACGTCAAAGCCCATGCTCTTTTCCCCAAGCTCCACACTCACTCTTCTTTTTTTTTTTTTTTTTTTAATCTTCATGTGGTGGCTTATCATGATTCCCATTTTATTTTATTTTTTAATGATTTATTTATTTTTGAGAGAGAGAGAGAGAGAGAGTGGGTGAGAGCGAGCGAGCATGAACAGGGGAGAGTCAAAGAGAGAGGGAGACAGAGAATCCAAAGCAGGCTCCAGGCTCTGAGCTGTCAGCACCGAGCCCAATTCGAGGCTTGAACCCACAAATTGCGAGCTGAAATCAAACGCTCAGCCGACTGAGCCACCCAGGCGCCCCCACACTCACTCTTTAAGTCACGCCCGTTTGGTTTTCTTTTCTCTCCATTCAAGCGTTTCATTTATCTCTTGAAGATTTGATTTGTCATAAGGCTCTCGGGTAGTGGACAGTTTGTTTGAATCTCCCAGCTCATAGATGTGCATTGCTGTGCCCTGAGGACCCTGGGGGGGAATCTGTACCGTCCAGCTGAGAGTGACTCTCTTGCTCGGTTACTTCCACACAGAGGTCAGAGTAGGAATCCTAACAGACATCACATAGTAGTTTGTTTATGTGTGCTTCATACTGCCTTCAAAGTATGCTCTGGAGAAACTTGTCCTTGAAGTGAGGCTCACAGAAGGTAAGTGGTTTGCTCAAGGTCACAGAATATGGAGTGAGCCTCAGAACTGGGTCCTCCGTGTCCAGATGCTGTGGTTTATGCAGTACCTTTGGGAAATAGTGCCTAAGGGTGCTGTTTCCGGTGTGAGTAGTTGCTGTGTTATGGCAGACAGGGGTAGGGTGTTTATTGTACTTACAAGTTTAGAACAAGTTCCATGAAGTTTATTTCAGGCATAACAACAATGTCCCCAGGCCCGTACATCCTCTCTCCTCGTCCTCACGACATCCACAAGGCAGGAAGGAATGCACGAAAAACACAGGCTCTGTTTTTAGCAAACTGAATCCTGGAGGTGACATATTTACCCCGCGTCTCGAAGTCAGGAGGTCGCGAGGCTAACGAATACATTCCCGAGGAAAGGGGAAGCTTCAGGACGAGAAGTGGCTATAATTAAAGTTATTAGGAGAGAAAGGCTCAGTTATCAAGAGCGAAATGAGTCAGCAGCAAGTTTAAACACAAACTGTGAGCCCCAGGGGTTCCTCTCCCAGTGGCTTAGTTCGAGGTGTGTGCTGCCGTCCGTGCTCAGAAAGCAGCGTGAACCTAGAATAGGAAGGACCAAATCATGTGTTCCTGGGACGACGTACATCACACTTAAGAAAATAATGATCTTGCCAAGTTACTACTTCCTGAGGTTGCAGCCGTTTCCGCCTTGTGGTGGTTAGATGTGTAGAATGGTACAGTGGGCGGCCCTCTGTAGTTGACAGCTTTCCCCGTTTTTAGCCCCCAGCAGTGACTGTTTTAATTTCTTTTTTTTTTTCCCCCTGTATACATACAGTTCTGACTTTTCCAGAACGTTGCCTACAAGGACTCATACAGCGTGTAGCTCTTTAAGTGGCTTCTTTCACGGAGCAGAGTGCATTTGAGCTTCATCCATAGCGGCGCTCATATCCACGGAGGGTTGCGTTGCGTACCGTGAGTAGTGGTTCACTGTGTGCACGGATCAGAGTTTATATCCCGTCACCAGCCGAAGGGCATTTCGGTTGTTTCCAGCTTGGGCCGTTATAAATCAGGGTGTAATCAATATTCGTGCACGTGTTATTATGTGAATATCAATTTTAATTTCTCCTGGATGAATATCCAGGCCCGGGGCTGCAGGCTAGTGTGGGAAGGACGCGCTCACCTCTGAGAACCTGACCGACCCCTTTCTAACACGGCGGACCCCGCTGTGTCCCCGTCAGCGCAGGGCGGGCGCGTTCGCTGGGCCTCCTCGCCAGCACTGGAGTTGTTTTGGTTTGGTTCTTAGTTTTACCCGTTCTAATACGTGTGTTGGGGTATCTCATCATGGATTTCATTTATGCTTTTCTAATGATCAGTGAGGTTGAGCATGAAGTTCTTTTTTTAATATGTAAATTTTGTGTATGTTTTCAGGTCTCTCTGTGCACATACCCCTTACGTTGACTCTTTAATTCCAGAGACGTTGTAGGTGGTACACGCAGCAGTCGTCCTCAGAGGGTGCTTCCTGCCCGGCACCAGGGTCACCCGGAAATGTACTAAAAATGCACATTTTCAGACACTACCCCAGACCTAGTGGATCTGAATCTCTGGGGGTGGGGTTTGTTTTAGCCAGCCCTCCTGTACCCCAGAGTTTGAGAACCAGTGGTTTATAGTAGTGGTACCCCCCTATCACTGGGTATCATACCGCATGTGGACTTTTAAAACAAAGTCAGCTCTGTCCCCACTCTCAGAGATTTAGATTTAGTTGGTGTCTAGTAGGGCTCTTGAGGCATTTCTTTTTAAGTTCTCCAGGCGTGATGCTAATACACAGACAGGGTTGAAGGTGACTCATCTAGTAAAAGTCGGTTAGCCAGGCACCCTAGAGAATACAGTATCTGACTTCTAATTCCAGATCTCATGCCGCTTATCACCTGTGAGGGAAGAGCCGTGTGCACAGCACAGTCACAGGCACCTGCCTCCAGGTGACTCAGGATTACCTGATGACTTCAATGGCACTTGGTCTCCTGGGTCTGAATAGAAGTTAACTTTATTCTATATCTGAAAGCCTCGTTTGTATATTCCATGTTAATACTTCTACATTCATTCCTTTGGCAAGGGTTTGCTGAGGACGCTGGGAATAGGGCCGTGAACAAGAATACAAGTCCTGGTGCTCGTGAGGTTTCCAGTCTGGTCCTTGACACCGTGCTCGCGTCCCCTTACATGTTACTGGTTCTGAAAGGTGTATTCATGTGCATAACGAGTGGCCCTAATAATGATGGTATTTGTGTATTTGTTATACTTAAGTACTCTCCTCATATTTGTTAAAATTTATGTTAGTCAGGAAATCCTATTTTCTTGCTAACTCTTAAACTCGTATATTTAATCACCTAGGTATGTTGAGGACCATGTTAAGGGTAGAGACTGTCCAACCCATAGAAAGATCTAGAATTTGGAATCCAAAAATAGAAATTCAGATTCTTGCTCAACCAACTAATAGTTTGTTTGGGTTTTTTTTTAATGTTTTATTTATTTATTTTTATTTATTTTTGATACTGAGAGAGACAGAGCATGAGAGGGGGAGGGGCAGAGAGAGAACGAGACACAAAACCGGAAGCAGGCTCCGGGCTCTGAGCTGTGAGCACAGAGCCTGTTGTGGGGCTCGAACCCACAAACGTGAGATCTGACCTGAGCCGAAGTCGGAGGCTTAACAGACTGAGCCGCCCAGGCACCCCAATAGTTTGTTTTTTTAATCAAATCAATAGAATTTTATTTTTTTGTAAAGTATGGGTAAATAATAATAATAATTCCTATAGAGCCATATGAGGATTAAATCATATTTACAAATGAAAAGTGGAAGTGCGTTTATAAACTGTAAAATACTCCCCATATTTTTTTAGTTACCTGATTTTTTAAACTTGCTTACTGGCACTTTACTTCAATAATTTTTACTTTAAAGGATATGCGTTTTACATTATCAGCAAGTAGCATAAATTCTCAGGTGCAAGGCAGCAAGTTCAGAGTGTTCTCATCAGTTTGTTGAAGTGTTAAGAGATTAAATGAAAGATAAAATATTGTTAGACTATTTAGTAGTTAAGTAATCTGTCATTGACAAGGGGGTGAACCTAAAAACATGTTGATAAGGTAACAAGTCACTTCAATACGGTATTGGTTTTGGCAAGCTTTTCGTGATCGGGAGGCAGGGAAGGAAGTGTCAGGAACGGCGGTATCCACAGAAGGAGCTGTCCAGGGCCTGGTGAAGTACATTTGTCACATACAGCAGTGGAGCATGTGTTACAGAGCTGCCTCTTTCCCTGTATGCTCCTGGGCCTTTACTGTATTAGAGAGTCTTTCGTACACACACGAGATTTCACTGGAGAGAATCGGCTGTGCTGTTTGAGGCGACCTATTTAGTTGTGTGTGTGTGTGTGTGTGTGTGTTTTTATTAGCTCACCCAATGACTTATTTCAAATTCTGTTTTTTTAGTAAACAGTTAGCCTCCTGTATGCAGAGCACTCCGGTAGGCTTGAGGAACATAGGCAAATAATTAAAGCCTTGGGAGTGAGAGAGAAAGGAAACTGATCACCTTTGAGTGCAGCGCCTAGAGCTTGACATGCAGACTTTCGAGAGAAACGAGAGTGAGCAAGAGCGTTGATGAAAAGTGTTGAGTAGTTTTTCAGCATAAATGTGGTCGTTTTATTTTATTTTATCTTAATTTTTTGGTAAAATAAGAAAGATCTGGGGCACCTGGGTAGCTCAGTTGGTTAAGCGTCTGACTCTTGATTTTGGCTCAGGTCATGATCTCAGGGTCCTGAGATCAAGCCGCAGGTAGGATTTATGTTGGGTGTGGAGCCTGCTTAAGATTCTCTCTCTCTCTCTCTCTCTCTCTCTCTGTCTTTCCCCTCTCCCTCTGTCCTTCCCCCTTCTCACACTCCCTCTGTCTCTGCTCAAAAGAAAGATAAGGATTATAAAGATCCCAGGGTCAGATGCATTAATCAGTTATCTTTACTATGGAATTCCTTAGTGTTTATCATGCAGTTTGATTAGAATTCAGTGAGAGCAAGTCCTTGTCTGTCTTGAATAGCACCCAGCGAGGGACCAGTGCTTCATATATACCTGAGGAATTGAGTGAATGTTCTCCAGGGAACAGATACTCCAAAGCAGACTCTGTGACACACAGCGGTCCTGGGAATGGAGGATGGGGTCAGGTGTGGTGTCCCTTTTCACCCACATTGCTTCAGCACACCTGGCTGACGACCGTACTCTGGGTCCAAAGTGTGGCTGCCAGTTGGCAGAGAGTGTTCCCAGGTGTCCTGGCAACTCTTCCCGCCCACTTTCACCATTGAGTGCTCACCGATGGAAAGTTCTTTCTTTCTCTTCCTCCCCCCAGGGCGGGAGGCTGGGGGACCGGGCAGTGGGGGATGACTCATTCTAGTTGCTTAAAGCAGGAGACTTCCAAGTTTGACTCTAGAGCTTTTCATTCCTTCCCCGACCACCAGCCTTCACAGCCTCCCCCTCCTGTTCCGCGGTAGCATTGACTTCCGTCCTCACACATTAAGTTAACACTGCTTTTTACATTTGATGATGTGGAGCGAAGGAAATATAGTAGTGGTTTTTTTTAGGTATATTTTCTTCTGCTTCAAAACACAATGGTTTAATTTTACATTTACCCAAAGCAAAAAAATTATTTCTACAAAGAGAGGAATAGGACTTATCAGCCAGTTCACAAGATGTGCTGTCTAGTCCTATTCCTAAAAACCTCAACCCGTCTTCTCTCCATTTCTTTCTGCTCCCGCTGCTGCTGCTGTTCTGTTTCCAGTTCCACCCTCGGTCTGCGACGTCCTCCCTGCCACAGAATTGCCCCCTCCCCCGTTTCTGCCAGAATGATGGATCAGCCCAAGATAGGGTCCTGGTTGTTTGCCGCGTGGTCTTCCGGAGACTCGCCAAGCCTTCCAGAATAAAGACCCTTCTCACACCAGGTTTCTGTTCACTTGCTCATTGCTTTGATCCAGACACATGCCATTTCCAGAGGGTATTGTGTTCTCTTTCACCTGCGGACTTTCACACTTGCTCGTCTCTTTGTGGAGGATTCTGCTTTGTCTGCTCTCTCTCTCTCTCCCCCCACCCCACCCCTCCGCCCCATCTCCGTCTCTTGTCACGCTTGGTTATGACAAATCCATCTTTCAGCCTTAAGGCAGACGTCACGGACTTCAGGGGCTCTTCTCCAAAGGTAGGATAAGTGCACATCTATAACGCGTGACCTTTAAAGAAGTTTTAATCTGGAGACCGATATCTAATGTCAAAAACTAGGAGGATTCGAACATGCAGTTTCCAAGAAAAATTTGAAGCAAAGTTTATGGTGCCTTTGACATATGCTCATTATTTACTTGAATAGTGTGCAGAGTGAAGCCAATACAAAAAGACCCAATTTATTATGTGATATTTGAAGAGGTATCAAACTATCCTTTAGAATAAAATATTGTAGGGGTGCCCGGGTGGCTCAGTCAGTTAAGCATCCAACTTTAGCTCAGGTCGTGATCTCGTGGTCTGTGAGTTTGAGCCCCATGTCCGGCTCTGTGCTGACAGCTCAGTCTGGGGCTTCCTTTGGATTCTGGGTCTTGTTTTCTCTGCACCTTTCCTGTTCACACTCTGTTTTTCTCTCTTAAAAATAAATAAACATTAAAAAATTATAATAAAATATTCTAGGGGTGCCTGCGTGGCTCAGTTGGTTAAGTGTCCGACTTTGGCTCAGGTCATGGGTCAGGTTTATGGGTTTGAACCCTGCACCAGGCTCTGCTGACAGCACGGAGGCTGGAGCCTGCTTCAGATTCTGTGTCTCCCTCTCTCCCTGCCCCTCCCCTGCTCATGCTCTGTCTCGTGCACTCTCTCTCTCTCTCTCTCTCTCCAAAATAAATAAAAACATTTAAAAAATTAAAAAATATATTCTAGGGACACCTGGGTGTCTGAGTCGTTTGAGCATCTGATTGCTGCTCAGGTCATAATCTTCCAGTTTGTGGGTTTCAAACCTTGTGTCTCACTCTGTGTGGACAGGTCAGAGCCTGGAGCCTGCTTCGGATTCTGCATCTTCCTCTCTCTCTCTCTGCCCCTCCCCACTTGTGCTCTGTCTTTGAAAAATAAACACTAAAAAAATTTTTTTAATAAAATATTCTATATGCACCACTTTGGGTGATAGATAGTACAGGCCAGCACAGACATACTCGACTGAAATACACGAACTGTCTCATCTCGGCTGACTCAGTTGACTTGAAGGGCAAGTTCCCCCATAGCCTCACCTCTAAAAATAGCAAGTGTATTATTATGTTTTCAAAATGCCAAGCTTTGAGAAGCAGTGAGCTCTTCTTTGGCTTTGCTCTGATGGCCATTGGCCTATAGCTGAATTCTGGTAATTGCATAAGCTGGAGGTCAGCGTTGGAGGAAAGGAGATCCTGAAGGAGCAGAGAGTGGGGAGACGTGTTTTAGAATTCCAGGTTATGGATACCAACACTGTAGTTAATAAAACACGCCAGCCACCTCTGAGGATGAGGCTGAGCTTTGGGAACACAACGGCAGTTTAAGACAGCTGTGTCAACGGACTCTTAAAGGAGCAGAATGTGTGTGGAGATTTTTTAATGTTTTGCTGGTGATTGTTGTTTTGGGACTCGGTTCTAATAAAATAATCCAAAATGCAAATGCTTTATATACAAGGGTATGTCTCAGTGATATTCACTAGGAGAATTTGGAAACAGTTGAGATTTGTGAAATCATTCATCAAAAAAGTGAAATGTTTAGAAAATGTTTCATCACAGTGTTACATTCTAGAGAACAGATGCTGTGCATGTGGTCTGATCACCGTTACCGGGTAAGGAAATACTGTAAGCCAAGACGTGAAGCAGAAAGAGGGACAGGGCGTGAAGACCCGCAGGTGATCCAGTTAGAGTGTAAGTACATGGGAGATAAGATCACCAGGGTCATTGGTGCTGATTTAGAAAGTTATTTGTTGCCTTTAATAAGAGTTTGGTTCTTAAGTCACAGGGAGGGTTAAGTTTTTCATTAGGTGAGCCATCTGATTAGTTTCTGACTTTAAGAAGGTAGGTCTGGTTGTGGTCCATAGGATAAATTGGGAAGGGAAGAAGTCTTGGTACAATGATCCCGTCAAGTGCTAATGATCTCCCGACAGGGGACCAGGGAAAGAGAATGAACGCAGGAGGTGTTGCAGAGGTGAGATCTGTCAGCTTGGCAGCTCATTTAAAACAATAATGGGCATAGGGGAATCAGGAGCTGAAGGTGGCTCTAAGGTTTTCAGTGTGAGCTCCCCAGATGGGGAAGACGTGGTACCATTAAAAGTAGCCAGATGTCTCCTGAGCTGCCGGTGTTTGGGTGGGAGAATGACTTTGTTGAGTGTATTGGATTTAAGGTGCTGGGTTTGGGCATAGATCTCCGAC
>PJEM01000750.1:217958-377526 GCA_004023845.1 Helogale parvula
CGGGCAGTGGGCCAAGAGCATCAAAGGGAGAAAGAGTTTGTCTTCTTAACACCATTTGCTTCTTTTAGTTGAATTTCCAATTACCAAGGATGCACATACCTCTCAGTCCAGAGTGGAAAATTATTCTCAAAATTCATAAACTGAATTTTATAATCTAATGAGATTGGGGGTGTGGAATTAGCCATTGTTTATTTTCTCTGTTTCTACTGTTTGTTGGAAGTATTAACAGATACCTTTGCCCCTCCCAGATACGGGAATTTTAAGCAGTGAAGAGCGGAGCTCACACCTGACTTCCCCTGTTTAGTTTTGTAAGCAAAAAATGCACTGTGTAGTTTGAAACCATTCTCACAGTGGATAGGGGGATGGAAATGAGGTGTCCTCGCTGATCTTGGATAATAGGATTTTTAAAAATCCACCAAAAAGCCGGTAATTACAATCACTTCTTATTTAGAAGTTGTGCTTTAATCACAACTAGAATATTTTATTTAATAATTAGAATTTTAAGAATATTTAAAAATAAACATTACATGTCTAGGAGTGATTTGCGTTGGCTGTAAAGTTGAAGCTGCTGTGGGATAGAAATTAATATTGTGGGACACACCACCCCAAAACTTAGTGACTTAAAATAACCACTTATTTGGCTTGTGGTTCTGCGGATTGGACGTTTGGACTGGATTCAGCTGGGTGGTTCTTCTGCTGGTCCGTCTAGGCTCACCGGCCCGTCTGCATCAGCCGCCCGATCAGCTCGTGGCTTCTTGGTCTAGGGTGCCCTCGGGTGGGCCAGTCTGCCCCGCTCTCTGTTGTCTCGTCCTCCAGCGCGCTAGTTCAGGTTCACATAGTGGCAGAAAGCGGAGAGGAGCCTCAAGGCAGAAGCAGAAAGCCTCTGGAGGCCCCAGCTTGGAAACTGCACAGTGTAACCTTTGCCAGACAATTGGTCAAAGCCTCTCAAGACAGCCCAGACTGATGGGGTCGGGGAATAGACTCGCCTCCGCGGGAGGAGACAGTACCGGGGCCAGATTTCCAGTCTGCCCCAGCAGCTCACGTGTGTTCATTTCGAATACTCAGATATCAGATTTTAGCCACTGGAACATTGCTGGCCGTGTGTGTGCGCGCCCGTGTTACTAACCGTCTCTTCTCAAGATGCAGCTCCCAGAAGCGAGGGGTATTTGAAGTAACCTCACTTTTGTGAGTCATCCGTTTGATCAGGGACATGTTTATTCAGATACCAAAGCAACTAAAGAGATCATTGAACATAAGTAAAACTAGACTACAGCTGGTTTGCTTACACAGAATTTATCAAGTAGCTGTGAGTGGCTTCTCGGTGCCCAGCACCGGGATCAGTGATCATGAACAGAGAAAAAAGAAACGTGGCATAATCTTCTTTCAACAAGTTCGTATTCATTCTTACAGGATGAGTAAGATGTATGCCCGTTCAACCCCAAAAGTATTTATTATTAACGTGTCAAGGACCGAGCTTTAATCAACAGTCATACACAGATGGGTATGACTTGGTCTTTTAAGTGGAGCAGACGAACAGATACTAAAACCACTGTAATTCAAAGTGAAATAATAAGTTCCATGAGAGAAATAGCTCAACACTGAGCGCTATTGAATTAGGAAAAGAATAGGAAGCATGTGACCAACCGCCAGGATGTGTGATTCATATAATTAACACCTGAGAAGGAGAGCGCTTTGCAACCACAGGTGATGTCTTCATAGAGAAAATGAGTTTTGAACGAGACTTTGAAGAAGAGGGAGAATTTGAATGAGTGCAGAGGCGAAAATCCTACTCAATTTAGGGCTGAGTTGTGTTTTCCCAAGAAGATAATTATTTAATTAAAGAGAGAGCCTTTTAAAGTGGCAAATATTAAAGAGCATGAGATAATATGTAGAAAGACTGTAGAAAACATTACGCCGGGAAGATGGCTGGCAAATTTTTTTCCCTCTGATGGTGCCAAGGCTTAATCTTTCTATCAGATACTTGTGCCGTTTGGTTGGAAAATTGAGTAGGGAATACTTGCTGCACTTCGTAAGGGCCCTGAGACAAATACCCTGTGTTCTTGTTGGTAAGGAAATCCAGAACTAACAAAAGTGAGGAAACCCCCGCTGAGTAAGGTCAGCTGGTGCTTTCTGCAAGTGTGCCCGGAGTCGTGTAAGAGCTGAGCCGGGAGGTTCCTTTCCTGACTTGGACAGGTGAACTTGCTCTTCAGTCTTTCTGCTCTCGTTTGTCCTATTTAAACCATTTAAACTGTTCTGAGAAGGAATGATTATAATCCATTGTACTTACTGCTGATTGAATACTTAGACATACACCAGTTGCCAAAGTGCTAAACTTAACTGTATAATTAATAAGAGAATATAAGTATCGTAATTTTTATTTTCATAAGTCAAAGGCAGTATTTCATGTTTAAATGGCATTTACAGGACACAGACCCCATTAGCTAGTCTATCACTGCCTTTCCTTTGAAAGTCAGGCCTTTCGGGGCACCTGGGTGGCTCCGTTGGTTACGCATCCAACTTCGGCTCAGGTCATGATCTCATGGTTCATGAGTTCGAGCCCCACGTTGAGCTCTTTGCTGACAGCTCAGAGCCTGGAGCCTGTCTTTGGATTCTTTGTCTCCCTCTCTCTCTGCCCCTCCCTTGCTCACACTGTCTCTCTCTGTCTCTCTCTCAAAAATAAATAAAACATTAAAAAATTTTAAAAAACCAGGCCTTTCTGGAAATCCTCCTAAGTTTTGCATTTTCCTCAGACAGAGAGCTCGTTGAGGACAAGGACTGGGCCTCGCTGAGTTTTATGTCCTCAGTATCTTGCAGAGTTCCTGGCTCATAGTAGACATTCAGTAAGCGGCTGGATTACATTGTATGTCCATACACATGCCCCCAGTAAGAGGAAAGTACTGGAAGAGAAGTGTGGGGAAGGGAGTAGCTTTTCAGTGTCTGCGTAACGTTCATCTCTCTTTCTGAGTCACTTTGTACACACAAACTGGCTTCTCGTTGCTTTCTTCCTCTCCAGGCTGGCCGCTGGGGCAAGTCCCAGCCTTCCCTGGTCACCTCCATCTCCACCTCCTCGGGACTGATCTCACTCAGAAGTGCCTTCTGTGGGAAGCCTCTGTTACCCACTTCTGCTCAAGACAGCCTGTTCCTTTCCATAGCACTTCTTCTACATAAACACACACACACACAGGGGCCCCTGGGGGCTCAGTCGGCTAAGTGTCCAACTTCGGCTCAGGTCAGGAACTTATGGTTTGTGGGTTCAAGCCCCGCATCGGGCTCCGTGCTGACAGCTCAGAGCCTGGAGTCTGCTTCGGATACTGTGTCTTCTCTCTCTCTCTCTCTGCCCCTGCCCGGCTCATGCTCTGTCTCTCAAAGATAAATAAACATTAAAAAAATTAAATACACATACACACATATATTCCCTGCCCTTCTTTATAATGTTTTTCTCTTTTTGATTGGGTACTGTATGCATGTAGTGTAAAGTTCACGAGACTGTAGGGTCTTTACCTCCCTGGAGGCACTTACTGTTGCCTGTCCCTTTTGTGTCCCTGTGGAAATACCTCTGTGTGTATGTGTCCCTCCATGGTAGCATACTCGCCATGCTGATCTACTTCGCTTTTTTCACTTAAATATTTCGGATCTCTTTTCTTATCAGTACAAATAGGGCTTCTTCTTAATGACTGCATGGACATTCATAATTTTTAACCAGTCCCCTGATGATGAGGATAATTGACTTTTACCCACATTGTTGCAATAGTCTTATACTCTACCAACAAAATTCCATGCAAGTAGGTCTCTGTCTGTAAGAAAAGTGCTGGCGAAGTTGCTGAGTCAAAGCTTCCGTGAATTTTGTAATTGTACTGTGGAGGACAAATTGTCCCCCACGAAGATGATGTTAATTTAAATTTCTGTCAACCTTGTGTGGGAGGGCGCGTTTACTACATAGTGGCCAACTCGAGTTTAATGAAACCTTTGGGGTCTTTGCCACTACGTGTCCCAGATAAGCTGTTCTCATTCTGTTTGCTAGTGTTTGTTACCCTTTCGAACGTTTCCATGTATTTCTCTTGCATTATCGTTCTTTGCAATGTCAGATAATCTGACATTTTCATTGAATCTGTATTTCTTAACTTTCAGGAGAGATCTTGTTTCTGACGTTCTATCCCAGGAGCATGTCCCTGTCACTCCCAGGTTTTGGTGTGAAAGATAGAGTCATTCTTTTCTCCATCTTTGTATTGTTTCCCCTTGGTTACACGTCCTAGTGCTCTGTGAGTGTTTATAGATTGATTGTCCTAAGTGGGCAGAATCTGTCCGTGTCACTTTGAAGAAGAGAGGGTTATGGCTTCCTAAATACTTTACACTAGTTCCTGCCTTTGTGTTGAATATTTTAATATTGGCGACTGTTACTGTATATATGAATCATTTTCAGTGCTCCAACCCAGCCTGTTTGCTCTTGACTTTTACCTTGTTAGAGATGCTAACACGAATTCACTTAAGGGTACCGATAAGATTTTATGGCCTGTTTCCTAGTAAGGCCTAGAGAAAACCTTTCTGGCTCTACTCTGGGAGAGAAGGAGAGAAGAGTCTCTCCAAGGATGCCCTTTTGGGGTCATGGAGAAGCTCAGGGACCTGGCTGAGGCAGCAGAGTGCCCCTGCGGAGTTGGTCACCGTGCAGGGAGGCCCAGTCCCTAACCAGGCTGCGAGGTCACCTCGCCACACAGCAACGGGAGGGGCTGAGTGGGCAGGGGAGCTGAGAGGAGGGAGGATTCAGGTCAGAGGCTCCCTGTCAGACCACTCAAGGTCTTTGCGAGAGTGTGAAATATTTTGATGTGTTAGTTTGTAAATTTGGGGTGGTTGGTCAGGTGAAGAGAAAGAGACGCTGATTTACAGAATCTGAGTAATTCCTTTATTAAAGTAACAGCTCGCCTGTTGGCTTACAGTGGTGGACCTCATTATGCACCGCACAAAACACCTGGCCGAGGTGGCAAGGCTTGATTAAATGCTGGCCTGTGCTCTGACCTCCAAGGCCTGTGCCCCGGGTGCCTTTTCCTGGTTCTTCTGCTAAGTCAGGCTGATGCTTTCTTCATTAGACTCATGTAATCTGTTTAACAAAGAATAATCTTAAAATCAATGTGTAACAATACTTCTAATCCAAAAATTGCAGTTAGCAGTAAATAATAACAACGGGTTGTAGTTCAGTTCTTATAGAAAACAAGAATCGGAAAGAGAGGAACTTACTTGGCTTTGTAGGAGGAGGCCCTTTCATAAGAAAGGAATCGTGGAGATTTTGTGCTTTTTTTTTTTCTTTTTCCTTTTTAAGCTTTTATTCTCCGCCACACGATTTTCCCTTCGAGGACACTGGGAGTAAAATGAATCAGCCCATGGAAGAATGTTCTTCCCACAGGGCTCTCTGCGTCTCAACAGTGAGCATGAGACCAGTCATGTTGTAAGTGCCTTCTCACTCGGCTAGAGGGTTCCTGTTCTGAAATGTGACTTGAATGCCCATATCTTTCATAGGCCTAAGCTTGTCTTTGGTCTTTTAATCAACACACATTTTTATGGAGTGATTCGGCTCAAGTTTATTGTCCTAAATAGTAGAGTCTACATAAGGCACTCATCCTTCCCCCTTCTTTTCTTGTTTCCTTCTCCCTCTCCCCCTCCCTCTCCCCCTCTCCCCCTCTCCTCCCCTCACCATTTGGTAGACCACACAGAAGTCTGGAAGTCTGTAGGCCACATCCGCCTGAAATGGAGGTTTTCTCTGGCTCATACCGTGTTGAGAGCATTTAGGGAAGAACTGTGCTGCTCATTTAGTCCCTGCTCTGACCATTCACATTTGTCCGCCACTGGTTCACTCCCACTGTCCTTCCCCAGTAGGCAGTCAAGTATGCAGTTCTTGCTTCATGTTTAGGCCACCCTGTGAACATAGAATTAACGCAGGAGATTGGAAGGTGAATTAAAATTCTGCTTCTCAGAGCTTCAGAGAGAAACATTTCACACCAAATAAAAAACTCTTAAAAAACAGAAACAAGAACTCTTATTTCTGTTTTAAGAAATGCCTTTGAATATTATTACCATTTCAGACCAGTATTATTCCCCCCAGCACTCCTCAGATTTCATTAGTATTAGGCTGGGTTGGGCCTTACAGTAAGGTAAACACCGGGTTGGTGGAGAGAATTAGGGAACTGTATCAAGGTTTAGCGTACCAAGGGTCAGTAGTAGACCAGTCACTTGCAGCCAGTGTATACTCAGTGAGGTCATGACAAGTCATAAGTCATGGTCATAGGAGGTAGACAAACTGAGGAGTAGTAGGAGCATCCTGGGCCCGCGGGGCAGGAGAATGCAGAGTCCGGGCCTTGGACTGATGCATACATGAACTGGCTTGAGAGGAGATCAGAATAGGCAAGGAGGCTGCATGGTAGGGGCTCAGAGTCCCGGATGAGGAAGAAGGTCTCTGGGGAGATAGTGCAGGGCTCTACATGAAAAGGAAAAAAAAAGGAGTTTGCTACAGAATAGCCTCCTTTGGTTAGCTCTTTTCTTATTTAATTAACAGACTTTTTTTTAGAGCAGTTCTAGGTTTACAGAAAAATCGAGCCGGTAGTAGAGAGATTTTTGATACGCTTCCGCCTCCTCCCCATTTCCCTAATTTTAGCATCTTACAGATTCATGTGGTTTATTTGTTCTAAGTGATGAGCCAATATTACTACAGTACTATGAACTAAAGTCTGTCATTTACATTAGAATGCACTGTATTATACTGTTCTGTGATGGGATTTTCATGGAAAAATATTTCCAACGTTTACTGTTTCAACTGTTTTTCCGCGTTCAGTTTGGTGGCGTTTACACTCCCCTCGGCAAGCAGCCACCATGGCCATCCCTCTCCAGCTCTAGCACTTTCTTACCATCCTGCACTGTAACCTTGTCCCCATGAAACAGTAACTCTACTCCCCCATCCCGGTAAGCACTGTTCAGCTCTCTGTGTATTTGACTCTGTTAGGCGCCTCATTCATACAGGTATTACTGGCGTATTTCACTTAGCGCCGTGTCTTCCAGGTTCATCCATGTTGTAGGGTGTATCAGAATTTCATTCCTTTTTGAGGCTGAGTAGCATTCCCTTGTGTGTCTAAACCACGTGCTGTTTATCCATTCATCTGTCAGTAGACACGGGGGCTGTTTCTGCTTCGTGGCTATGATACTGCTAATGAAGATGGGTATAAACCTACCTATTTGAGTCCCTGCTTTCAGTTTTTTGATACCCAGAATTGGAATTACTGGATCAGGTGGCCTGTGGGTTGACAAAAGCATAATGTCATGCGTGCAGTATTACAACACAGAATAGTTGCGCTGCCCTGAAAATGTCCTCCTTCAGCTGTTCACCCACCCCTTACCGCCATGCTTGCTTCTGCTTAGACTAATACGTTCCTTCTGTGGAGATTTAACTACTGTTTATACTCCACTAAAGTAAGCTCTCAGGTAAAGGTGATTGGGATCCCAGAGCTATTAGTAGAGTTAATGAAATCAGTGATCAAGGGACTCAGAAAGCAGAAAATTCTGATGAATTATGGTCCCTTGGGCTTTCAGATTCTAAAAGTTACCCATGCAGTAAACATACAGGTAACAAATACAGAGCTTTACAATGCGTGGGCTTTACGTTCGATGTCTGTGGGTGTGCAGTTTTGTATTCCATCTGCTTGTTCCGCGAAGCTTTATTAAGCACCTGTTGTATGCCAACCTCATGCACTAGATGCTTTCCATGGGAATGCAAGCCGCTGCCATTCAAGCGCGTTAGGGGCTGTTTTAAGAGCTTCCACCTTTTGCACCAAGGAACCCCTTTTGCACTTGTTCTCCAAGAAACACGTGTTTTGTTTTGAAAGCGTCTGTCACGTAACTACGCTTGTGCTAGGCTTTCCCAGTTCTTCACTGAACATAGCTTTGGAACCTCCATAATCGTTTCCAGGAAGTCTTTGCGGTTCTAGGTATCTTGATAAGAGCCCCGGTCAGCTTTTGTGCAGAGTGTGATCAGGCTGTGTGACCATCGGTGTGCCCTGTCCTGTCAGGACGCTGCGCCGAGGTACTCGGTGTGGCTGTCTTCCAGACTTGGCTCGCTCAGATTTCCATTTCTAGATCTTCTCCAGTTGCTTGCTGACCTAGCCTTTCCCCCTATGCTTTCTTTATGCCGGTGACCACGTACAGGTAAAAACCTGTCCTGTAATAGACCATGAGGAGAAGAGAAGGTTCCTTCCTTCAGGAGGCTGTGTTCCTTAAAGCGGGGGTCTCTGCAGTTTTCATGGACCTCCCCTATCAGAGGGGACATCTGCTTCCCGATATTTTGCATATTTATACGTGTGCTCCTACAGTCTGTACATTATTAGTGCAACCTAATATTTTTTTCCCATTTTTTAGATAAAAGATAACTTTAAATAGTAAGCTTTTGCATACCACAGTGCATGCATCTTACTTTGAAACCTCTGCCGAGATAGCTAGCTTTCGTATTTTTCCCTGACCCAGATCCCTGACCACTGTGAACTGGAGTGTAGAGTCTGGAGATAGTACCAAGGAGTCTAACAGCAACAGACAGGTGTGTTTCATTAGGGAAAAGTCCTAGCATCTATTTCTTTTTTTAATCTTTATTTATTTTTGAAAGAGAGAGAGAGTGAGAGCAGGGGAGGAACGGAGAAAGAGGGAGACAGAATCCGAAGCAGGCTCCAGGCTCCGAGCTAGCTGTCAACACAGAGCCCAACGCGGGACTCAAACCCACGAACCGCGAGATCGTGACCTGAGCCGACGTTGGGTACTTAAACCCCACTGAGCCACCCAGGCGCCCCATCCTAGCATCTATTTCTAATTCATTGTGCTACTCAAGCTGAACTTCATATACATTTATAGTAGAAATTAGCATCTTCTGAAAAATTGAGATAGTTTTAGACCAGATGCTAGCCATTCATCTCCCACAATCAAAGTTTTTTGCACACATTCTGAGTGTTCACGTTACTAGGTTACCAGAGTCTGACCAGTCACTGCGCATGATTCCATTTGACATCCGCAGTCCACATTTTCTACTGTTTTTGCTAGATTCTTTTTAAGCATTGTAGTCTCCTGTGGTTCTACTATCAGAGAGACGTGTGAGTGGTTATGACTCCTAATATAGAGCCGAATAAAATCCACGAACAACGATCCACTGAAGGCACTTTAATGGCACAAACTTTTATATGAATGATTAATGCTATACTCTCTACGTATTTGCTATTTGGCCTCTCTCTTGAGGAGCAGATAGAAGGAAATGAAAGAATAGCCAGAGTTGCATTTAGTATTTCCAGCGTTCCAAAGCCTGGATATAAATGAGCGATGAGCATTTCTCCTTAATTTATCTGGCTGGATTCCTGTGCGTAATGGCTGCATATATACCATAAACACAGTGAAGAAACGGCCATGGAAACACTTGTTTTCTTGTTGGGCTAAATTTACTCTGGGTTGAATATTAACACAGTGCCTGGCAGTACTTTAAAAGCCAAAATAGCTTAAGCGTGACTCACTCTGAGTCATGTACTGCTAGTGCTGCTATACTGCCTAGAGCTTGACATTGAACAAGTTGGCAGCCTGTATTGCTACATTTTTTCTAGGAACTCTGAACACATTTCATTCTTGTGAATTCGCTTGTGCAACGATATTAAATAGAGTAATATGTTTATTTTGTTTCAAAGTCAAATGAATTTGAGAATGGTGAAACTGTAGTATTTTTCTTGGCCTTTCTGGAAAAAGCTAGATTCTCAGAATTCTCCTGTGGTTAAAAGACTTACTTTATCTTTTAAAGAATTAATAAAATGTCATGGAGGTTTTGCTTTAGATGCTTGGGCTTTTCTGATCAAAAACAATGTACTTCCTGAAAATCATTATAAAAATGAGCCTGTAGTACTACCAAATAGGAGACATTAATTTTCTGACATTATCTGACAAGATGGAACCGTGTTGTCCTGAAAGCTTTTCTCTTCTTTTTCTTCTTCTTCTTTTTTTTTTTTTTATAATGCAGTGAGCGAGGCGTGTAACATAGCCTGCCTTGTAGTTAAGCTGGGTGTATGACCTGTAAAGTTCTCTCTTGTTATTAGAGATTATATAATGGGAAGTTCATTGGTTTTGAAAGGCAGACCAAACCCACCCACAGGATTTCTATTGGCCCATTGAAATAAATGTACGCGCGCCTCTCCCTGACTGACTGTGTGGCCGAGGAGGGAGTCCGCAGCTTACTGGCCGACTGTAGGAAACCCGTTAAAGATCAGTTGGCCTCATCTGGGCTGGGGTCAGGATGGCTGGGAATCTAAAACTATATATATGAGGTTGGTTTTCCCATGGTGTTGCAATCTTTTCTTTTAACATGTTTTTATGTTTAGTTTTTGGAGTTGCCTAACAGTGTAATTTCAATTGAGGCTTAGTTTCAACTCTTTTATTATAATCTGTGGGAACATGGTGGGTTTTTTTTTTTTTTTCTATTTAAAGGCACTATCATTTTGCCTTAGGATTTCAGTAATTTATAAAGAGAGTTTTCCTGTGATAGCCCAAAACCAAAATGAGCCTAACCTAATGCTTGATATTATTTTGAAATTGTTTTACCATAAAATTCTTACATTGGGAGATGCAACTCTGGCGGAGAATTTCAACATAGTTGCATAAATTGTGTTTCATATTACAACTTGTTCTCCACTTGACTTCATTAAAATTAATAAAAGGACTCTTTCAGAAGGATCTGGTGAGTTAGCATCATTATTAAAAAAAAAAAAAAGTGAAGAACTTACTCATAACGTATCCTGTGTTGCTAAGTTCTCAAAGTTAACTATCTCGGCCACACCCAGAAAGCCCTTTCAGAAGACAGAAATCCACTTATCCTTTTATGCCAGCTTAAAATTTTCTTCCCAATAAAGGAAAAAGCAGAAGAGCTGAGATCGATACGAATTTTCCCTAAGACATATGGTGATTTCATGAAAACTTAACATTTGAAAACTGGGTTGCTGCCAGACCTTGAATGTAAAATGTAGTTCCTTATTCTGTGGTTAAAGAGAACCTTTAAAGCCGGGCTTTCTGGCGTGGACCCCGTGGGTGCTAAAAATATCCCCAAGGTGCTTTTTGCATCCCAAAGGGGTTCTGTCACCCTGCCTTAGGTCTGGAAGACCTAGATTAAGGTGCCAAGGCCACCAGGTCCTGCCATAGCATTCTCCCGTGTCGTGGTCACACTGACTCTCTGCTGCTACATTTCAGAGGCATCTAAAGGAGTTATTTGTGTGGCTGGAAAATTAATTCAAGATCTAGTTTAACCAACACTTCTCAGGTGGTGAACTGAGAGGGCTAATCCAGATAAATCTGAACATAGCCCCGTGGCCACTCTGTGAGTATTACAGTTATGTAGATGGGTCTTGTCCATAGAAGTGTGTGAAGATAACCTTTGTGCAGGGCCCAGCACAAAGTAGGTGTTCAGTGAAAGCTCATTAAGTCTGAATTAACTTATATGACCAGTATTACAGCTGCTCACCGTATTTAGTCAGCCACGTTTTGTTCTGTTTCCTTCCTTCATTTCTGTATCCAAACATTTATTGAGCTTTTATTATACACCAGAAACATGTGAGGTATTTGAGATTAAAAAAAATAAGCCTTCAAGAAGTACAGTCTTTACTTAGGCAGGCAAATTATTAAATACATTCATCATACGCTTTTTTAAGTCTAGGTACAAGGATGTCATGACCTTGCAGTAGTAACTTTTATTTATTTTTTAAGTCAGTAACAACTGTTGACCTTGTTTGAGCGCTTACTGTGTACCAGCTCTGTTCAGGGTGCTGTGAGGCAGAGGTGGGGGTGTCATTCCTGTTTTACAAAGGAAGGTGTTGAGGCTCAGAGAGCTGAGCAGTTGGCCCAACTTCATGTTCATGATTCACACCCAGGAAACCTGGCTGTAGAGTCCATGCCTTTAGCATCACAGAAACCGCCCCTTGTTGATGGACTTCACTGAGGAAGAAGAAAGAACTCTTAGAATAAGTAGGAGAAAGTGGGAGTCAGTGGCTCTCTTTTGTGGAGCATTAGATTTTTTAAAAAAATGATTATTTTGGAGTACGTTTGCTAAAGTTTGTGTCGCTAAAACACAGTGCCTTCATAAGTAGGCAAATTCCTAGAGTGATTTACCACGTACCCAGCACATCTTTCTTAGGGCATATGTGCTAATCCCTAAAACCAGCTAGTCCGAGGATGTCATGTTCTTTCACATGACCTCAAAGATGAAAATCAGCGCTGAAGCCCATGCTGGGTTCTGCCATTCAGAGAGCAGTGCCTGGAAACAACTTGGCTCAAAGTGTAAAGCTTTCTTCCTTCAGCTGAAGGCAGTGTCCCTTCTCTCGTCTTGTGGCTCTTTTAATTTCTCTGACCACCTGTTTCTGTCCGGTCAAGTCCATTCACCTCCAACCCAGCGATTTTTGTAAGGTCATCACTGCTCAGACCCTGGAGCTCTCGTTCCTTCCTTGGCTCTGTCCAAGTCCCCGAAGGGTCCAGCGGAAGTCCAAGCAGTGACACCTGGCGGCTCGCCCAGTGTCCAGGCCCTGTAGGTGGAGCACCCCCTGGGAAGCAAGGCCCACGGGGACGGGGAGCAAAGACGCTTCTCCAGGGAGGCGCCTGGCGTTTTGTGTCTGTTGGTTTCAGTGCATTGGGGGACATGTTTTCTTTGGTACGGGGGTGTTTTTTAGTGTCTTAGCCTATTTTATAGGAAAGGGCTTTCTCTTAACATGGCACACTGTCCTCATCTGCTGAATGGAGTTGTCTACAAGGACCTTGTAGTTTTCACCTCGCACAGCCCAGCCTTGGGCCGTTGTAGGCGAATTGTCATTCCGCTTGTTGGGTATACATGTATTTCCAGGGACGATATTCACAGACCTTTTTTTTTTTTTTTTAATTTTTCAAGTAATGGTTTCCAAAAGCTGAGTTTATAATAGACTAGTTACTGCTTAATGGAAGTGTACCATCGATTCTCTGAAGTTGCCCTCACTTAGCCTCCCCATATGTAACACTTCGTGTTTATTTATACTTTAGATTCAATACAAACTTTATATTGTTTTTTTTTCTTAAAAAGTGCATGCAGTTTTCTTCAAGAAAACCAGAATCAAACATTTTCTCCTAAGCTGTTTTCTTCCCACATTAAACTAACGTGTTGGTGATCGAGATGAGGCACTGTGGAAAGAAATGCATTTGTACCCGAACACGTGGTGACGCCTGACTATTTCTTGGGCCCCACTCTTTGTGTGAGCTTCCTTTTAAACTTGTCTCATCCTGACGTTCTAAAGTAACGTTTTATAAATTCACCAGAAAGGGAAGATGACCCTACAGTTATCAGATGGTGAACTCTAATCATGGGACATTCGCGTGGGTCGCCTGTAAGTGAAGACAGTGCATCCTTTGTCACTGAAGACAGTGCACGTGAGGACACGGGATGGCCAGGAACAGGACGGAGAGGGGTGGACGGCCGCCTTCCTGGCACCGTGCCCCCTCCCGTCTGTAGCTGGGATCCAGTCTAGATCTCACCCTTGACGCCTGGGAGCCTTGGGGGCTGGGATGCCAGTGTGGGCTCTGCCGGCCACTCTGGATTAGCGTGCCGAGGTTTTCTCTTCCTGACTCCGGAGGAAGGCATGCCACTTGTCAGAGAGGCAGTGGGGGTCACTGCTGGGAATACAGCAGTGGGGTGAGGAGAGAATATTTGTGGGGAAGATAAAGGAGAGGAAGAGACAACTTTTCTCTCCCCCTTACTCTTCCCTGTTTGACAGTCTGGTATTTCTGCTTTCTCCCTTGGCTTCCTCTTCTCTCTGCCCTTTTGACGGCACTGCCCTTTAGAACTTGTTCTCTCCTCCCTTCCCGCCGTCTTTCTGTGTCCTTCCTAGTCCCCACTCTCATCAGTGCCATTGTGGACCCACCCCCCTTGCAGAGGTGTCTGCGGGGAGCATGGCTGGTGCAGTCTAAAGCGCTGGTGGTCCCTCCACACCTGTTTTAGAATCAGCCTTTGCTGCCCAGCAAGCTTAGCCAGACCATCTAGTTCTCTTTCAATTTTTATTAATGTTTATTTACTTTTGAGAAAGAGAGAGAGAGAACCCATGTAGGGGGAGGGGAAGAGAGAGAGAGGGAGACACAGAATCCAAAGCAGGCTGTGCTTGAGCACAGAGCCCAACATGGGGCTTGAACCCACAAACTGTGAGATCATGACCTGAGCTGAAGTCGGAGGCTTAACTGACTGAGCCACCCAGGCACCTCAGTGTTCTCTTTAAGTGAGAGTGAGCCCCCCTGTACTGCTTCGCGTCCATCTTCAGTCAGGGGGACAGTCCTCAGATCCATGGGACAGGAGACAGGAGAGCACCTGCCGTGTTCTAGACTGTGGTGAGATCTCGTGAGTGCTGTCTGCATCTGTCCTGCAGGGAACAGAGAGAAAGTAGCTGGGGGGGATCCTGGATTTGTAGATGGGGTGACTACAGCTCAGCGACAGCAAGTCACACAGCTGACAAGTGGCCGAGCTGGACTGCCAGCTGAGTCTTGCCCGTCTAGATAGAGCTGGTGCTCTGCTGCGTACCAGCTAGCTCGTCAAGTGCTTACCTGCTCGGCTTTCTGGTTACAGTTAAGGAAAACTTTTATTAGTATCTTTTTCTAAACTATAGCATTAACTTTGGTTTTTAATTATGCCTACATGAATACATTGAGATTAATATTAAAAATCAGGAGGTCATTTATTGGGCCAGTAAGACTCCTAAATGTTTGAAAATCTGATTCAGCATTAATTAGAATTCCTTTATATTCAGTCTTTTTAAAATTACTTTGCTAACCATATAATCGTGTATGTTGTAGAAAATTAATGTAAGGGTCAAAAAATAAAAATCATCTATAACCTCACCACTCAGAGATAGCCACATGCAAACATCTGTATTTCCTTAGTCTTTTTTCTTGTAAAATACACACTTGCAAAATTGAGATCAACCTTGTGTCCTGATTATTTCACTCAGTATAATGTGAGCTGATTAAATACTTTGAATACTTTGATTTTAAAATGATGCCTAATATTCCATCTTATTAACGTGTCAAGATTTTCCTCATCGAAGCAATATCCTCTGCTGGTAGTCACTGGTAGTCAGTCTATCAGTGGATAATAATGGATATCATCATTTTTTAAAGTCAGCTTGGTAGTTTAAAAAGAATGTTTTATGCATTGAGTTCAAAGTATCAAAATGCACCATTTTTAGGTCACTTCTTTGCTATTTAAAATTTTATGTATTGTAAAGATGAAAGAATGGTGTCTTTTTCAGGGAGAAGTTGTTTTTTAAGTTTTACCTCAAAAGTTGGAACAAGTGGTTGGTGTTTTGTTCTGGTAAAACTTTACTCCTTTTGAAAATGCTTTGCTATATCTATTTATTCAATCAACAGACATTTATTAAGTCCTTTCCTGTACAAGGTGTTAATTGCTGAGAATAAAAAGAAAAGCCTTTCTGCCTTGAAGAAGCTTACAATTTATGCAGGTAACATACGTAAACATAACTCCGTATTTAATATAAATATAATGGTTCGGTATGACTCAGAAATAAATGCTAAAGTAAAGCTGCAAGGGAGAACACAAAGGAAAAGTGGGTAATTCTGATCGGTGGAATGAAAGGAAGACTTCCTGGAAGACCGGACATCTGAGCATGGCCTTGCAGCATGGCTAGGACTGCGCTTGGAGAAAGCAGCAAAGGGCGTGTGAGGCTGTGAGGACCGTATAATCCGACCCACAGGCGGCTGGGAGTGCGTGTCGTGTCGGAGAAAGCAAGTGTTCCGGAAGGGTTGGTGTGTAACGTGCCCGGACCGTGGGGGCCGGTGTCCTGGGAGTGAGGGGGGGGAGGCAGAGCGCAGTAGCGGCGCGTGCACCCAGGCCCGGGAGGGGGTCCAACAGCCCTGGCTCAGTGTGTGCCTGGCTCTGTGCTAGTAAGTCCCTTCTCAGGTGGAACCTCACTTGGCTTACATGACAGTTTCATGAGCTGTTTTCAGCACTACTCAGAGATGGAAATAAAAGCCCAGCAAACCTGAGTGATTTCCCCCAAATTCACAAAGCTTGTAAGAGGTGGGACCAAAAGTCAAATGTAGGACTGAAATTCATGCTTTTTTTTTTTTCTTTGCACACTGCTTTCCTAGGTGGAGATAAGAAAATAGAAAGCCCTGAAAACTAGGTTCGGTGTTTGTAGGCATTGCTGTTTTTTTAACTGACTATTGAAGATGTTTGTAGTGACAGAGGGGAGGGCGAATTGGAAAAAGACATTACAAGGAATGAGACGAGATTGACAGCGACCACAGAGATCCAAGCAATCGCGTCGATGGTCCGAGTACCGCAGTGGCAGAGGGAATGGAAATACGGAAATACAAACACGGGGAGCTGAGATTAGGATGGAGAATTCCAGCACTGGGAATTCAGATGACAGATGCCTCAAGGCAATGAGGCGGCCTAGATTAGGTTCTTGGTCTCAACTCTTTTTTAAAATCAATTACTCTTTAGTAGTTACCCCCCCTCTTTTTTTTTTTTTGAAGAGACAGCGTTTTTAATTTTTTTTTTAACATTTATTCATTTTTGAGAGAGAGAGAGTAGGGGAGGGGCAGAGAGAGAAGGAGACACAGAATCCAAAGCAGGCTCTCAGCACAGAGCCCGACACGGGGCTTGAACCCACGATGGTGAGATCATGACCTGAGCTGAAGTCGGATGCTTAACCGGATGCTTAACTGACTAAGCCACCCGGGCACCCCATTTTTTTTTAAGTTTATTTATTTACTTTGGGAGGAGAGAGCTTGCACATGAGCTGGGGAGGGGCAGGGAGAGAGGAGGAGGGAGAGAAGCCCAAGCAGGCTCTACACTGTCAGCACAGAGCCTGGCACGGGGCTCAGACTCATGAATCCTGAGATCATGACCTGAGCCGAAATCAAGAGTCGGAAGCTTAAGTGACTGAGCCTCCAGGCTCCCAGTATATAAATACTTTTGAGTATCCATCCAGTACAGAAATACTACTATTTTATTTTACTCTCCTTTCCATTGGATTTTCTTGTGTATGTATATCCATTTTAGAGGTCACTGGAATGAAGAAGAATGGGTGTTCAAGAAGGTTGTCAGGAAGAAAAGGTGGCGAATTAGAGTTTCTTTTTGGACATAGTGAGTTTGAGGCGCCTAAAGGAGCACCGTCATTTGGAGATGCCTCATTGACAGTTGCAAGGGAGTATTAAAGATTTTAGGAAGTAAAATCATCCCAAGCTTGTGTTCTCGGTGAAATTCAGCTTTATCCTCAAAATAGAGCCCAGTTATTTTTATTCCCTAGTTCTACTTTCTATAAAAGAATAATTACAGATTAAAAAGTCAGGAGTCTGTTTTATATTATTTTTAGCTCTGTATCTTTAGTTGATTTAGTGTTTTATCATTTGATTCTCAACTAAATATTTACAGATTTTTGAAAATGCCATTCTTGGTGGTCTAAATTAAAGAGTGAGTATTCTTAAAATAACTCTTCTGGGTAGTCTAACACATGAAAATCTTATTTTTAAGACCTTGTAGATTGTAATTCATTGGCCTCTTCAGACTTCCTGAAAATATTCAAAGATCTCAAGCCTCAAGGTGTCTTCCGAAGAACGAGATTCATCCAGAGATCAGAATGCCTTTATAAACGGCTTATGCTTTTCAGTAACTTTTTCAAAAGTATAATTCTCATTTCCTTCTGGCTAGTCCTCTGTTACTGACTGAATATCTATAAAGCATAGCCCAGAACACTTTCTATTTAATAAGGCCGTACAATTCTATGATTAAAGGCACAAACGCTGTTTGGTGTTTTGAGGGTGGTTCGGTTTGGTTGATTTTAATTGAGAATACTGTTTTTTCAGCCTTCCGCCAGCAAAATCTTTTATCCTTGATATTCAAAGCGTATTGCCCTCTGGGGAAGTAGGAATGAAAAACAGCTGTAGTTCCTCCATCTCATGAAGTTCAGTTCACTTACTTCCTTTTGTTTATTTTCTATTCAGCATCAATATCGGTATCCATAATGAATATTTATTGAGTACCCAGTGAATAGTGGTACCATTGTAAGTTGATCACATGCTGATGTGGGAAAGCACCTTTTCTGTCTTTATTGCTTAATGGATGAAAGGCCCAAAGAACTTAGGAGACTAGGTCAAGTTCACAAAAAGAATCTTTGGGGCACTTGGGCAAATAGATTCTCAAAACACCTACGTAAAAAGGAAACATTCCTGTTGGAAGAAATGGCTAAGCAAAGTCAAGTTGATGGGTCTCCCTGACCTTGCCCCTGTCTCTCTTAGACAGCAGAGGGCAGCAGCCTGAGAAACTAGTTCTCCCGGAGCCATCAGATTTTGCTAGCTCTTTCCTTCCCTGAGCTGCCGGTACTCACCAGGTACAGCTGCCCTGCACGGACAGCAAATCATTTGAGACTCCTGAGATAGATGATCAAAGCACTGAGCAAAATCACAGTGTAGGCTGGTAGTTAATAAAAATGATAGTATCTAATTTTACATTCTAACATGTACAATACTGGTCTCTTGCTTTTTTTTTTTAAGTCTTTATTCTAGAGAATTTTAAAAAAATTTTTCAATGTTTATTTTTGAGAGAGAAAAAAACAGAGGGAGCATGAAGAGGGGAGGGGCAGAGAGAGGGGGAGACACAGAATCTGAACAGGCTCCAGGCTCTGAGCTGTCAGCACAGAGCCCAACACAGGGCTTGAACTCCTGAACAGCGAGCTCATGACCTGAGTCGAAGTCGAACGCTTAACCGACTGAGCCACCCAGGTGCCCCGATTCTAGAGAATTTTTGAGGGAACAGATACTTAGGACTGTTAGTCATAAAATAAGCCTTACAGACTCAGAATGTTCGTCGTGGTTTTACAGATAGAAGCAAGATGAGCCAAGCTACAGGAAGTGTGGTGCCAGAGCGAGGATTTAGTAAATGTGACAATTGCTGACATGTCTTGAGGAAAATCGCATGTTTCCGTAGCTTATCTGGATTCACAGTCTGCTGCCGCTGTGTATGTGTCTAGCATAAAACATCAGTTATTGCAAAAGCAAAGTGATTAAAACACCTCAAGACCTTTGTTCTAGTTTTGCCACTTTAATATTGGTAAGTGCTCAGAGCCAACCTCTTGAAAGCTCTTGCTCATTCCCAGGAACAGAGTTTGCGTTTCCTTGTGCGTTACCGCAGAACTCTAATCGTAGCTCTTCTGTACACTGGGTCACAGCCCACGAGTGAGTAATGACATCATCGTCAGATGACCAGCATTTTATTATAAAAGATGCTGAACCGGGTAGATTAGAAAATGCCACGTGCATCATGCGTAGGAAGAGTGTCATTTCATAAAACCTTTGTTCATTTAAACACATGTTCGTATACACCGGGTTGTAACGTAAAGTGTTATCTCTTACTGCAGATCATGTTAAAAAAAAGTTTTTGAGAAACACTGCATCGTACCATGCGTCACATCATCGTGTAATTCTGTTTATGACTCCGTCCCCGCTCCTAGACCAGGCACCTCTAGAAAGAAGGAATCACATTTTCACATTTTCTTTGTCTCTTAATTCCTAACACCAGGACAGACCTGCCTGACAGATATGAGGTGTTTAGTAAATGTCTGTGGCATGCATAAATGAAGAATGAATGGATGGATGTCACTTAATTTCTTTGAGCTTCGTGTTTCTTTTTCATAAGTTAGAACATTACCCACCATATCTCACAGTGTTATTGTGAAGATCAGTTGAGATAATGTATGTGACAACGCTTTATATAAGAGTTAGGAGCATAGTCAGGATTGTTGTCTGGCATAATTTTTTTGTTGGGCAAATAAGCCTTGGGAATTGTAGAAATCTTAACTCGGTGTTTTCGGGATGGTGTATTTTTTGTCGTTCTATTCATAAAACTGTGATAGCCTTTTATAGACACAGAGTTAGACAGTCTTGAAAACCTGGGTGTGTGCCTTTTTTAACCTTTTGGTTATGAAACCTGTCAACATACAAAGTAGGTACAGGGAGGAAAATTTCTTCCTCTACCCTTCTAGGTTCTTTAGCCTGCTCTCTTAATGAAATCGACTCAAGATTAACAGGAGATTAAAAGGATTAAACAGGAGAAAGACACACTTAATTGCATAGGTACAGGAGCCCCACAAAGACAGGAGAGGCTCAGACACAGGCACTTGAGGCTTATATGCCACCCGGGGTAAACACAAGGTGGCAGGAGTCCCAGGCGGCAGAGGGAAGGAGGACAGTTCGCAGGGAGATAGGAAGAGCAGGTATTTGGTAAACAAATGTTCGTCATGCGATGTGGAGACAGTGGGCCGATGCAGAAACAGTGGGCTGCGGAGAGGGCTTGGAACAAGAAGGCTTTCCCAGCTCCCCTCAGCCCACCACACCTCGCTCACAGTCTCTGGTGACCGCTGCTGGTAATTCTCCCCCCGGGACCAAGCCCTCTATTTAAATGGTTAGAGGCAGTTAAAGCAGGAGGTCAAAAGCTCTTCCTGACTCTTCTGGGCCTTGATGGTCTTCAGCCCCAAATAAGACGCATGCCACAGGGTGCATTTCGGGGAGGCTCGTTCTGAAGGCACAGGAGAGGATGGACCTCTGTGTCCTCCCATCTTTAGCAGTAGCTGCTCGGAGCCGATTTGGTTTTGTCTGCGTCCTCTCGTACCTTCCCTTCCTTAAGCAGAATGGATTTTTCTTCTCCACCTCCTCCTCCCCCTCCTCCTCCTCCTCCTCTTTCTCCTCTTCCTCCTTCCCCTCCTCCCCCCTCTTTAGTTTGTCAAGTATGTAGAAATTTTCTTAACGTTCTTTTAAATGAGTTATTCTCTGACAGGAACTAGCAGGTAAACAAGATACATTATTTCCCAAGATTTTCATATGATGGTGAACAAGTACATTGCAAAACACAGATCACATTCCAGAGTCGTAACTAGTTCTGGAGGCTTAGTTACACAATTGCCAAGTCTCATCTTCTGCGGAGATGTGGCCTTACAGAAAAGTAGAGAGTCTGAAGCATGATAGAGGAGCACTTTGAAGCTTTTGGAATGTTTGTTTTCTGTCGTGTAATATTCCCCAGGCTTTTGACCTTTAGCCACAGCTTGTGGAATACCGTAAAGAAGTAAGAAACTGTACTATAAGACTACAGCCCCGGGCTGTGACATGGAACTCAGAAGTCAGAGTCCACTGAGAAACAAAGAATTTTTAAAACACAGTAAATACAGATCACTTACTTTATGAATTTTTATTGTCCTTTTTTGGGTTTCATGATTTTGTGATTCAGGTCTTCATATGATACAAATAACTTTAAAACATAAAGATGTTTCATTCTGTCACGTGTTTTATGTATCTAGAATTTTTCTTCCTTAAAGTCAAACACGGAGCTCACTTCGATTTGCACTGTGGTTCTGCTGAGTTTTGCCCATTGCAATAAATGAGTAGTCATTTAAAATGAGACTCTTGCATCTCCATTGTTTTGTTTTCAATGTATCCTTGACCTTTTTTTTTCCAAAGTAAAATAGTTGTAAGTACACTTTTATTTTAAAATATTTCAAGATCTGTTTATACTAATGTAAGGAGGTTGCCCCAAACCCAGGTGGGGGGGAGGGTCATGGGTCGGGAGTACCAGATAGTGGAGGTTAAAGTCATGTGGTAAGAGTGTCCTGACTCCAAAGATGTTTCACAGATCACAGATCTGGGTAGATTTCGGTCAGGGACATTACCATTCCCCCGCTCTCCTCTGCTGCAGACCTAGAAATCATCATTTCCTCTGCCATTCCCTGCATCCCAGAAATAGATCCTTACTGGTTATTTACTTAGAAAAGTCTCAGGCTCTATCTTTTTTATTCCCTTGGCCAGGGCATCAGTTTTTATCTTTATCAGCAACTGGTCTATAATAGCAGTTGAGAAGCAATGAACTAATACAGGTGACCGTGCCATTTTATGCACACTTAATCCTTAACAAACTGAGAGGCAGAGCGTTGTCTGTGCATTTTGGGTTGTGAAAACTGGAGGAGTTTTTACACGTGTATTCTGTTGCTAAGGAATCTCCTGGCCCTGAGTTTTTCTGCCCCTGTTTGGTATATTTGGTCCCAAAATACCATGATAATCTCCCTAAAATGTAACTCTTCCTTAATAAAACCTATAATTGCCGATTCAGCACTTTACAAATGACTAGGGATTTTTCACCTTTGATTTCGTTCTACATGGAGTACTCCTTGAGGTTAGTATTCTATTACTACCTTGTAAAGTAACCTGTAAGGACTTCTGTTTCCCATGAAACCAAAGATAAACTCTTCATACTGATGACACTGACCATTTGCTGCTCTTTGATGCTGTTACGGACATCTCCCAGTGTCAGCTGGGGCTAACCTTAGCTAGGTGAGCTTCCTTGGGGTCCTCTTCAGCTATTGTTCTCGTCTCTTCCCACCATCTGCTCACACACAACTCTTGTCCATGTCACCCTGCTCCCCCCCTTCCCCCATGTGAACTCGACCAGAGCCTGGGGCCCATTTCAAGTCCTGCCTTTTTGAAGGAGCCTTCCCCAGTAATTTATGTCTTCCTGCCTGTTTTTTCTTCTTGATTTCCTTAGTCAGATATGTTTCCCCTTGACTGTAATTTAAAATTTTCTCCCCTAACTATAAAAATATTATACAGCATACTTGAAAGTGAAAAGGTAACTAACTGCTGGCTTTCCCGGCCTAGTTCATAGAAGCAAGCACTGCGACGTGTCTTTACAGTCATATTTCTGGACATAAACAAGAATGTGTGTGGGCACGTGTGCGCACACACACACGCACACGCCTATTTACACACGTGGGAGATAGAGATAGATCAATTTTATACACAGACACCATCTTACAACTTTCTTTTTTCACCTGACAGTGTATCTTGGAAAACCTCCCCTGTTGGTGAGTGGATGTGATTTCATTGAACTATATTACCTTATTGCCTCCAGTTGTTTCATGTCACGTCATCTTATGCATCTACGTCTTCTCTTCCTTGGACGAAGGGAAATGGCAGCCCCTCGGGGACAGGGGTAATTACATATTCAGCCTCGCGTCTGTCCCTTTGCTCGTTACTCCTTGTGCATTGATTGCATGTGTCACCCTGTGTGCTGTGGCAGATTGAGAATGTCTGCCTCCCTTAAGCCCCGAGGAGTTGGGCTCTAGTAGGTAAGACGACATTTATACATATTACTGTAACACTGAAGAAACTGAGAAGTGACACGGATTTCTGGTACTGGAAATCTAGCCATCGGGTGATTTGAACAATCCTCTTGCTGAAAACAATCCAAACTATTGAATATGTATAAGAAAACGTCCTCCGAGCAGCAAAGGACTGAAAAATCAAAGGAAATCTAAGGAACAGTGAGAGTCCTTGGCGGTTTAGAGAATGGAAGCTGCTCTTGCCTCGAGTGCATTTGCTGTGGGCGAGTTTGAGCTTTGCCTGCCTCCTAGGTAGTAAAACTGTACAGAAAGCTGGGAAGTGATGAACGTACGATTCAGGATGACGATATGCGGGGGGTGGACACGGGGCTCCTCGGGGTGCTGAGGATTTCCTATTTATTAACTTGGTGGGAGCAACCCGAGTCGTTTCTAAACAGCATATTTATTCTGTGTACTTTTTAAAATAGATGTAATAATTGACAACAAAGAATTAAATGTAGAAGTAGTTCTAGAACAATAGATATATAATGGTCTCACGCATATGTATGTTACATAAATGGGATGGGTAAAATGTAAATTTTACATGTTGCTATAATATATAAATTTATGTTTATGTATAATGTGTGTTTGGGGCAGCAAAGTGTGTGTGTGTGTGTGTGTGTGTGTGTGTGTGTGTGTGTGTGTCATACACACAGAAAAAGATCTGAAAGAGTATTCATCAACCACTGAGGGCAACCTTGAGAGGTAGAACAGGGGTGGGGAAGTAGAAAGGAAGGAACTTTTTCATGCTTTGCTGTTGTAAAAAATTTTTTTAAGTAATCATCATTATTATTTGGGATTATTTTCTTTTTTTATCAGACTTACAGAAAGATGTGGCTTCTGTCTTTGCCCATAAATATAAAAGGACTCCCTCTGCGTTATGCCACTCGGCACAGTACCATGTTTGTTGTTTGTTTTTAAACACACATATCTTGTTCCTTTGCAGGACTTACAGGGAACAAGACAGTGTTGTGTTCGTCTTTATATTTCTCGAAAGGCTGTGAGGCATCCAGTAGATGCGACATTTCCTTAGAGGCTCTTTTGAATACTATTTTGTATCTGGCACAGCAGTGGGCAGAAAGTGGGCGCAGCGAATACAGGTTGATTTGAATTTAACTGACACTTTGTGGAACCTGTAGGCAAATGCGGAGTCCACCGTGCGGTGCCCCTCTTGATCTCAGAAAGCAGGGAAATGAAAATCGTCTCTGCAAAGTGAACAAAGAAGTTAACATCTAAGAGGTTAAAGCCAAGAGAGCCATTGTGATCTTAAGAGACACAAAGACTCCTTGGACTGTGAGACCGGCTGTACCCTGATGGAGGGTATTGACACCCAAAACCATCCAAACGTATAAAGTCTCCGTCCGACGAGCATTTTGTCTGCCTCTAAAACAGAGAAAAAGAAAAGCAATCAAATGATTGTTGTGATACCCAGCCAAGCACGGTCTGAGCGGTAGCACCTGCCAGGTCGAAGCGGGCGTCCAACCCACCTGGCAGGTGGTAACGCTGCTGTAGCAAGCCGCGGAGCCTCATGCCATGTGTGCTGAACTCCTGTGTAACTAGCTCCACTTGCTCTGTTTCCATGCCCACCACGCTTCCCTGGCGTAAATTTTCCCTCCCAAGGAGATAATTTTGTATTAGGCTGATGGACATTCAGTATGCCTGATTCTTCTGTTGTTCACTGTAAGTAATAAAGTCACCTTTTTTTTTTTTTAATACATCAGTGTCTTGTGAGTTTGGTTAGCATGAGTCTGCGTTCCTGGGTCCAGTCACTGAGATCGGGTATCAGAGTCTTTGAGGCTCATCAAGGTAAATACTGCCTTGAGGGCATCTCTTGGAGCGGACCTGCTGGACTTCCCAGGTGACGGCCGTCCGTGTCGCCGTGCTTCATGTTTCCCTTCATTCCACACGCCACCAGAATAATTCCTCCCGGAAGTAGTATATTAAGAACATCTTCATAATGTGCACATTTCCGTTAGTACCAAATTATTGGATCTCAGCGAGAGTAGGATCCTCTACTTCTGGGTGTTACTTGTTCGGTTTGGCAGATTTCACACCTGTAGGGAGGGGCGGAATATTTATGGTAGATGCCACATTATGAGGATCTCTGCCAACTCATTTCCAGCTCCGGCTTCTCAGCCCTTCTGGCTTCACTCTGGCCACTTCATCTCATTGTCCACACTGATCCTGCCGTCATTCTCAAGTCACGTCCTAACCTGGGTCTCTCTTGCAGCAGCGAAACCTAAAGAAGATGGAAGACACAATGAGGTCGACAAGATTAAGGATAAGGATGCACCTAAAGCAGGCAGTGAACGAGGTTATAGAATTTTCTCCTTCTGCTCTCGTCTTTCTCTCTTTCCTCAAAACAGTCCCGGTAGCATCTGACAGGGTTTCGGATCCCACACACTGCTGTGGGAAAAGTACAGCCCAGCTCCCAGTGACATGTTCAGGTCATCTATAAATATAACAGGGCTTAAACCAGATTTTAATAAGCCATTAACAGCAACTTCTTGCAAAGAAGGATATCAGCGCAAAACCCATTATTACTCTTCAGTGAATCCTGGAATTTTTTTTAAGTGAATTTGGCATCAAATATTACACTGTCAGGTGGCACTTTACTAAATTGTAATTTTTCCCCTTTCTCCTCTTCTTCCCCCCTCACCCTGGCTTTCAGCCAGCATAACTGAACACCAGATTTCCCCATACATGTATCAGGAATTTACCCAGAGCAGTCCTCACTGTCACTGTTCTTTAAAGTAATACATTTGTGTGAGTAGATTAAAACCTCACCAGAAGTCCAGGTAGAACAGATGAATATAGAACCTTAAAGGAACGTTTTACAAACTTGGATTTTGAAAACCAGTTTTGTAACATTCGCGATGTTGCCCGTTTATACAGTTGGAGTTCGGCAGCAGAATTAGACACTAGTGGGTTATTAGTATGTATAATAAAGTCTTGAGGCTGCCGTCCGCGTGCAGCACGAGAGCTGTTCTCGTGGGTGTTCAGTGATCCGGGGCCGAACTGCCAGACAGGTGGTGTGGACCATCCTGACTACCTAGATGCTACTTAAATAGTCAAGAGAGTTCGCCGGCCTTTGGGCCTCATTTGCCAAATGGGCTTTCATTTCCCTTGGATGCAGGGTGCTGCTAATGAGGACAGGGTCCAGTTTCCATCTGTTGTAAGCGAGGAGACATCTTAGATGTAAGATCACTGGCTGCCCTGCAGACCACAGCGATGGAAGTTAGGCCAGCTGGCGTGGAAACACAAAATAATCACGCCTGTCCCCACTCTGAAGTACATGTCCTACCTGTGTGGCTGATCGACATCTTAGATAAACCAGGCAGCACGGTGATAGGAAAACTTCCCCAAAAAAAGAAAGATCATATTCCCATTTCTTTATTAAATGTTTAATTAATTCAGGGGAGGATGCACCTGGTTCACATTTATTTAAAAAAAAAAAAGAAACCTAGAACTTTCAAAACTGCCTGTGTTTTTCAGAACTTACATACATCGTATCACTTTGCCAAAGTGCATGATAGGTTGTCAGGATTCCTACAAATGGGGAAGTACATAACCGGACTATGAGTGGAGGAGTAGAGTGAGCCCGGGAAAGAGGGTCACCTGAGGTGTAAAGAGGGTTTGACCTCCTCCCCTCCCCGCGCCTCTCTTGTCATAAGCCCGGCCCACTGCCTTTCTTTTCCTTTTCCCTTTCCTTTTGTTGAAGGTCAGAGTCTAGATAGGAAAGTCACTGGCCAGAACTGAAAAGACAAACTTCCCTGAAGTCAGGCAGCATCAGGGCAAGCTGGAGTTTGCCATTTTCAAAATGACACAGATCTCTTCAGACTTTGATACCCTTTGCATGGAAGCCATGCTTTCACACACTGACTGCACGAGGACCCTGTGCAAAATTGTCGAGGAGACAGAAGTTCTTTCTTCTGTCTGTTCTGCCTCAGTTCTTTGGTGGCATCTCTTTTTCTTCGGCCCTCCTGCCGCCCTGGACGCTCTGACCTTGTCCCTTTACAGTGAAAGGTTTACCTTAAGGCTGGATAGCATTAGGCCAACCCTTATGTGCGTAGGCGTGTGGTGCTTACTCTGCGTTTTAGTTTTGCTAGTTTGTAATACACTCTAGTCTTTTCTAATCAAGCATTTCTTAAGTTCTTAGGATTATTGGCTGTGTAGATGGGCTAAAAATTACCCTCAACAAATGTAGACACACATAAAATGTTGGGTACAATTCTGTGGTATTAGTGCCTGTTTATGGCTCCCCACTGGATTCCGAACCCCTCCGCCATGTGGAATTTTAAAGCTGTCTACTTGCATGGTCCTTGTGGTATATGAAAATGTATTCATTCACCAGATACCCATTAAATACCTTCTCAGTGCCAGGAACCATGCAGGGCACTGAGATACGGTGTAAAGAACAGTGGCCCACCCACCGTAATTGAGGAGACGGACAAGAAACAGACGATTATAACACAGAACTGATGCAATTGTAGGGGGAATGTGGAATATTTGGGGGAACACATCAGATGAGTGTTTAATTCAGCTCCGGGACATCAAGAAATTCCCCTTTCGATGATCCTGGAGTTATTCTCCCAAGTAATAGGAATGCTGTGTACAAAGTCAAGGGCATTTTAGACTTGTAGGTCATGTCGAGAAAATCGGATTTGATTTTAAAGGCCTTAAGGTGAAGGACGATAAGAAGTGACCTGTGAGGAAGATAACAGACGGCAGAATGGAAAGTGGGTTGAGGGAAGCAGGGCAGAGGCTGGCAGACGTCAGCAGTCAACCAGTCAGTAGTTTTAACTAAAGTACTGACTACAGATGAAAAGAAGATGATGAGTGGAAAGAAAATGAATTGGAAGTCACAGAATTTAGTGATCGACTGCGTTCATACCTTCAACGGATACTTGTTGTGCTGCTATGTATTAGGCACTCTTCAGTATTTTTTTTGCCAGCCACTCCTGAGCCCTTTGATGTAAGGATCCATGATTCCCTTTAGCTAAGGCGGTGGGGAATGTGCAAAGTTTAATATATAAGCTCAGGTTACCACCTTGACCCAGAAGCCTGTCCAGCACATCCTGATGAACGGTAGCGAAGTAGATGGGACACCATCTCCATCCTCATGTCCAATGGCGATGGCGTCCAGGCTTCCGGAGCGGACAGCTCAGTGGGTGATGGCGCTGGTCACCAGAGACGGAACAGATGTGTCTCAGACCAAAGGTCCTGGGCAGGAGACTTCTTCAAGCTATAGGCTTCAGCATATCCCCGTAGTTGAGAGGAGAGTCATTGTGCTTAATGACATGCTGCTGACGGGAGAAAGTTTTACAGGAACAGTATTCAGGGAGGGGCGTGAGAATCACTGATACAGATGATAGTTGGAGCCAGGAGGAGTATGTAGAATGGGAGGCAAAGAGGGCTGAGGGTTGGACCAGGCAAGGCCACGGAGAAGGAAGAGGAATCTGGTGAGAAAGCCAGAGAGCACGAAGAACGTAACGTCCGATCCAAGATGGAGCGTGGACAACAGAAGAGAGGAATGGCGGGGTGGCGGCAGCAGTCAGCTCAGGATGTACCGGACAGGCTTCTGCTTCACCATGGTAGCCTGGGGGCGCCTGGGGGGCTCAGTTGGTTGAGGGTCCGGCTTCGGCTCAGGTCATAATCTCACGGTTCGTGGGTTCGAGCCCCGCATCGGGCTCTGTGCTGACAGCTTAGAGCGTAGAGCCTGTCTTCGGATTCTGTGTCTCCCTCTCTCTGACCCTCCCCAGCTCACGATGTCTCTCTCTCAAAAGTAAATAAAGCATTAAAAATTAAAAAAGAAAAAAAAAGATGGTAGCCTGAGCTGACCTATTAAACTTCACACGTTCAACTCCACTTTAGCTGAAGGGAATCGTGAATCCACACCAGAGGGTTCACAGGTGGCTGGCAAAAAAATGACAGAGATATTTTATTCTATGTGAGTTACATCTCAGTAAAGCTCTTATTAACAAAAGGAATAATGATGAAAAATCCTCTTTTAAATCTATTCTAACATAATTGTTATACTTAAGAAATGAATTAGCCATAAGCATCCAGATGTGTGGGGATGGGATAGAGTGGAGAGAAGGAGAAGATGTCCACCAAAGGAGAGTGAATTTGTACCCAGTCACCTACTGACAGTGTGTGCAGGAAACAGTGGGCATCGCGGTGGGCATCAGCAGGGGAGTGCTGTTACTGCTGCTTTGTAGCCAGCTGCGGAATCATTACTTGAAAGGGCACAAAAAAGGATCATCTTGACATTGAATGACTTGCAAAACATCCCATTCATGTACTTGTCTTAAAAAAAAAATGCAAAGACACGCTAGAGTCAAACAAGTAATTAGAATAAAGAACTCACTAAAGGGAAGAAATCACAATACAATTTTTCTTAAGTGGTATGGAATTAATTACAGATAACAGTTATTCATAAAGTAGTAAGCCATAATGCCAACAATAAATGATTTCTCAAAAAAAAAAATGAATGTAACAGACGAATAATAACAGGGACCCACAGTTATAAAAATGCTTCGACAGTTTGGCAGGCAGAGGAAGAGGTAGGAGGGCCAGGAGACGCCATGCTGCTTTACCGTTGGCTCCTGTAAGGAACTAAGAGGGTGAGGAAAGCTCTGAGCGAAGAGTTCTAGAAATGGGATGTAAGTTTTCTGATTGGCCAACAGTTGGGGGAGACCTTTTTTTTTAAATTTTTCTTTTTAACATGTATTCATTTTTGAGAGACTGAGTGACAGAGCATGAGTGGGGGCGAGGCAGAGAGAGAAGGAGACACAGAATCCGAAGCGGGCTCCAGGCTCCGAGCTGTCAGCCCAGAGCTGGATGCGGGGCTCGAACCCACGAACCGTGAGATCATGACCCAAGCTAAAGTCGCTTAACCTACTGATCCGCCCAGGCACCCCGGGGGAGAGAATAGTATGGAGAAAGCAATTTGCAGACATAAAAAGCAGAACATAGTTTAAATTAATCTTGAATGTATTCATTAGCACACCGTATAACTACCTTACCCTGTTAAAAGACACGTATTCAAATTGATTATTTTTAGAAATCCAACCATAATGTGATCCAGAGTCACATCTTTAAAATATATATATATATATTAGAAGCAGAGGGATTTTTAAAAAATATTTGGAAAGACTAATATTTTTAACCCTATGACAATAAATTCAATCTATTAAATGAGTGACCAAAAATAAATTCTTCAAAAATAGACTCTAAATGACTAAAATGGGCAAAAATAGGATTAAAAGAAAATTTCTTCCTCAAAAGTGCAAATTCCAGACCTATTCATCAGTCATTTCTGTCAAATCTGAAAAGAGTGGGTATTTCCTTGTGCTTTCTAATGCTACTTCAAAGCACAGAAAAATATGGAAAATTCCCGTTTATTTTATGAAGCTAGAGTGGCTAGGACAAAATTCTGTGGTTTTTTTTTTTTTCCTTTTTCTCCAGAATTAAGAACACTGTCACTTAAAACCAGATGTTTGATACCTTCAGTCTGATATTAGCAAATGAAAACACCAGCACACTGAAAGAAATAGTAACATTGATCAGTTCAGATTTGTTGCAGTAATGTAGTATTTGCTTGTGGGTAGAAATTACATGGTAATCACATTGAGGGATCAAAAGAGGAAAGCCTTGGGTCACCTGGGTGGCGCAGTCCCTTGAGCATCTGACTCTTGATTTTGGCTCAGGGCATGATCTCAGGGTTGTGAGACTGACCCCACTTGGGGCTCTGCGTGGAGCGGAGCCTGCTTCAGAGTCTCTCATACTCTCCCTCTGCCCTTCTCCCCTGCTTGCATGCTCTCTTTCTCTCTAAAAATAAAAACAAATTAAGTTAAAAAAGGATGAAAGCCTTTTTTCTTCCCTCTCAGCCAAAGAGTACTCTGGTGATCCAACACTGAAGCCAAGTGATCAACCCCCTTTCTTTGTGAAACTTAGTTCTAGTAGGAGAACAACAATAAATAGACAACTGTCAGAATAAGCACACGTAAGAGTTGGGTGTGTGATAGATTTCGCATCTGTGGGGGAAGGTTGGCTTCTCCAAGAAAAATCTTTGGAACACTATTTTAAATCCCAAGTTTATACTTTACATTAAAATACATTCCAGATGAATTGAAGAGTTTAATGTTAAAAAAATTGAAACCAAACTGTGGGAAGAAATAAACAGTGATTATTTATACTCCATTATGTTCTGTTAGACCTTTTCAGTCACGTCAGAAGTAAAAGTGCTTAGAAAGATTCATAACCTGAAGGATAACATTGCATTGCTTCCAAGACAAGCAGGGCAAAAACAGCTACTTCAAACTTGCAAACGTTCAATGAAGCAGGACACGTTTGCAAGTTTTATTTGAAGGTTTTATCTAAAAAGAAGTGAAATACCCAGGGATAAACCCAACCTCATTACTTGATCCGTAAGTCCAACTGCACCGATAAAACTAACTTTCTCAAACGTTTGATACTTGCCAGACGTTGTTCTGATGCTTTCCATGTATCATTGCCAGTCATCTGAAGTAGTTACAGGTAGTACTGTACGTATTTTACATACAGGTAGGGCTCAGAGGCACAGAAAGGTCTGAAGCTTGCCCTAGGGCGCCCAGCTGATTGTTGGCAGAGACGCGATTTATTTATTTATTTATTTATTTATTTTTCAAAAGACTGTCTGTAATTTTTTTTAATTATTATTTTTTATTTACTTATTTTTTATAGTTTATTTTCAGATTGGTTTCCATATAACACCCAGTGCTTCTCCCCACAAGTGCCCCCCTCCGTGACCGTCACCCCCCTCCCCTTACCCCTTCAGTCCATGGTTCGTTTTCAGTATTCAGTAGTCTCTCAAGTTTTGCGTCCCTCTCTCTCCCCAACTCTCTTTCCCTCTTCCCCTCCCCCTGGTCCTCCATGAGGTTTCTCCTGTTCTGTTAGACCTATGAGTGCAAACATATGGTATCTGTCCTTCTCTGCCTGACTTATTTCGCCTAGCATGACACCCTCAAGGTCCATCCACTTTCCTACAAATGGCCAGATTTCATTCTTCCTCATTGCCATGTAGTACTCCATTATATATATATATATATATACCACATCTTCTTGATCCACTCATCAGGTGATGGACATTGAGGCTCTTTCCATGATTTGAGAGCCCGGATTCAAACCCAGTCTGGTGCCAGAGTCCACTTCCCTGATAGCCCTTGTGCTGTACCAAACATGTCTCTTCATTTTCTGACTTACTAAAGTTCTCAGAAAACTGATTTCTGATGAATCCAGGTAGGGGAAAGTTTAACTTAACCTGTCTGAAGAATAAACTTAAGCAATAGCTTCCCAGCTCGAAGCTAAAGACCCCCTGGGAGTCTTGGAGGCATCCTTCTCTCACCTCTGTCCAGTCTTTGCCACAAGATCTTCCTGGGGAGTGTTTGGAATTCAGGTCTCATTCAGTTGCCAAAATAACCTACAGAAAAATGACTCTGAAGAATTTTTGCATAAAAGATTTCCGTTTCCCCCAAAACAAATGAGTGGACTTTGAATGTCACTCCTTTCATCAAAATATATTTGCAAGGCTGGGTTGTTCCCCGCCCCCTCCACCCCCAGTCTGTGACTGTGAAAGCAGAAGCAGTGCGCTTAGCATGGCCTGCATTTAATTCTCTTTTCCACACCACTGAGTCTGGGAGGCAGAGGATTCCATCCAGCAAGAATACTCAGTGCTTACTTACATTCTTAAGCAGACTCTCCCTCTCCATCCCCGGATCTGCCATTACTTTAATATTTTAAACTTGGGATTTGTAAGTTTGTTTAAAGGTGGCACGGACTTTACGCTGTCTTACTGGTGTGCTTATTGGTATGGAAGTGGTAAGGTGTTCACAAGGTGTTTTTCAAAAACACCTTGCCTTTCTATGTCCTCCCAGATTTTTCAAGCCCTGTTACTTTTCTGAAAAGGACTGAAATGCTTTTACCATCTCATGATACCGTTGAATTTCAGTGTACTCTTCCATTTTTCAAAATAAGCTTAGTGTATCTCTATTAGTAAGAAATGTGGAAATGTTTATAGCATTAAAAAATCTGTGATTTCCTTATTGTAATCATGTAAAAACATTTATTAATGAAAAGTTACCCACTTTTACTTTTTTCACTTTTATTCTCTCAAATTCATGTTTGTCTGAAGTTAGTATAGTTATAATTTCTTCTAATTCTCGTTTATTTTTGTCATGTCTCTTCCAGCAATTTATCAGTTTTTAGGTTTTAAATCAATCCGAATTCTGATCTTTAAATGAGATTCATGTTGACAGCTGGTAATAACATTGTTTATAACAGTAATATTAGCCTACATCTACTAAATGTCTGTATATGTTGCAATAAAATAGCATGTGCAACATCTTCATTTTTATAAAATACGATAAATCGATAAGCCATCTGGAAAAGATTTAAATTTTTATTTATATGTATATTCAAAGTTTTGATAGCAGAAATGTGTTATTTCCGTAATTTAAAAGTCAGTAATTAACAGTGGAGTAAGATAGTCAGCCACAGGACAAAATAGACAAATATCAATAACTATCTTATATACCAGCCATGCCCTTTAGAAAGTATGTTGGGGGAAAGGACAGAACAAACAAGCAAAGAATGTCATTCTTGTTAGTAACGTAATACATAAAATGCCCAGGAATGAATTTAAGATATATGTACATCTTTTCAAAAAGAAAACATTTTTTTCCTGAGGTACTTGACACAGTGGAAAATTATATTATGGGTTTCCATAGGAAGACCACGATTTTTAAATGGGAGAGACTTGGATGTGTTTAAATGCCCGCACAAAGAAAAGAAAATTCAGTTTTTCACACAATGGAAAGAATGATAGTTCCTTAAGTAGAATCAATAACATTTGGTGCCTGAGTAGATGTGGAGCTCAAGGAGGTACCAGGGGACGGTGATATTTCCAGATGTCCCAGGTAAGCTTTTGGACAGAAGAGGATGACACTAATAACAGCAATTAAGGAACCCTTTTTTGAGGACCTGTTTGTAGTAGACACTATAACAGTTATTTTCATAAACTAGCTGATTACATCTTCACCACCATCTGAAAGTTGTTCTTGTCAACCCCACTTTTTAAATAAAGAAACTACCTTTTTTAGGAACGATCAGTCAGTTGCCTGAGGTCTCACAGCGATAAAGTGTCCGAGCTGAGACCTGAACTCGGACTCATAGTCTAAAGTGGTTTCTCTCCCCCCACCCCCCCAGACTACTATACTATACTTTCACTACGAGACAAAGACCCCAGAAGGAGAAGCAGATTTAGGATTAGGATAATGAGTCTGGCTGTTCAAATTCTTTCGTTTTATTTTCCACTTTATCTCTGATCTGTTCCAGGAGATTTTTCAGTTTCTCAGATGTTCTGCTGGGTAAGGGTAGCTGCATAGACATTGGGGAGGTAGTGCAGATTGTGTTATAAATATACCTCTCAGTTTGTCTTATAAAAGCAGCATTCCACCTGACTTACCTTTATTATGGAATTGCCAATTTATGTTGTGCCCTTCCCCCAGGTTGCTTAAAATGAAGTCACCTAGGCGGTTCGATTTACAAGGTAACTGCATGTGGGAAATTAGGTTTCCTCAGTGTTCTGCCACACAAGAAGAATTCTGAGAAAAAAGTTCATTCTTTGGGGAAAAGCTCATTTTACTTTCTTGGTAAAATGCTGTGATGTATTTACTTAATTGACAAATCCCACCAATTTTTTTTTTTTAATAGATTATCTAGTGTTTGGGAAGCGCCTCAAAAAGCCTAGAAGAGATTAAATATTTTCAGGTCTGTTAAAGTGTGTGCTTCTAAAGCCATAATGAGGTTTTCTCTCTGAATTCAAAAACTGAATTTATTATCAGTTTTTTATTTAGTCAGGATTTGCCTTTTGGAACTAGGCTTGCAGTCTGATCCTCACTGATGTCACATTATTTCATTCCTTTGACTTTAGTAATTACATTTAATAATTCAAAGTCAGATAACTCTGTTGTTCATGTGATTCAGTCATGTTTAAAGATGTCTAATAACCAATGCGCATTCTTTCGTATTCTGTTTAACGGCTAGATGCATGTCAGTGCGTGGTATTTGGGTCATCGCTGAGCCCCAAAACATATTACCAACATGTGCAGTGCATCACCACGTAATCAAATTACAATGTAACTACAACCGGGCCCTAATTTGCAAAAGTAAATAGTGTGCCCTTTAAAAGAAAGAAAATTAATGATTCTCATCATTCCGATTCTTTGGTTTAATAAGCTCTGGCTTTCTACAAGAAAAAAAAAGCCGAATAAGTAAATAGGACGTACTTCCCATAAGTCGCATATTGTGCATCATCGCTGTTTTTTGAATAACTGACCCACGCCACGAAGATTCTTTGCTCTAGTTTTTTATCTGTGTGCCTTAATTTTTGTGTGTTTGTTTTTGTGTTTTGTTTGGGAAAATGAAGGACTGTGATTTGATCAGCTCATAAGACCCTCCCATTTTTAAAATACTGTGAGACCCCAAGCCTCATTTCCCTTGGGCCTTCATCGTTTTGCTAACTGATGTGGCAACTTGTCTGGGATCGAATCCCCGTGGTGCAGATGACTGACTGAGACAGTGAGGTTCTGTGCAGGCAGTTTGGTCCAGGAGTGAACCCTTCACGGAGCAGGACTCACACAGTCCAGTGCGGGAGTGTGACGGCTTTGAAGCGTGGCCCCCAGAGCTCTTTGCCGCGCCTCCCATCAACTGACAGGCTGTGCCCTCTCCCTTCGAATCCGGAGGCTGCGGCAGAAGGTCTGTTCGGTTTCTCTTTAGAAACTACCAGTTTCTGGGCTAGGCCTTAAGAAGCTATCAGCGTCCATTTCTGGTCTCTTGGGGCACTCATTCTTGGAGCCTCGCTGCCATGCCGTGAAGAAGCCTAAACTGCCCTGTGGAAAGATCTCGGCAGCGAGGAACCAACAGCCAGCCCCTGCTCGCAGCACAGAGAGGGAGTCATCTTGGAAGTAGATTTTCCAGCTCCACCAGCTGACACTGTGTGGAGCAGAGGCAAGCCATGCGCACCGAGCCCTGCCCAAATCGCAGATTCCTGAGCAAAATGAGCGACTGTTGGGGTAGGGCCCCAGGTTTTGCTGCTGGAGCAGGAGGCAGTCACAGAACCTGGCGGTGCTGACGCAGTGTCGAGTTGCAGTGGCAGCAGTGCGTACTGGGCATCCCGGGAGAGACGGGTAATCCTGCATCAAGGAAGGCTTCCTCAGTGAGACCACAAGTGAAGGGACTCCTGCCTACGAGTTCGCCAGGTTGGGGGGTGGGGAGGGGCGTGGAAGGTGATGTGTTCTGGGCAGAAGGGACAGCAGCGTGATCAGAAGTAGAAGCAGGAAGTGGCATGATGGACATGAATTAGGAGCACTTAGGGGTTGTGGAGCATAGCGTTGGTGGTAGGAAACACTGATTGATCTAGGCTGAGCAGCAGAGTCCGAGTGCTGGAGGTCCTTGCGCGCTAAGTGAAGGGTATTGCATCCAGTCAGCTTGGTGTTTCTGTCATTGCCTCGGGTAGTGCTGGGTGGGGGCGTCCAGTCACAGTTTTCAGACAGATCCTTTTATGGGCTGTAGGGAAAGTGGGCTTTGAGGTTTGAGGGTATGAGCACTTTCCAATGTTAGGCGAGCACTGCAGTAGTCCAGGCAAGGACAGTGAGGGCCTGAATTAACGCTGCCGTGATGGGGAGGAGCAAAAGAAAATACCTTCAAGAAAAATTCTGGGGGTTAAAAAAGAAAGTATAAGGAAGATAATATTTAGCAACTAATTGGGAAGAGAAAGGACAAAGTGAAGGAAGACTCTTAGGTTTCTAGTTGGGTGACTGGCTGGATGCAGGTACCACCAGAAGGGAGCAAGACAAAATTCAAAGGAAAGTCAAAAATTAGAGGAGATTCAAGCTACAAATAAAGATTTGGGACAAGTATTGTCACAGAGTTGACAGTTGGAATTATTATTGGATGAGCTCACCCAGGAGAAGAATGAGAAAGAGAACAGAGGATGAAACCCTGGGAGCAGTACTCTGACATTTAGAAGGTGGTCAGAGAAGGATGCCTGGGTGGCTCAGTCAGTTGAGTGCCCAGCGCAGGTCATGGTCTCATGGTTTGTGAGTTCGAGCCCTGCGTCAATGTGGAGCCTGCTTGAGATTCAGTCTCCCCCCCCACCGCCTCTCTCTCAAAATAAATAAATGTTAAAAATAATAAATAGGGGCGCCTGGGTAGCTCAGTCGGTAAAGCGTGTGACTTCGGCTCAGGTTATGATCTCATGGTCAGTGAGTTCGAGCCCCACATCAGGCTCAGAGCCTGGACCTTGCTTCGGATTCTGTGTCTCCCTCTCTCTCTATTCCTCCCCTACTCGTGCTCTGTCTCTCAAGAATGAATAAATGTTAAAAAAAATTTTTTTAATTAAAAAAAAAGGTGGTAAAGGAGGAGCTCCTAAAAGATTTGGAAAAGAACAATCCAAGAAGTTCCAGGAGAACCAAGGCGTTGTCAGAGTAACCAAATAAGTAGTTTCAAGTAGGCAGTAAATCTTTCGTGTCAAATGTAAGCAACCAGTCCAGTGAGATGGCGATAGATGGGAATCGTTTCTGACTTTATCCAAGCTGGACAAATGGATACGTGAATGGGGAGTTGGAGTGTAGACACAGATAATGGAGCCAAGGGAATGGAGACCAGTTGGAGAAGAACATAGGGCATGAATGAGAAGGTGTGGTGGTGGTGGTGGTGGTGGTGGTTTGGGGGGGATGGAAAAGAATGCAAATGCTTTCATGACCCAAGGAATTCATGCCAGTAAAAGGAAGTGGTTGGAGAGAGAAGAATAAGAAGATGTGATTCATGCAGTAACATCCACTTGGAGACAGCAGGCATCGGATCAAGGGCTGTCCTTTGAGATTGGAGAAGTACAGTAAGGGTGGGTATAGATGTACATAATTTTATAGGAGGAGGACAGGAAATTGAAGATCAGAGTTGATGGACTTCTTTTTTTTCTGTGAAATAGGAGACAGGTTCGTGCACCGAGAGAAAGGAGCAAAGCAGGATTAATAGCTGTATTGAAGAGAGGGACTTGTTTTAGAATAACGTTTTAGAGAAATGCAAACAAGGATTGGCGAACAGTAGGCATGAGGGATTGATAGGAGACCCTGAAGGCCCCCAGTGATGTTGGAAATGATAGCTTTGTACTAGTAACCATGTGCATGGGTGTTAGATTTTATCCAAGGGAATGCCCTCATCCCCAACCCATTCTTTCCCCTCCTTAACTGGCCCCTTTGGCTGAAGAAGTGGGAAAAATGTGTAGTCTCCACTATGATCTTCAGTTTCCACAGAGAAGGAAGCAGGGCCTCCAGCAAGAACGATGTTTTGTTTACAGCAGGGCACTAGAGCACTCTGGGTAAAGCTGGGGAATGATTTGCTTTTTTTTTTTTTTTTCCTATAATGACATCAGGGTTCCCAAAGGCAAAATAGAAAAGATCTGGAAAGGAATCAAGATTGAGAAAAGGCACAGATGAGAAAATGCCTAGGAGTAAGAGTTTAGGGTAAAGGAGGGAGGTTGGGGCATGGGGTGGTGATGGGACTTCTTTGATTCGGTGGCCAGAGGTGACACACATGGAAGGGAATTACGTGGAAGGGAGTACTTGACGTAACTTTCATACAAGGCGTTGTGGGGGGACGCCTGACCAGTGGTCCCGAGCGGCTTCTGGCCTTGTCACAGAGCTTTGTAAAGAGGAAGTGCACCAGTTGGGGACGGCGTCCTGATGTTCAGTGCAACGATGTGCACCCTGGCTGAGTTGGGGAGCTTGCTCTGGGCCAGGGCAGCACAGGCTTTGCAGTGGGCGGGGTGGGGGGCGGTACCAAGGACCTTGGCGGCATCTTCCCAGAACTGTAGAACAGCAGTATTTCCATTCCTTGCTGCTCTCCTCCTCGTGCAAATTTAACGGTAATAATCCTCATGAAAACATGGCTTATATTAATATAGGTCTTACAGTTTGTAAATGATGCTTTCAACAACCCTGAGAGAAAGGGTAGAAAATATTAGTCCAATTTACAGACTAGAGAGTGAATCTCTGGGGTTAAGGTCATACTGCTAGTATGTGGCTGAAATAAACATAGAAATCAGATCTTGTAATTTTTCACTTTTTTCAGCTATGCCACCCTGGGGGCTGAAGGTAAATCGGGCTCCTCTAACCCAGCCTCCCCTTTTACAGATGAAGCAGCTGAGGCAGCAGTCTTGGTGAAGTGGAAGGAACCCAGATACCGCAGGTTGGGGGTTCTGGGAAGCTGATTCTGAGGTGGGGGTTAGATGCACAAGTTTGCAAGAGAGTGATCTTGGGATCAACACTTGGGGAGGGGAGGGAGAGGGGAGGGGAGTAGGATTGGGCGGAGGCAGAAGTCAGCCTGATGATACAGTCTCAACAGAAGCGTCACCAGACCCTGCAGGGAGTTCTAAAGATGGATGACCCTTCGGAGCTGTTTTTGGGTTGGGAAAATAAAGCCAGGCCTTTATACCTCTTTGAGCAGCTGTCAGATGCCAGTTGCTCCCGGAAGGGGCGTGGTCTTGAGTAAGGTGACTCTTTTTGGTTTTTCTTTTTTTTTTTTCCTTAATGTTTGTTTATTTTGAGAGAGAGCACTAGTGGGGGAGGAGCAGAGAGCAAGGGAGAGAATCCCCAGCAGGCTTTGCGCCTTCAGCGCAGAGCCCACTGCGGGGGCCGACCCCACAACCCATGAGATCACGGTCTGAGCCGAAATCAAGAGTTGGATGCTCAACCAGCTGAGCCACCCAGGCACCCCGGGGTGACACTCTTTTAACTAAAGTGGTCTCCAAAGGGGACTGAGAGCAGAGGACTTGCTGGCAGCAGCCCTCAGGCTGCTTCTTTCCCGAGGAGCATCTGGAAGGCGCCTCAGTGTCCGCTCTGGTGGACTCACGATATCTAGGCACAGGCTTAGGGCCTGGCGCTGCCACCTTTCAGCCACTCAGCAAGCTACTCTGTCAGCCAGGTCCTGGGTAAGGGTTCTTTAAGCCTCAGGGTCCTCTACTGTAATATAGGAAGAATCAAGTGGGAACTAAGCCTTGTGAAATAGGAAGAATACTTGTACTATCCTTTGGGGAAGATTGAGAAGATTCGGTGAGGTCATAAAGTTCCCAGAGTACCCATTGCTTTTAGAAAATCCGTTGATATCTCTCTCTTTCAAAATAATAAATAATTTAAAAAAATTTTTCAGTTCAGTCAGTTGAACATCTGACTTCGACTCAGGTCATGATCTCTCAGTATGTGGATTTGAGCCCTTCATCGGGCTCTGTGCTGACAGCCCAGAGCCTGGAGCCTGCTTTGGATTCATGTCTCCCCCTCTATCTTTGCCTCTACCCCCACTCCCAAAATAAATAAACATTAATAAAAAATTTTTAATAAAGAAAATTTGTGGTATATGCTATATAAAGTTTTAGTTCAGTGCCAGATACATATTTGTCATGGACGTTGCTCAATAAATAATTTGTTTAAGATGCTACAGAACGTGTCAGTGACTTTCTGAGGGCCAAAATCAGTGTCAAAGCCAGAGCTAGAATGCATTCTATAGCACTACTCTTGGATTTGGGTTTCAAGTCAAGGAATATGGAAGGAGCTATCTCTGTGGAAGTCAGAGCATGGTGGAAGGGAGTGGGCCACTGCATGTGACTTTGAGAGCGTCTGATTCCTTGGGCTAAGTCACCGGGGCTAGCCCAGTGCGAAAATGCATTTTCCAGAATAGCACCAAGAGGACTAAAATTAAAGATGAAGTTGTCTGAGTAGTAGGACTCCATGAAAACAGCTCTGTAGCAAAAGGCTGATGACAGTTCGGGACAGGTTGCTTTGACGCACTGGGGCTAAGTGTATGTTGTATGTCCGTGACCGCACATGTACGTAACATATGACTGCACTGTGCACATCCCGCCAGTTCTGCCTGCTTCCCTCAGCGGATCTGGATTCAAGTCCTGCTGGCTTCTTCACATATTTGGTGTCAAACCAGGGATAATTCACTCTCTGGGCTTGAGTTTCCTTTCCAAAATGTGGATTTGGATCTAGGTGAGCCCCTTCGTCTTCTGTCGTGGTTTAAATCTTTATTTCCCAATATCGCCTACAGCACACATATTTGAAGGCAAAACATGGCCACATTGTCCCACAGGTAAACGGTCGTGTATTTGTACAGACAAGCACAGTGGTTGAACGGGGCCTCCAGAGAAAAGCATTCGGTAGCTCTGCCAGAGAAACCCCCGCTACTAGGGTGAAGAAGGGGAGAAAAATCACTGTTTTGTGAATCGACCAGAGTACCCCATAGTTATCACAGAATTCCTGTCCTTACCTGCAGTTTTCTGTGGATTTACCCAGTTCATTGTTTAACATTTATGGACAATCACTTTTGTGCTGGGGAGTGTGCAAGGGCAAGTTTATGCAGGCTGAACCCCAGCGTCCTTCGTCTGGGGAGAGAGTGTGAGGGTGGTCATGTTCAGAAGGTCGGAAATGCTGGACGTTTTTAATTTTCTACCAGGAAACTGCACTTAATATTCAGATCTAGTCTGGATCCAGTATCATAAGGCTTTTTACTGTTTATGGAAGCATCTGGTTTTTATTTTTTTAGTTTGGCTTCTGCACTCTGCTCTGACTCTTCTTATGCAGGTGGGCTTGTGACTTGAGTAGCTTTTGAGAAATACCAGCAACTAAAGTGCTCATTGGAGGTTCATCTCACATGAGGCATTTTGATACAACTCTTTTATTAGTATCTTCAATTCTGGGAATTTAATCGGTACTTATTCTTTTAAATTTCTTCTTGCCTGAACGATTATATATTTTCTCAGAACAAATATTTGGTGCTTATGATTTTGTAAGCACAGGATTTAAAGATTAGCTTTGAAATGGGTCAGGGAAATTCATCTGCTTAGGTTTAAAGCTGGGCAGGTAAGGCAATTCAGAAGCTTTTGAAAATCACTTGTGAAATCAGTGTTTTGTAATTCTGTGAGAGCTGGTATCTGCAGAGCTCAAGTGCGAATCAGACCTTCCTTCAGTTTTGCCAGTCCCTCATTCATCCATTATGAATGGATGTTATGTGTTATGATTCATTGTTCATGCATTAATTCACCAGACACTGCTCTGGACTCTGAGGTAACAGAGATAAATACAAAAGCCCGTATTTGTGCCCGTTCTGCGCAAAGCACTCTGAAACTTGGGAGGTCAAAGCTTCTAGCTGCACAGGCTAGTTGGGATTGAGTGAGCGTTGCAGTGGGAGTCTAGGTGTTTTCTTAAACTCGCCGGGAATCTGTGTGACTTTAGGGGAGACCAATTCTGTGACTGTTTCCTCATCTCTGAAATAATTCTGCTCACCCTCTTTGCTCCATAGCTTTGATGTAAGAATCAAGTGAAATAGCGATTTTGAAAGAGGTCTGAAAATTATCAGGCATTCTGTAAAGACAAGCAGTCATCTTGTGACTGTGGTAGCGGTTTTGACCATTGCGTTGCCTCTTTGGACGGGATTAAGGATGAGTACTTTTTTTTGTTCTCTTGAACTAGATCTGTACGTGGCCGATGGAGAGCCTTCACCGTTTCTTCCACGTATACAGCTGTCTTACCTCCCATCCATGGGGCATAGAGTTCCTAGAGGTGTAGCTGGGGGAGTCATGTGTATAGATGTAAAAGGTAGTTTGTGAGTTTTATACTGCATGAAATCAACAAGTACTGGTTAAGTGCCCAGACAAAGAGGGCAGGGAGAGGTATAAGGGCTGAGATGGCATCTGTCTTCAAAGTGGCCAAATATAAGTCATTACCTTGATTGGCAGCTTCCTAAGGATTTGTACAGAGATGTCCAGTTGGCTCTGTAATGTTTCTGGGGGACCCTCTCTCTTAGACATTGGCACCCCTTTTATCCCTTTTGGATCATGGGAGAGAACACCTCGTGAGTAAACTAAAAAATTACTTCTAGCTTCGTGTTTGATACACTGCCAGGTTTTAAGTCTACCGTCCTGCCGCTCTGGGATGAGACAAGAGGTCAGATCTTCCCTAGAGTAAACCCAGTTCTGAGCTAACTCAAGAATCGCTCTGAAATATCAGCCCTACATTCCAGAGGGCCGTTATACTCACTGCTGTTTCCCATAGCCTAGGAAGGTGCCTAACGGCAAACTCACTAAAAATGTTTTGAATCAATCTAAGCTTCAGCCTACTGTAGAGAGTTCTTCTGATACTCTGATGATCCCAGATGGCTTCTTTCTATTAAAAATGTGTGTGTGTGTGTGTGTGTGTGTGTGTGTGTGTGTGTGTTTGAGAGAGAGCATGAGCAAGAGAAGAAGGGAGGAGCAGAGAGAGGGGGACAGAGGAACCGAAGCTGGCTCTGAGCTGACAGCACAGAGCCCGTGGTGGGATTCGAACCCACAAACTGTGAGATCATGACCGGAGCCGAAGTTGGACACTTAACTGACTGAGCCACCCAGGCGCCCCAGATGGCTTCTTACAGACAGAAGCTATACTTCATCCATCTCCAGATTTCCGGTGTCTGACACATGTCTGGTGATCTGGGTGTTTGTCAGATGGACACATGGACCAGCATAGACAGGACTGTGACGGGTGCCCCATGCGACAGGTGCCTTGCTCTCTCCCTCGAGAAACCCTAAAAGACGGAGAGGGACTTGCTCCCCGGAGGTCTGAGGCATAGCCCCAAGTGGCCTGCGACAGATGAGAAGCTTCACGGAAGGGTCTTGTCTCCGTTTTGGTTGTTCCTAAACTTCTTTAGTTTTGTTTTGTTTTGTTTTGTCGAAGTTTGGTTGGCGCACAGCGTCACGTTAGTCTCAGGCAGGTGTACAGCAGTGACTCAGCAGCTCTGCGTCATGCGACGCGCTCACCCCAGGCACAGGCACCGTCTGTCACCACGCAGCCCTGTTACACTGCCTCCAACTGCGTTCCCTACGCTGTACCTTTATCCTCAAGACTGACTTACGCGCTCCGTGACTGAAAGCCCAGACCCCCTCCATCCTTCACCCATTGTGTCCCGCCCCCCACTCCCCTCCCCTCTGGCAGCCAGCCATCAGTTTGTTCTGTATTTATGGGTCTGTTTCAGCTTTTTTGTTTGTTTCATTTTGTGTTTTAGATTCTATATGCAAATAAAATCATACGGTGTTTGTCCTTGTCTGACTTCCTTCATTTAGCGTAATACGTTCTAGGTCCATCCATATGGTCACAGATGGCAAGATCTCATTCTTCTTTATTGCTGAGTAACGTTCCATTGGATATATATACACCATGTCTTCTTTATCAGTTTGTCTATCAATAGGCATTTGGGCTGCTTCTAAACAAAAAGGTCCATATATGTATTTTTTTTAACATTTATTTGTTTTTGAGAGAGTGTAAGTGGGGAAGAGGCAGAGAGGGAGGCAGAATCTGAAGCAGACTCTAGGCTCTGAGCTAGCTTTCAGCACAGAGCCTGATGTGGGGCTCGAACCCACCAACTGGGAAATCATGACCTGACCCAAAGATAGACGCCTAACCAACCAAGTCACCCAGGCGCCCCACATGTATCTTTTCAAATTAGTGTTTTTGTTTGCTTTGGGCAAATACCCAGTAGTGGAATTATTGGGTCCTGTGGTGTCTCTATTTTTAATTTCTTGAGGAGCCTCCATACTGTTTTCCCCCATGACTGCACCAGTTTGCATTCCCACCACAGTGCATGCGGGTTCCTTTTCAACCACATCCTCACCAACACGTGTTATTCCTTGTCTCTTTGAATGTACCCGTTCTGACGGATATGAGGCAGTCTCTCTTGGTTTTGATTTGCATTTCCCTCATGATTTGTGATGTTGAACATCTTTTCTTTTTTTAAATGTTTGTTTATTTTGGGAGACAGAGAGCACTAGCAGGAGATGGGCAGAGAGAGAGGGAGAGACAGAGAATCCCAGGCAGGCTCTATGCTGTCAGTGTGGAGCCCAACACGGCGCTCAGTCTCCCGAACTGTGACATCATGGCCTGAGCTGAAATCCAGAGTTGAGTCCCACGCCTCACAGACTGAGCCACCCAGGCGCCCCGAGCAGCTTTTCACAAGTCTCTTGGCCTGGGATTTCCTTTGTAATCTTTGATGTTTTGTTTTAGATTTTCTACTCTGTTCATGTCCCTTTCAAAAAATAATTCTCAGGGGGCGCCTGGGTGGCTCAGTCGGTTAAGTGTTCGACTTCGGCTCAGATCATGATCTGTGGTTTGTGGGTTTGAGCCCCGCTTTGGGCTCTGTGCTGACAGCTCAGAGCCTGGAGCCTGTCTTCGGATTCTGTGTCTCCCTCTCTCTCTGCCCCTCTCCCTCTCACACTCTGTCTCTCTTAAAAATAAATAAACAGGGGCACCTGGGTGGCTCAGTTGGTTGAGCATCCGACTTCGGCTCAGGTCATGATCTCACGGTTTGTGGGTTCGAGCCCTGCATCCGACTCTGTGCCAACAGCTAGCTCAGAGCCTGGAGCCTGCCTTCAGATTCTGTGTCTCCCTTTCTCTCTCTGACCTTCCCGCTTTTTCTCTCTCTCTCAAAAATAAATAAAACACTTGAAAAAAATAATCCTCAGAAGAATGGATAAAATTGATATTCCAAGAAGCTACCTCAGGTCTACCCTCTCCTGAGTCCTCTCTGTGTCTGTTGCACCCGGTGGCACCTACCTGCCGTGTGGCCTGGCACCGGATGGGGCTGGGAGCCAGTTCAGAACCACGTAAGAGATCGGAACGCCCAGAGAGCCTTGGCACAGAGAGGAGAGGGGAGCAGGACAGCTGGCCACGGTTACTTTCTGGGAGTTTTACTGTTCCATCTTTCCGCCTCGTGACTCCGTTCTTCCTAAAGTAACAAGGAACCCTCCGCCCGTACTTTGCCCACATGCAAGGATGTCCTTCACTCTTTCCAGCAGCCCTGAGAAAGTGGCGTCTCCTCGTCTGCAGTGTTCCTATTGCACAGAAGAGAAGTTGCAGACCAGGCGCAGGGCTGGAGCTGGGGTGAGGGGAGGGAGGTGCGCGCCTGGGGCGCGGAGTTTAAGGGGCTGCCCAAACCTCAGTGATCAAGATAAATAACATGTTGTATGCAGGCTTTAAAAAATTAAAATTCGCAGGATCTGACAGGGCCAGGATTTAGGTGAGTCGTGCGGTTAAGTGCAGGACTGGGTTCTGTCCTAACATAAAATTTTACTTTGTTCATCGTGCATTTCTTTCGGCACTCCTTTGGACGGTTCAGATACCGCATTAAAACATGACTCGTTCTGATGAGTGAGTTTCTGTGTACTCTCTTCAATTTGGCCTCCGGGTGGCCGCCTCCGTCACTCTGCCCCTCACCCCGGACCCAGCCCGCCTCGCAGATAGATGCCCGTGATCATACACCTGTCCGTAGCAGAGCCTACTTTGGGAGCAAGGCTTTCAGCCTCTTCCTGTCATTCTGTCACACCACACAGCCTCCTAAAATACCTAGTCGTCTTTGTTTCTGAACATCTATTGGTCTTTTGTTATTGTTCTTTATATTTTCTTCTGCTTTTAAACTCCGTTATTCGAGTCTCTTTATTACCCCCTCTTACCTTTCCACATATGTTTGTTTCCTGTAAGTGCATAATTGTGTACCCTCCATGGCTTTAAGTTATTTGACTTCTAAACATTTGTGGATGAATCTTCTCCCAAGGGCGCACTGTGAACTCCCTGCCTTGCCTTAGAGCTAGATTCTGTGACTCAAATTAAGAACGTCTGAGTAGAGCTAATTCTGCATGAGCTGAGGGAGGGAAGATTTATTTTTTAAACACTTTCAAGTTATAGAATGATATAGTGATTAGAATAACAGCAAGGAATTCAGCAGCATGTCCCTGAACTCAAAATTGCTACAGGTGTTGCTCTTTAGTGAAGTTTCTTGGATAATGAAAATAGTCCGTGGGAACGAGCACGCAGCACTGTCTCCGTTCACCTTCTGTGGCGGAGGGCGCATCGGACTGTAGGGAGGCGTAAACGATCTCTTTCTGTGAAGACTTTGTTTTTCTCAAGTACTTATCCATTGGTCCTGCTTTACTGTTGGGAAGGACAGATCATTTTCCTTATACTTGGCCTTACTTTTGAATAATTTACAAGCATCGTTGAGAATTTCGGGTCTAGCATACCTGGGGGGTCAGGGGTGCTGGGGGTGAACAAAAAAAGAACGTACTGGCAGTTTTGAGATGAGAAATAGAAGGGAGGGGCTCCTGGGTGGCTCTGTCATTTAAGAGCCCGACTCTCGATTTTGGCTCATGGTTTGTGAGATCGAGCCCGCGTCAGGCTCTGTGCTGTCAGTGAGGAGCCTGCTTGAGATTCTCTCTCTGCCCCTCCTCTGCTCACGCTTTTTTTTTTCCCTCTCTGTCAAAATAAATAAAGTTTTAAAAAAAGAAATGGAAGGGAAAATAAAAGACAGCAGTGGTAGACTTTGGGGTGGTTTTTTGTTTGTGTTTTTGTGTTTTTTTGCAAGTCAGCCTTACCAGAGGTAAAGGGAGTCAAGGGCAAGGAAACAGACCTTGGATTTGTTTGTGCTACAGTGTCCGTTGAGAAGATGCGTTTTGAGAAGAGGCGTTATGGTGGCCCTGAGAATCTCATCGGATGAGAACTCTGCTGTATAAACAAAGGCCGTGAACATTTGGTTTGAGGACCAGACAGAGCGTATATTCTCTTTGCTTTGGTGAGCACAGACGTGTGTGCGGGCCTCCATCCCTGTGCTATTTTTATGGGAGATTGTGAGAAGTGAGACTATACAAGGTCAGGACCAAATTGCTGAGGGCGTTGAATGCTAAGCTGGGAACTGAGTATCTTACTGAATCTCCAGGAGACTTTGGGTATAAATAAAAGTGTACGCCCACAAAAAGGTGTCCATAAACAAACCGTTTAATCTGGTGGCATGATGAGGGAAAGAGAAGAAACTGGAGACAGGGACAATACTAGCTTGTGTGTTAAAGCAGTAAGTATTTTGAACACCGTTTGGGTGGTTAAATTAGAAAGGAAGACCGCGAGACGGCGTGGCAGAGGCAGCTGGCATTTGTCACCGGGATGTAGATTGGTTGTTAGAAGGAAGGGGAGGGGCACATGGGTGCGTGTCAGACTTCAGCTCTGGTCATGATCTTACAGTTCGTGAGTTTGAGCACCACACGGGGCTCACTGCTGTCAGCTTGTCAGCACGGAGCCCACTTCAGATCCTCTGTGCCCCTCCCCCTTGTGCTCTCCCCAAAATAAATAAATATATTTTTAAAAAAGGAAGGAGAGGGGCACCCCAAGGATTTATCACAAATGCCCTTGAGAATGGCCAGTCCTTACCCACAGATGCAGAAGGAACTGTTTGAGAGTGAAGGAAAAGATGGTGTGTTCAGTTTTCCTGTTTTCCTTGAAGAGTGGTGTGATGAGCAATTAAAATACCGTTTCAGAGTATGCAGCCCTGGGGCTGGGAGACAGAAGGAGGCTGGGAATAAGTATTTAGAAGTTGCACACCCCAATATAACGCTGAAGGGTCAGCAGGGACAACGCAGAGGGCTCACTCACATGGACATCCGCACAGCCATTGGCTGGAAAGAGGAGGGAGCGCTGGGAGGATTGGTCTGTGACGGAGGAGCGCAGGATCCCAGAGAAGAGCCAAGGGAGGGAAGGATTCAGGGGGGCTGGTGTGCCCCACCGCTCCTGGAGCCTGGAGCTCAGACTAATGAGTAATCGCAGGAGCAGTCTCGGGCTTAGAAAACAAAAACCGAAATCCAGGAAGAGGGAGAGTGTCAGGAAGTTAGAAGCTAAAATCACAGGTGATTTTGTTGGAACACCCTTATGTGAACTTGAAATGAAGTTTAATCCATAGATTGCCATCGACAGATGACATTTAAATCTCTTGTGTTTATCTGGGGAGAGGTCTTTTGTATTCCCACAAAATATGAACTTCTTAAACAAACGCTGCTTTTGCTCGTTCCCCAAAATAGATGAAGATAAATTTGTCTCTTTTAGTTTGAGTAAGAGAATCTGGTTTACAGTGTGGCTGACTTGGTTTTCAGTGTCTAATAGCATTCCAGAGCAAGGAAGTAAAATACTGGATTTCTTTCATTTTTTTTTTTCTCTTCAATTGGTGGAACAAGCAAACCTGTACCATCCTAAAATGGCATTGCTGTGTATCCACTTACTACCTGATTAATTTATTTCCTGTCTCTTGACATAACTTTGGAAGAGGAGGGTTTTTTATAGCAGGGGTTCTGATAGATGTGAACATTCCATGATCACAGCTTTCTACAAAATCATTAACACTCTTGTGTTATGCTTTGAGTGTTTGCTTCTTGGCAGTAGTTCATGGGATCGGACTGAATCTAAAAGCTTGAAGGCAAACTTGAACTGCCTAGCTCTGTATTGCAAAGGATAACTTAATTCACTTGAGTTGTAATAACAAGACATCCTGAATCCGTTACTGTCCTCACCTGTAGTAAAAAATAATCAGTCAGGAGCCTTTGACCAAGCTGAGGACACAACGGAGTAAGTTAGTGTAACTGGTTAACTTGTCCACTGGAAGGTTTTGTTCACTCACTCTATCCACTCATTTAACATTTAATTGAGCACATACACACTATGTCAGGCTGAAGTAAAGGCCAGTCACTGACCTTAGGGTTCGTCAGGACCAGTATCTACAAAGCAGACACATTTTAAAACAATTTTTTAAATGTTTTTTATTTATTTTTGAGAGAGAGAGAGACAGTGCAAGCAGGAAAGGGTTAGAGAGAGAGGGAGACACAGAATCCGAAGCAAGCTCCAGGCTCTGAGCTGTCAGCATAGAGCCCGACTTGGGGCTCGAATCCACGAACCATGAGATCATGACCTGAGCCAAAGCCGGATGCTTAAACGAATGAGCCACCCAGGAGCCCCAAAGCAAACACATTTTAATACCATGTAGTAATAGATGTTACAGTAACAGTAAGCAGAGAGAACTGTAAGAAAGAGAAAACATGAGGAGGGTCTGATAGGGAGAGAAGTAAAAAATGACATTGGAAACAATATATGGGATTAGGCAAATCCTTATGACAAATAGATTTAAGGAGGAGGGAAAACTGGAGACAGGAAGGCAGGAAGGACACAAGTCTTCCTGAGGGTACTATTAAGGTGGGCATGGAGAGAAGGAGTTAAGTTCGAGAGAGATTTGGGAAGTAGCAGTCACTGGCCGAATGGAAGAGATAGGAGGTAGTAAGAGATGGGGTAGAGTCAAGGCCAAGTTTGCAGCTAAAATTCCCAGGCTGTGGTTGGGGGACAAAAGACAGCAGGGTCAGCCTTTGGCTATCTCCAGTGTGAGATTACAGCAGCTGAGTCATCCAAGGCTGATTCAGTCCCCGACAGGAATCCTACCTGTTCATCTTTGTAACCAACCATGAAACAATGGCTTTTGGCCTCTCTCAAACTGAGACCTTTGGAACAGGGCTGAATAGGTATGAATCAGATTTCATAGGTGAGAGCCTTCAGGTTTCTACTTCAGGGTTCTGGAAGATGCCCACTTGGTTTTTATGTGCTGTACGATAGCCTTTGGACAGTGGTTTGCCAGCCGTGCTTCTTAATAACTCTGTAATATGTGTGTTTACACTTCCCCTTGATAATGATTATTCTAACTTAGCACTTTGTATCTTCCAAAAAACTCAACATTAATTAATTAATCTGCATAATATCCCTGTGAGTTAGTAGGTGATTACCGACCCATCTTCCAGATGGGAAAACCCAGAGAGAGACTCAGTGACCAACCTGCCCGAGGCCGTACAGCCTCGCCTCGGCGGAATCGAATCCTACATCTGCAGTTTGCTTTATCTTATCGCCCTCAATACTACATGTTCATTGTCAGTCTTAACTTATTAGATCATGTTTACTATTTCAGTTACTCAGAAATCTCAGCATTTAGATATAGAAAAGGGCAAGCAAGATACAACAAAGAGTGAAAGTGCCCGGATGACTCAGCCCTCCCTATGTGGAGGCGGGGAGGGGCCAGAAATAGGAATATAAGCGGCCTTCACTCCAGTATATCTGGGGAAAGAAGGCCCGTTTTCCAGGTGACCTCATGCCACACACAGACCAACCAGTCATTATGTCAGAGAGCCTCCTCCGGCACTTGGGTGCAGATGTACCACTACCCAGCAGCAAGAAAACAGTTATTATAGAAATTGTCTGTCTATCTTTATATACAGCAGGCTGTGTGGCGTGTTGGAAAGAAAACTGACTTTGGGGCTAGACCAGCCTGGGTTGAAATGTCTTCCAAGAGGGAGCTGGAGGACGCGAGCCGGATCCTTTTCCCACAGCAGTGCGGGGAAGATTCCAGGGTGACTTAGGTCAGCTGCCCAGGGTGCATCCTGACAATTACTGCTTCGTGAATGGTCGCTGTTATTTTTCTTCCCAAAGACGAGATGGGATGCTGAAAGAACCCTCTGATTTTTTTTTTTTTTTCTGTTGGGTGACAGAACCAGGTAAATTCAGCTTCTGATGAATTACAGACTTTTCTTCAGGAGCCATTGAAACATTTTGACATTGAGTCAGCTAGGTAGGGTATCACCCCCTGTTCACTGACAAATATGGGAAGGTAATTTCAGTAGGTCAGTCATCAGTGTGTGCCTTCCAAAACATTATAGTCATGTTACAGTAAACTTTTTATATTTGTTGCGTCACAAAGATTTATTGAAGTGATAAAAGTTATTATGGAAAACAGTGTGCAGTAACCATGGTAACAGTTATTTGATCTCACAGTAATTAGCTAAGCATTCAGTTGCACAATACTTTCACAATGCCTTCCTGGTTAGTTCATTAAACAAAATTAGCTTTTGTTTGAACTGCCTTCCTATGGCGTCCCAAATTTGATTTTAGTTCAAAAGAATTAAAAAGTGTATTTTAAAACTACCTTCCCGACTTAGAGCTTATGGGCATATTTGAGGTTGCAACTGGTCTTTATTTCATTCTTTATTTAGACCACAGTACGCTGGTGATTCTTCAGATTATCCCCCAAAGCGTGTGTCTTTTGGTTTAGCACAGGGGGCTTAGAAATGAACGGTCAAGTAGGGATACCGTTTCTTAATTCTGCCTCCATTCCTGGCTCAGATTACAGACAGGGAGGTCAGCTGATACCACTTCCCGTGACTGCGTTTCTGTCCCAAGGAACATCAGGTTGCTGCACTATGAATGTTAAAATCGGAGTTCTCATCAGTGTGGGCGTTTCTTGATAAGCTGCTGTCTCCTGATGGGACTACCTGGAGCCAGTTGGTGCCTGCATTGGCTAAAGCACTTCGCGCCAGATGCCTCTTCTGCCCCGTTTAGCGTAACTCTGCCTTCAGGTACCTCTCCTTCTGCGAGGTGGAACGTATTAGAGATGATTCACCTCGGTGATGATGTCATTCTCAGAGGACTTCCCAGAGCTCTTGAGACAAGGGCGTCTCAAACTGTGTTTAAGAAAGTCATATCTGGGGCGCCTGGGTGGCTCAATCAGTTAAGCGTCCGGCTTCGGCTCAGGTCATGATTTCACGGTTCGTGGGTTTGAGGCCCGTCTGCTCACAGCTAGCTCAGAGCCTGGAGCCTGCTTCAGATTCTGTATCTCCCTCTCTCTCTGACCCTCCCCTGCTTACGCTGTCTCTCTCTGTTTCTCAAAAATAAATTTAAAAACATTAAAAAAATTTTTTTTCCAAAAAAGAATGGCGTATCTGCTGTACACCCCATCCCCATTCAGCCCAGTATACAGATGAAGCTTAAGGCATACACACTCTTTGGCAGATTGGAGGTCCCAACCGCAAGGGAAAGCTTAAAGCATTGAAGATTTCAAAACAGAAAATGAATCCTCCCCCCCAAAAAAAAGTTTCAACTAATTCACTAAAAATGAGGAGGTTGTAAAGTTAGCAAAACAGGATTTTTAAAACTTCAGGGCAAGATTTTTGCGTGAATTTATTTTTAATTCCTGTCAACTTAGTGATTTTATTTTAAGCTCATATAATGTTTTAAAGACAGTACTGTCTTTTAAAAACTAGCTGCTTTCTGATTTGCGAGTCAGTCTTCTCTCAGTTAACTGGATGTCACCTACTGGTTTTCAATTGGGCAAGTGATTTTGCATACAGGCTGTAACATTTCCAGTTTCGTGCATATTTATTTGTCTAATTAGGTTGTTATCTTTGTAGCATGTTGAGTTTCAGTGACTAGGGTTAGAATCTAACGATAAGAATCTATTTGTTCTTGACTGGTCTTAAAATTTGTTTTGGCCAATCTGAAGATAGTAACAACAATAGAATAATAAGTTATCCTAGGTGATCTCAGCACCTGACTCATTCTTTTCCCCTGTCTTCCTCATTCCTGCCTTTGTCCTGTGTGATTTTGACATCTTCACCAAAAAGGCCCCTAAAACTCTTCACACTTCATTTCTGTTCCACATACTCTTCCTTCTTCGTAGAAGAATGTTTTTCTTTCACTGCATTTGGGAAACGATTTGATAACCTTCGGTGCAACTCTCGTTGCTGCTTCTGTGTAAGTTTCTCCTGTTTCTCTCTCACCTTGTCCCTTGTCCCCTGTCCCCTCTCTCGTGTCATTCGTGCCTAATTCTGGAGCCACTTACTATAACCTCTGGTTAAAAGTGATCTCCCCAGTGAGCTGTGAACGCCACCAGCAGGGTTCCATTCCATATTCCTCACTGTAACTTTCTGTGTAACCTACAGACCATGCCCACGGACAGCTAGCCAGACAAGTGGCTTCCAATCTTGCCACTCCCTGACCTCTTAATTCTAGGCATTTGTAATTTTTATCTGCTGCTCAGCCCAGCCACACTGGATATTTACCTTCTAACCTCTTTTCTGTAGACCTACACAATTTTCTATTTATGGACCTTCAGTGACTTCAGGAAAAGAGGAAGAGGAGTACTATTTACCGAGCACCCAATGTGTTTTAGGTACTGTACAGTATGGTTTAGTCATTCCCACAGTCCTGTGAGCTATTAATATCCACATGTTTTATCCTGAGAAACTGAGGTTCAGAAAGATTGAGTTACATAAGAAGCTAATAATTAGAAGAGCTGTAACTTGAACACGGGACTCTGTCTCCATAACCCAACCTTTTTCACTCTTTCCAATTCATTGGCTTCATTTTTGTGACTCAACCTAACGTGAATTCCACACCGAGCCAATTCATTAAAGCAGTCACCACCGCCCTATATTCCTTTGATCTCTTGGCCTTCTTCGGGGCCATTAGTCAGAGGTCTGCCTCCCTCACTGGGTCTTCTGTGCTGCTCTAGTTTCTAGGTCTCTGCTAAGGAAGTGACACACATTCTTCCAGATGTGAGTCTACAGAGACAGTACTCAATTTCATGTAGACAGAGAATGCCTATCTGCCCCTCACGTATTCCACCCAGCCCCTACAGTGCCCATCATGGACATCGGCAGCCATGAGTTAATCTTCAATATGGCCGTCCAGGAAGCCGTCACCGGCTGATGAGAGTTGAAAGAGTAGATACAACCTTTTTTGCCATTCTGTTCTGCCCCCTAACTTACTGTTGCTGTGTGGTCTTCCTCCTCTTCGTTGGTCTTACCACCAACAGAGTAACAAGCACCCTAAAACCCTCTTCCTCACTCCTGAAAAACTGGATGACTGCTCTTCAACACACTTTTGCTTTGCTTTTGCTCACACTGAATGCTTCTTGCTTGGCCCACCTTCCTCGTATCCCTGCAGAATAATTAGTAACAGAGTAGTCTCTATTCCAAGTTTCATGAAGGCCACCTGGTGTGTCTATACAGTGCCTGGTAGAGTGTCTGACACATGGTAAAAGCTCATTTATTTTTCGGGTATGGAGTTTAGTGAGCTCCTTGTATATTTTGGATACTAGTCCTTTATCTGATATGCCATTTGCCACTATCTTTTCTCATTCTGTCGGTTGTCTGTTAGGTTTTTTTGATTGTTTCCTTTGCATTGCAGAAGGTTTTTATCTTGATGAGGTCCCAGTAGTTCATTTTTGTTCTTGATTCCCTTGCCTCTGGGGATGTGTCAAGGAGGAAATTGCTTCATCACCTGATGAGTGGATCAAGATGTGGTATATATATACAATGGAGTACTACATGGCAATGAGGAACAATGAAATATGGCCATTTGTAGTAAAGTGGATGGACCTCGAGGGTGTCATGCTAAGGAAATAAGTCAGGCGGAGAAGGACAGATACCATATGTTTGCACTCATAGGTCTAACAGGACAAAGCTAACAAGGGACCATGGGGAGGGGAAGGGGGAAAGAGAGCTGGGGAGAGTGAGGGACACAAACCATGAGAGACTGTTGAATACTGAAAACGAACCATGGACTGAAGGGGGGGGGAGGGGTGATGGTCATGGAAGAGGGCACTTGTGGGGAGAGGCACTGGGTGTTATATGGAAACCAATTTGACAATAAACTATTATAAAAAAAAAGCTCATTTAAATGAAGAAAGGAAGACGCATTTGACACAGGTAGTTGAACTGTACGTGTATGTATCTTTTTGATTCCTGATGAAGTGGAGTCAGTACTATTATTCCAATGACAGATGAGCAAATGAAGCCCGTGATTACTCTGCTAGGAAATGAACCTGCCGAAATGCCACCTGTTCTGGAAAGCCTTTTACAACGGTGTTCGCACCCACCTTATGTGCCCTATGAAGGTCCTCTTTCCCCCACGAAGTAATGAATCCCTGAGAGGAGAGAAAGTGCTTTCTCATCTGTGTCTCATGTTAGACGTACGCAGAGTGATCGTGGAACAGTCCACTGTCCGTCTGCCGTTTCCCTGGGTTGGAGCCTCCGAGACAAGTTTCCGTCAGCGACCCTCCTGTTCACCTCTGTCTCCCTCCCTCTCTGCTCCTCCTGTGTCTTTCCTGCAGTTCCTGCCCGGTGTCCCCTCCTCACATGGCCTCTCTGGCTGTTAAAGCCAAGGCCATCGTGGTCTTCATTAGGCACAAGGGGCGCACTGACTAAGTAATGTTTTTAGAACCCTCAAAGTGTTGGAAATCTCAAAAGAAAACTTATCGGCTCAAAAATAGTACAGGATCAACAGTAAATGTTTAAGCAAACAAATGCAAGATCAAATATTTTGTCTTCCTTAGATGGTAAATGTAGCCATGATTACTGGGAAATCATAGCAAACTGTGGAATAAATGAGCAGTAGCCAGTCATTTCAAAAACAAATGCAAAAATTCTTTCAAAAATGCCTTAGCCATCAATTTCTTTTTTAAGTTCTTTTATTTTTCTTAGTAATCTCTATACCCTGAGATCCAGAGTTGCATGCTCTTCTGACTGAGCCAGCCAGGTGCCCTGGCCTTAAAATTATTTGTTGTTGTTTTTTTTTTTAGTTTATTTATTTAGTTTGAGAGTAAGAGAGCGGGGAAGGGGCAGAGAGACAGGGAGAGAGAGAATCCCAGACTCAGCGCTGTCAGCACAGAGGACAACATGGGGCTTGACCTCATCAAGTGTGAGATGATGACCTGAGCTGAAATCAAGAGTCAGACACTTAACCGACAGAGCCACCCAGGCGTCCCATAAAATCATTTTTTAAACGTGGGTTATGAAAACAACTTTCGGTATGTTTGAGGTGATATTGGTGCTGGGACTCTGAAAATTAAATATAGTTGATATTTTCAAAATTGCCTGGGTTCTCAGGCTGGATATTAATTTATTGTAGTTAAATAACGATGGAGGGAAGGAAGTCAGGATATTTTCTTATTCTACTTGTGTTAAAGGACAAAAGGAAAAAGGAAAGAAGTCTGAAGGGAATTCCCCCCACAAATGCAGCATGGGTGCCACATTCCTACGGAGATGTTGAGCAATCTTTGAGGCCTTTGGGTGGTGCCAGTGGGAGCCTCCTGAATGTTCTGCCTGCCCCTGTGCTCCGGTGCACTTGCCACGCTGTCTGGTTCCTTTCGAGGATCGGAAGTTGGGGGCGGCACAGAGCCCTGAGGGCAAAACTTTGCTGGAGCAGATGAAGCAAAGGGATGCCCGGCCAGGGCCTGGGAACTGTGCGGGAGCCGAGGAATGTGCGGTGGCTCCATTGTTTGCTTGTGCAAGGCATGCTGGAACGGACCTCTCCACTCGCCCTTCACATCTGGGAGGGACTCAAAGTGCTGAACCATTGTTTGAAGTACTGATAATCCGGTGACCATGTGGACAGTGTGGTCAAGGTATTTCCTCAGCGATGAGCACTGAGTATTTAAAAGTTCGGTAGAGTTTTGGTATGTTTTGTCAGGAGGAATTCCCCTACCCTCTTTTCCTTTCTTTTTAAAAAAAAAATAATAATATATTGTCAAGTTGGCTAACATACAGTGTATATAGTGTGCTCTTGGTTTTAGGGGTAGATTCCCATGATTCATCGCTTACTTACAACACCCAGTGCTCATCCCAACAGGTGCCCTCCTCTGTGCCCATCACCCATTTTCCCTGCCCCCCCCCCTTTCATTAACCCTCAGTTTATTCTCTGTATTTAAGATTTTGGATCCTCTTTCATTTTTCATTCTGCAACATAAATTGCAGTCCCAGAAGCTGATTTGCTTTAACCTGTTTCAAAAACCGCTATAGACCTTCATAACTTTCACCAGCCATGTATCGGGTTGGCATATCATTGCTGCAGAAGGTTCACACCTAGTACTGTCTCCTTCCCAACCGTCCAGCAAGGATTCGCCTCACAATGAGAACCAGGACGGGATTAGAAATGAGGCCCACTCAGCTGGATGTTAGAGCCATAGTCACAGGTGAAAATATAAAGCATGTTAAATATATTATGTGTTTGTATAGTTATTAGAATACATTAATTCTAATCACCTTGGGGGGAGTTGTGTGTGTGTGTGTGTTTTAATGAGTAGATTCATGCAGTTTGTCATCTCCAAGAGTTTAGAAATGCCAGTTAAATACATACGGATTTTTCAAAGGAAATCATCAAAAAGGACATTCCACTCGTATTACAAAGCTACTCTAGGGGTAAATATTTTGATAGATGTGGTTCAGTGCACCTGGAGCTGAGACATGGTTGAGCCCGAGGCCGTTAGCACAGACGGAGCGCTGAGATATGTTAGGGTTGTTTCTCCCCCATGTACATTGCGGCGTGAACATTAACACTTTCCGTGCCGCTGTCGGAATAAGTTCCTTGTGAAACACGGTCTCGTTACTTAAGAATGATGAGGACTGTGCTGACTTCTCCCGCAGGTAGATGTGTCACGCTGTATGGTGTATGATACAAGCATTTTGTTAAGTAAGAGAACTAATTAGAATCAAGTCACTACCTGGCTGTTAAGTCAAGTCCACTAGGACTTCTGGCAGATACAACGTGCGTGTTTAGGGTTGAGGTATTTATTGGTCATGAGGCAAAAAGGATACATTAAGATGGGAAGATTGCGACTAGATTTTTCTTTTTTGGAAGCTAAGAGCTGAGACACTATAGACTTAAAACATAACTTATAATTTATTAAAACAATCGAGTACATCATCCAACTTGACTGTTAGGAAATAAGCACGCAATTGAAAATGTTGGCCGCCTGCCATGCTTGCCTATCTTCTCGGGAGATAGGTTACATTAAGTGACACTCAAAAATTGTGACACTTTTTCGTCCTTTGAGCTGAAGCCCTGTCTTTCATCAGCCTTCAGAAGTTTGTCGTTATGCGGGTGGCATTGTTTATTAGAGGAACGACCTAGTAAACCCAGCCGTCCAGAACTGTTTATATCACCACGAGTTTATATCATGTCTTTTTTGTGTGTTTCTGGTGGAACATAAGCTCCTTGCGGGCAGGAAACGAGGCACATCTTTATGTCCTCCTCTAGCGAGTGTTGACTAAATGTTGAAGGATTCATTGCCGAGAAAGCGGCGATATTCTTTCATACCCCAAAGCTGTCAGCAAACAAATGGTAAAGATGTCTTGGAAGAAACCACCCAGACGTCTTTATTAGCAGGAACTGGGTACATGAGCTCGTTAAAGAAGTTACACTCCCTCTGGCTGGCTTTCGCTGGAAGCTGGCTCGCTGTAAGATCAGGCTTGTGTGTTTGCTAGGAAAAAAAAAAAAAAATAGGCCCAAATACTCAGAGAGAGCCTGTATAAAATCAGAAACTGAATTTGACTTTCCGAAGTGTGTTTCCAAACTGAGGAAATGTCCTTTAAAACCATTTACCTGAAATGTCCTGTGATTGCAACATCGGCTAAGCCTATTACGTTCTTTTATTAAACAGGTTTATTGTTCTGTGTGCAAACTGCTTCTTTGGAGCAATAAAGCTGAGTTGATGGCAGACTTTCTAACAAGCAGGAATTATTTTTTAACAGTGAAAGAAACTGCGTATTTCCAATCATACATAGTATTTAAAAATCCTGTTCAGAAATGATCCCATTAACTACATGTTTAAAGTGCCTCTTTGAAGTCTAGCTGATTGTAATATAAAATGATACTGAATGTGTAATTCTAGCAATACTTTTGACCACTGCTGGGTTTTTAGTGTTCTGTTTGCTACCCAGGCAAGAGAAAGCCTTTAAATGTCTGTAGATCATTTAAGGCATAGGATTCGATAGCAAGCCACTGGCTAGTTGAGGAAGTGTTTTTCTTACCATTATGAAATCCAGAATTTCTGTGAGGGCAGTCTCCTTTTATACCAGTCTGGCTCATCGGTGGCTGTATTTGGATTGCGTAAACCTGTTTGATTTAATAATTAAAGACTTTCTCGAATACAACCTCTGGTTGTGACTCTGCAGACCCTGGTCTTCCCGAATAGTAGCACAGCTGCAGAGGCCACGGAGGTTTTCAGGAAGAAAACCCCGCTCACCTCCCCAGAAGGGGGTCAGCAAGCGGAAACATCCTACACCCTCGTGACAGTTATAAGCCAATCAAGGTGGCTTTTCCAAAATATTCAGTGGTTTTGCCAATGACGGCCTTTCTTCCTTGAAACGCCTCAGTGGGCTATGGCTCCTGTCCCACCTGCAAAACAACAGCATGGCGAGCATTGGACCTGCCGCCAGTGAAGGGACGCCGGGTCGGTCATTTTTGTGGCAGTGCTTAACGCTGGAGACCGTCTCGATTTGGGGACAAGAAAACCAGGTTGAGGGGCGCCTGGGTGGCTCAGTTAGTTAAGCATCCGGCTTTGGCTCAGGTCATGATCTCACGATTGTGGGTTCGAGCCCCACATCGGGCTCTGTGCTGACAGCTAGCTCAGAGCCTGGAGCCTGCTTCCGGTTCTGTGTCTCCCTCTCTCTCTGACCCTCCCCTGCTCGCGCTGCCTCTCTCTGTCTCTCAAAAATAAATTTAAAAAAACATAAAAAAAAAATTTTAAAGAAAACCAGGTTGAGAGCGAGCAGTCGGTTTCTTTTGTCCTCTGAGGTCAAGATGACAGTTCAGTCACCAAATGACTGAGATGTCTGGTCACCATATGGCAAGGATGCTAGAGTCAGCTGTTGGGTTGAAGCAGTAATTCAGGAACCTTAGGAGACTCCTGTGTACGTCCAGACCTTCCTCTGTCCTCTGTGTCACTCATGGTTTACAACCTCAAAATCCCAGAGGGCCCCAGGAATATGAATAGATAAAACTGGCCCCGTTGTCATTGGTAAGCTAGCGAGCAGATGCCCCATCTAGTGTCATGTGCTCCAGTTTTTCTAGAGAAATTGGACGGTGAGACTTTTCTTTTAATGAAATCCCATAATTTTTAAATATTGGCCATTGATTCAAAATTTAAAGGCGACGTGTAGCTGAATAACGCCCGTCTTCAGATACACATGGTTGGTGGGTCACATACTTATTTCTACTCCACCAATTCCCTTGAATTAAGAGTCGAAACCTTAAGCTTTTGATTTCAGGTCTTTGTCCCTTCATTTTAAACTACTGTTATAACCTGGAGACAGTCTTACTTCAGTCTGTGTTGCAAAAGCCTTGGAAATTTCCATTGGGTTCCACTCAGTACGTGGTCACTACGAATTGTCTGTATGTAATACAGTTGTCTTTGGACACTGAGAATATGTAGTCGGTGCCCTCAGAGCATCCATGAGCCATACAAGAGCAGGGTGCCCCGATACCAGTGGTCTGTGTTACACATGACTTAGAGCTCCAGCAGAGAGCCACATTAGGCAGCCCTGGACGCTTCTTGCGTTTATTTTCACCTGAATTATGGATGGAAGTTGTGATGGCGGCAGCGATCCACTGTAAGAAGGCAAATCTAGTATAACTGTTGAACGAGCAAGTGAGAATTAGATTCTCCATTGTGCTTCTTGATAGCTGTGGGGCCTTGGGCATATTATGTAACCTCTCTGTGGTCTCACTTTCCACCTCTGTGAGTGGGGATCGTAGTACGTCACAGAGTTACTACGGTGATGAAATAGGATAACCTTGTGTGTGGAGCTCCCAGCTGCGTGCCTGATGCGGAGTGAACGCAGAGTACTTCTTCACCACGGCTGCTACTGTTGTGTTTAAGTCAGAAAGCGCCGAACTGAGAATCTGAGGAATTGGGCTTAGACACTTGTTGTGCCTCTCTCTTAGTAGCTATGACCAACCAGAAACCACTTGACCTCAGAGCATCTGTACGATTAGGATAGTATGAAAGTGAAGTGTTGTAAGTATTGTAACACATGAAGAGAGATTTTTCTCACCTCCCACAACTCCTTTTTACTTGATTTGCTTTCGAAAAGGTCCTCACTGTGGCTACCGCTCAGAGTGGCATGCTGAGGCAGGGCCATGGCCATGGTCCCCTGCAGGGCACAGGACATCCTAGCAAGCCATCTAGGGTCTGAGACCAGCCAATCCATGAGTCCTCGCTGGAGAAGTGAGGAGACCGGACGGCAGACATTCCAGCCTTGTGCAGGACCCCTGAACCAGTGACCTGTGCCCTGCCCTCAAGAAACTCAGGCTCACATGTTTTCAGGATTTTCAGCTGTTTCTCAGACTTACCACGGTTTTGAAGACAGGTCATTCAGGTTTGTTTTGATATCTTTAAACTGCTTAGGAAAAAATAACATTGTGGAGACAGAGGCATTTCCAGAGTTTCTGCATCATGCTCAATCAATATTGCTTGAATCTGAATCCAAAGAAAGGACTTTATTGAATCACTTTATTCTATGATAATATTAGAATAAGTACTAACAGCAATAAGGGGAAAAAATTGTAGTGCCACAGTCCAGGGAGAACTTTATTTTTGTTTTGTGGGGAAAAAAATAACCCAATACAATCAAATGAAAAGAGATTGATCAAAACAGCGAAAATCCTGTTCCTGTCTCAGAGTCAGTAGGAAGAGCATCTAATTTGTACATATTCTTTTTATAGCTAATGTGCTAATTGACTCAGAGATGACACCTGTGTAACTTTATTTTTAAAAATCGTACTAAAATCTACGTCTCAGTAAGATTCTAGGAAAGAATTCGCAGCAGCTGGCCCCACATCTGCTTGACTGATTCGGTGTGAAAGGGATTCTAAATATAGTGGGGAATCGAGTCCAATGTACTTCCATTGCTGTGCTACAAAGTATCAATGGAACTAGATCTGAAGGAGCTTATCATTAAAACAACCTAAAACTAAAATGGTACGGTTTGCTTTGGCAAGCCACAAATATTTACCTTAAGCAATCTTTGTTAGCAAACTTGAAATATAGCTGGTCTGTCCCCACTTGCCAGATGGAGAGAAAGATTATACCAGAGCTTAGAGGAGTAAAAATAAATCACAGCAGCACAAGAAAGTGACTTTTTTATAAGAAGTCTTCATTCGGTAGCTCAGAAATGCTTTGTCTCTGTTGTTGTCAGTCCTTGAATTTCCTAACACCTGAGTCCGTGTTCTCTATGTCCATCTCTCCTTCCTTCTCTTTTCCCCTCCGCTCTTCCTGCTTTTTCCCCTCCCTCTCCTTCTTTCTTCCTTCTTTTAACAAATGTTTCTTAAATACCCACTCTGTGCTGGGTACTATCCCCAAGGATGGAGAGAAAAATAGAATAGACATAGTGTTTTGCTCTCAGAGTTTTAAAAGTTCAGGTGGAGAAGGACAGATACCATATGTTTGCACTCATAGGTCTAACAGGAGAAACCTAACAGAGGACCACAGGGAGGGAAGGGGGATAGAGAGCTGGGGAGAGAGAGGCACGCAAAACCTGAGAGACTACTGAATACTGAAAACTAACTGAGGGTTGAAGGGGGAGGGGGAGGGGAAGGGAGGTGGTGGTAATGGAGGAGGGCACTTGTGGGGAAGAGCACTGGGTGTTATATGGAAACCAGTTTGACAATAAACTATTAAAAAAATAAAAATAAAAAAATTAAAGTTCAAGTGACATAATAGATTTTATACTTTCTTTTTTAAGAGTATTTTAAAGAGAGCCCTCATGTGCACAAGCCAGGGAGGGGCAGAGAGAGAGGGAGAGAGAGAATCCCAAGGAGGCTCCTGACCTGCAGCTCTATCTCACAGACTGTGTGAGATCATGACCTGAGGCGAAATCAAGAGTCAGTCGCTCAACCAACTGAGCCACCCAGGCGCCCCTCGATTCTATACTTTAAGCGTGTATGTTTAGCTAACACTGTACCTGTAAAGCTCTTACCAAGTATCGATAAATAACAGCTGTGTGTGAAAACAAGCTTCCATGAAGCCTGGAACAACAGACCCAAGACCGCAGCTACCATTAATTGAGCGCTTACTGTATGCCGGGAATTAAACGCGTGGGTGCATACTTACACAGATACAGACACATTGTTGCATTGAATCATTACGGCATTCTCAGGGTAGATGTCATTATCCCAATTTACCAATGAGGAAACGAAAGCTCCGTGAAGTTGAGTTGTCTAAGGTTACATGGCTAATACGTGACTGAGCCAGATTTCGAACCCGGGTGTGTCTTGACTCAAACTTCAGCCCTTTGCCATGAGGATGCAGCTTGGAGTCCTATATGTACAGCCTCCCTTGTGTCCTGGGGCACACTGCCTGCAGGGACAGTGCCCTTGGCAGCCCTGGTGTCCCCAGGCTCCAGTGCCTGGGGTAATGCACGGGAATCCACTCTCACACTTGACCTTCAGGCTCCTCAGGATTACAGGACCACCAGCAAATTGAAAGGAACTGGTTTTCAGTAAAAGCTGAAGGTCCTTGTTTTAACGCTTTCCTTTGCGATTGATAACGTCTTTTTCCAGAGGCAGCAACAGAAACTATTCATGAGCAGTCTCTTTGGGCTTTGCCCAGTTTTCTGAGACTTCAAATACCATCTATTTTTTTAAACTTTTTTTAATGTTTTATTTATTTTTGAGAAATAGAGAGATGAGCAGGGAAGGGTCAGAGACAGAGGGAGACACAGAGTCTAAAGGCAGGCTCCAGGCTCTGAGCTGTCAGCAGAGAGCCTGATGCGGGGCTCGAACCCACGAACCATGAGATCATGACCTGAGCTGAAGTCAGACACTCAACCGACTGAGTCACCCAGGCGCCCCTCAAATCCCATCTTGACATGTGCATGATACACCATGTATTTGCAGAGAGCATGATTTTTTACAGAGCACTTTCAGGCCTGTGAACTTGCTTACACCTCACTCCATTTTGAGGCCTGGAGCAAAGAACTTGCCCAAAGCCGGTAGCTGATCTGTAGCAAAGCCAAGACTCAGACTCAAATCTGACTCCTTTGCATCCTAAGAAAGTGCTGTTTATGCAGAGATTACAGTCCCCGGGACTTGGGGGCTGTGTTCTGTCGTTTATTACAGAATCCAGGAGATGACAGGGTGACCTTTCTAATCTCACTACACCTGCCTCTCTTATGGGGTTTTACCACGAAAGTCAGAAGCCTCCAGGATTAGTAAGTTAGGGAGCTTGTCTCCTGTTCTCGGGGCTGCTCCAGCCCAACACCACAGCTTCCTGCCTGCTGCGACTGCTTCCCACAGCTGCCTGACCTTCAGACAGGCATTGCTTGACAACCCTTCTGGCTAGAGACAATTAGAAGCTAAAATTTGTTAAAGTAGATGACAACTTTGTCCTCTAGGACCATTTCTTTGAGTCACATTCTCTTGCCAATACCATTAGTCTCTCCATCTCTGCCGACTTTCCTCTCAGCCTGGAAACCCACTCAAGTCTTTTTGTCTTTTCCTTTTCAAGTATTGATAGAGGGACGCCTGGGTGGCTCAGTCTATTGAGCGTCCAACTCTTGATTTCAGCTCGGGTCATGATCTCACAGTTCGTGAGTTCGAGCCCCGTGTTGGGCTCTGCACTGACAGTATGGAACCTGCTCAGGATTCTCTCTCTCTCTCTGTCCCTCCCCACCCCTGTTTTGCACTCTCTCGCTCTCTCCCTCAAAAATAAGTAAACGTTTTGAGGAAATAAATAAAAGTATGATAGCAAATAAAGAGAGAGTGATCGGGACTGCCCCTCTCTCGGCTTCGCCTTCTCTGGCAGCCTTCTTACAAGAGAGATCTGAATACCCAGGGACCACTTCCCTTCCATTCTCTCCTCCATCGTGGCGGCCTGGCGCTTCTGCCGCCCTGCGGAGCCCTCTCCGGAAGATCTCTCCAGCCAGCTGCAGAGTGCAGAGTTTTTCAGTCAGTATCTTACTGAGTCTACTTCATTTAAAATTTTGACTCCTGAATCCTGGAAATTCACTGTGCTCCATTTCACCTTCTTTGTGACCTCCTTCTTGAGTTGCTTCTACTGTTTTTCAAGGATTCTGCTTCAGTTGCCCCCTTTACCCTGGCTTTCCTGGCTGTTCTGAGTGAGATTCCCTGGCCACAACCCTGTCCTTACTACTTCTGTCTACACTTGGATGTGGCCACACTGCAGCTTCAACGTGACCTTTATTCCTTCCCAAATCAGCTGTCTCTTCTGCAGTCCCTGCCTCAGTTAATGGCTCATCCACTCAATAAAAAAAACCTGGAGTCACGATAGACTAACCCCCCGCCTCTCTCAGCCGTCCCGTTTCAGTTATATTGCTTCCTCGCTGTTTGTCCGATCAGTTCTCTCCCGGTGCCCCGGTCCTTTCCCTCGAGTTGTTGCCCGTGTCCCTCCCTGTTCTGAGATGCTTCTCTCACTCTTGTTTCGGTTCCTGTGGCTAGTGTGTTCTCATTCATCCTTAAGGCTCTTGTCAGGCTTTGCTGTCCCTTCGCTGATGCGCGTGTGTCCTTCTGGATCGTCTCCAGATGCCCTGCAACTGCCTTCCCCACTCGGGCTGAGCGTCTTTAGGACGAGTGCTTTTCCCTCGTCTTACTCAATCTGTGTACTCCCAGGGACTAAAAAGTACCTAAAACTTACCAATTTCTCAATAAATATTTGTTGAGCTGAATCAGAGTTTCGAGAGTAGAATCAGAGAATCAGAACACATGAAAAGCATTGGAAACCAGAGCTTTGGAGGAAGATGCAGGCGACGGTCCAAAGCATCTTGCTGGAGCCGCCGTTGCCCTAGATATCAGCATGCAGACCCTCTCCTGCCTCACACGGTTGCCAGTATGCGAGCTCCTTTTTCTTAGCAAATCTGTCTCTGTCTACGCCTACTCTGCGGAACTCCTGCTAATTCTGGAGGACTCAGCCCAGAGGCTTACCTCAGGACAGATTAGATGCCTCTCATCCCTACCGGGATCTCAAGCGTGGCACTTACCAGAGCATGGGACGGCGGTTTCCTGTTTCCTGTCTGTCTTTTCCAGTATAGTGAGCTCATTTAGGACAGAGACGGGGTCTCTCTCCCCTTAAATTCACAGAGCCTGACATATCTGTAAGGAATAAAGAAGAAACATGCTTTGAAAGTAGCAGATGTTCATAGGTGCATTGTTACAGATATCTCTGGTGTATAATATAAAATTTAGACATAAATGTAACACAAATATACATGTGAAGCTGAAGTTAGATAAATGTTTAAGTTCCTTTTCTTGAGTCGGACCTTCCAGCGATGAATTGTAGGTGTGCTCAAATTCCGGTGCCTCCAGTTAATCAGAGTAGCTGATCAATTTACTGAGCTCAAATCAAAGCATTCATTATCAAAGCCTTTTTTGTTTATGAGTACAAACACACCATTGATGTTTATAAGAATTATTTTCTCCCCTGAATGTTAACTAGCCACAAAAGATGGTGTACACATGTGATAGTGTTTTTTTACCGAGTTTAAAGAATGTTAGCCTTTGATGTTCTGCCCTTGAATAGAAATGAGTCTGCAGTATAAAATCACCAGTGAGGAGACAGGGAAACTTCTAGGCAAGCACCTGAGAAGCGCTGCTAGAGTTCCTAAGTGTTAAACTCCAACAGATGCAATGTTTATGACATAGAAAAAGGGGCTACACTCTATGGGTGATAGTACATATGTCTTATGCCATGAAAATGAGTGACATTTAGTAGAATTATTAATATTTCATGTTATATAGAAATGTCTCCATTAAGATATGATTGAAAACATAGGACATTAACAAAATAGCTTTAGCAAAAAAAAAAAGAGAGCGAGAGAGAAAAAGCCCATAAAGTACAGGTGTCTCATAGGAAGGTACTAGAACCAGCATATGAAGTGAGTTTTCAGGTCTCAGACCATAAAATCTCTCATCGTTACTTCTTTCCATGCCTTGCTCCTTTCTTCTGTCGCTGGATGGGTGTTCTCAGTCTGCCCAGCCATCTGGCAGAAGACGGTCAGTCACCACACAGCACTCGATAGGTTACAGATCCTCTTTCAGTTCAACTAAAGAGCTCAGACTGAATTAGAAGTGCTTGGTTCCAATTCCAGCCTCTCAGAAGAGGGAAGTTGGTTGATGCAACGTAGGTCAGTGTTCGGCTGTGGTCCAAGTAATTGTGAAGTCATGTGATACAAATATAGTTACATTCGTAATCATATGAATGCAGAAGAGGCAGTTCTCAAGCAGGCTGGGCCAGCAGACAGACGGCCCCACTACCACCAAAGCCAAGGGCGCCTGAAGTGAAAAGTACAAATGAGGATTTATCCAGTATATGTTATTTATAGGCCACTTGCCTGTTTTCCTTCACCAAACTGTAGGCCCATCGAAGCCGGGTATCACACCTTATTTATGTCCAATTCCCCAGCACCTGCAGCAATGCCCAACAGCAGGCATTCAATAAATATTTATTGGATGAACAGAAACAGAGATTCGCCCTGCCTTCCTGGGAATTACAGTCTGATGATAAAAGCAGTCAATAAGCAAGCAAATATTTTTTAGCTCTAACCATAGTGAATACTAAGAACATTTTTAAAAGATGAGAGAAAGGAGTTACTAAGCAAGAGAAGAAAATACCAGGAGGGAGTTGATGCTGGCCATATTGACTTTGCTTATTCATCCCAAGAGGCTGGAGACAGTAATCATAACAGATTCCACTTATATTTCATTACATTTATAAATTTAATACAAAAAATAGTGGTTTATATTAAATACATGGGCTACTAAAAGATTGCTATAAAGAGCTACCTGACAATTATAAATAAATACAGTTCATATTTGCTGATGTCTTTTGATTTTTATCTACAGTTTTAAATTGGTCAACTCCTAGCCCAGGACCTGATGTAATTATAAAACAATTCTCTGAGATCGAGAATGATTAAGTGCCCAGTAGCAGCTACACTTTGCCCAGCTCTGCAGAGAGATCTGGACGGAGATTACAAATGACACAATGCAGAGGACATGTTCTCTAATGGGGAATGTGGCAAGATCAGATGGTCCACCAGGACGTGTTTCATCAATATGATGGAAAGTGTGTATCATGGAAAGTGTGTATGCAGTGATCTTGGAGATAGTAAAAAAAAAAAAGACTAAAGGTGAAGGGATTTAAGAAATGTGCTTTTTGGGTGTACCTGTTGCCAGTAGCTAGCAGAGATAGAACTGCTCTAGAAGCAAAGCAGGTCTCCTAAGCTAGGACAGAGTTTTGACCTCGCTATATTAATGAGAGGAACTAACATGAGCTTCTGTACAAACAGCTCCCAAACCCCAGTGGCTTCTAACTGTGGATATTTTTTCCAATGTGGAGTTCAGTGCAGATGGGGAAGGGTGAGGTCTGCTCTATAAAGTTATTCAAGGACTCAGGCTCCTTCCATCTTGTGGCTCCCTCCTCCTTCTGGGGTCTCTCCTTTCGAGCTCGTCCTTGGGGAAAGAGTGAGGTTGGGCCGGGTCTACACCAGGAAGCACACATCACTCCCACTCACATTTCATTGGCTGGGACACGTACCACACCTCCCTACAGGGAAGGCTGGGGGGAAAATGTATATTTAGGGGCCCAGGAGGAAGAAGACAAAGTCGATATTGCTGAGTGTTCTCAATGTCTGCCGAGTTAGCAGTGGGAAACAGAGAAAGGGAAATGTTGTAGTTTCCCTTTGTAGTTTCAAAAGAATTTTGTTGATAAAATTTGAAATGATCCCAAAAACATTATTTAAAAAGAAGAAAGGAAGGAAGGAAGGAAGGATGGAAGGAAGTTAAAGAATTTAGGAGACGCCTCTCAGGAGCTTCTTACCACCACTAATGTTCACCCCTACAAACCACCTGTGATTCCCTGTCCATGATGGAAAGTCCACAAGAAAATGAAGAGCTTACGGGTTCTGAAAACCGCTGGTGTCTGATCACAGTGGTGGTCGTCCCTCTCCTCTCGTCCAGCGTACAACTGTGGTCATGCCATCCCCATCAGAGGGCGCCTTCCTCTCCTCCCGGAGGGTTCTGCAGCACGAAACACAAAATGTCAACGTTGGCAGGTTGTATGTGTCGCACACCTCCCTCAGTCTGGAGTACCGTTTCCCAACCAGGAGTGGAGGGAAGAGTGTGATTCTGTAGCTCTACTTCGATCTGTCCAGTGGGCCTGGTTTATGTCTGTTAACATGTGGTCCTCTCTTAAAACAATGGCTGCCTATGCCTGAGGTCTGTGTCAGGGGCTCTGCAAATAACAAGTTTTACTATGAGAACAGCTTTCATTACTGAGCACTGACTGTACTCTGGGCATTCTCTATGTGTTCTGTGCCCTCACAGAAATCCTAGTGTGGTGCGTGTTAGCACTCTCCTCGCTTTACAGATGGCGGGACTGGGGTACAGAGCTGTCGAATAACGTGCACCAAGGTTAAGCAGCTAGTGATACAGAGCAGAGGTCAAGTTTAAACCCAGGCAGACTAGCTCTAGAAGTCATCCTCCTCAACACTGAGCTGAAGTATAACAAACCAGACGACCTCCTGGGGACTTTCTGGCATTAAATATCAGGGAAACAACGACACCTTCCTTGCACCCTCTGGGATCCTGTCAGTTACTCCACATGAGAAGGAGCTCCTGCCCAGGGAGTTTCCGATTTTATCAAGGGACATACACACCGGGCAATTGAAGAGCATGAATCTTACTGTTGTAACCAGGACTGACTAAAACTTAAGGGACATGATTGTATTTCACATGCCCCAGATTTAGTTTGGCAGGTAGCTGTTAGTGGTACTGCTGATCAGCTGTCCCCAGACAGGGCGAAGTGCTCTTGGTTTGATTTTTTATTTACTGACTCCAGTTGGTTATTTTTGGACATGTATGTAAAAGGGAGTCATAAATAAGTGAGCATCTACTATGTGGAAAGCCCCATGCTACTTACTGTAGGGAATACGGACAGGAGGAAAGCTTAATCATCAGTGTGCTGATTAGTAGGAGTGACAGGATTACACTGAACGTTAGTGGAGGTTGCTGAAACTCTAGAAGGCTTTTTTTCAGCTCCTGAGCCTTTAGCTGATAGGTTGCACACTGAATGTTGTGAAGGAGGAGGGCATTAGGGTCCCCAAAGAAGTGACCCTCACTCTAGTTAGATGATCATCTTTCCTTCTATCTCATGTGTTAATATTCCTTTCCTTAGCCACTTTATTGAGATACAATTCACATACCATAGAGTGAGTGTACCCATTGAAAGTATACAATAAATGGCTTTTAAAATATTCACAGAGTTGTATGACCATCACCACAGTCAGTTTTAGGATATTTTCAAAAAAGAAACCCTGTGGCCATTAGCATTCCCTGACTATTTCCTTCCAACCCCTCCGTTCCCAGCCACCGCTAACCTACTTTCTGTCTCTGTGGATTTGTCTGTTCTGGGCATTTCATGTAAATCTGCATACGTGGTCTTGGGACTGGCTTCCGTCACTTAGCATGTTTTCAAAGCTCACCCGTGTTGCAGCATGTACCAGAACTTCATTCTTTTCAGTGCTGAGTAATGTGCCCTTGTCTGGCTACACCACGTTTCATTTGGGTTGTGTCTGTGTTTTGGCCGTTATGAATAATGCTGCTACAAACATTCGTGTGGACGTGGGCATCTGTTTTCATTTTCATTTCTCGCGGTATTTGTCTGAGCGTGGAGTTGCTGGGTCCTGTGGTAACTCTATGTTTATCCTTTTTAGGAACTGCCAGACTGTTTTCCAAAGCGACTGCACCATTTTACATTCCCACCAGCAGTGTGTGAGGGTTCCAGTCCTCCGCGTCTTCGCCAACACTCGTTATTATCTCTCTGTCTCTCTGATTGTAGCCATCCTAGTGGGTGTGAAGTGGTATCTCATTGTTTTGATATGCACTTTCCTGATGGATTAACATGGTAATGTTTGTTTTGCCAACCTAAGGCAACAGCTTCAATCTTACACTTTCTTAAGCACCTAATGTCTCACGTCACTGGATTGACTTTCTAAAACAAGACCATACTCTGTACAAGACAGATGTCACTTACGAGCTTAGGGCTATCCCTAAAAGAACACCAAGTAAAATGACGCGGAGTTAAGATTATGCACTCATCTGGGAAATTTGTTTTGCAGTATGAATTCACTCACGGCGCTTCTGAGGCTTTTATCTAAGCTACTCAAGTCCTATTATGTGACATTTACTGGATAATCCAGACAGCACTTGGGTTAAATCGACAGAGTGATGTCACCTAGTAAACACTTGAAAGGGGAGATGTGTGTCTCTCCTAGTGCTATCAGTTGAGATTAGCAGTGGTTCACAGCACAGAGAGTTTTTTCTCCTCTGTGACCCATCAGTTTGTGTCTCATCGTGGGCCAGTAATCTGTCACCTGAAACTACTTAAAATAGGTTGGACTTTCTTAAATGCCGTGTTGCTGTGATGACATCAGGTTTTGGCTCCAGAACGAGGGAAAGCACCTTTTCGTGACTTTTGTTTGCTCCTGATCCCTTGTTTCCAGGACAAGCAATGTGATTTGTAGCTCCTTTGCCCATATGCCTACAGTTTATTCTGTACTGGGTGTTCCTTCCATCGCTTTCCCTTGCTGGGGGGCTCCTGGTATGATCATCTTTGTATTTCTGGCAAGGGGAAAAAGATACGGGGCTTAGAAGGTGTGTAGAATTCCACCATCTTGATTACACCAGCTAGTAGATGTCTGAGGGGCCTGCGCCGAAGCCATTTCGTGAGAAAGGAAAAATAAATAAAAAGTTAATAAAAATTCAGGGGATGTGTCCTTCCAAGAAGGTTTTAAGATGTCCTGGAGAGCATCCCCCAAAAGGAGACCCTTCTGGTAGACTGATCGTCCTTCCTGACCCACAGAGAGAGTGCCCACCCAGATCTAGATTCTCCCTGTTGGGCTCTACACATCTGTCTCCAGTTAGCACAGCTCTGAGAAGGTCTGGGAGGGGCAGAGTAAGGAAGGAGGAAACAGAATGGATAATTAATCCCTTTGTAATACATCATTATACGATCTGCCTTATTTGGTCCTTAACTTTTAATATGCATTTGTGCAGCTGAGTTTGGCAAAGATGGGGGTAGTATTCTTGGGAATATTCCTTAGATTTATGGGAAGAGCTTGAGTTTTGTCTCTCCAAAGTACAGGGAAGTAATAACTTTATACATTTACAGAGCTGGGTTTGATTGGGTTTTTTTTTTTTTAATGTTTCTTTTTGAGAGACAGAGACAGAGCATGAGCAGGGGAGGGGCAGAGAAAGAGAGAGACACAGAATCTGAAGCAGGCTCCAGGCTCAGGGCTGTCAGCACAGAGCCCTACACGGGGCTCAAACCCACGAACCATGAGATTGTGACCTGAGCCGAAGTTGGATGCTCAACTGAATGAGCCACCCAGGTGCCCTGGTTTGTTTGTTTGTTTGTCTGTTAGTTTTCAAGCTTTAATAAATTCTGTTTCGAGCATTCTGTTCACTGAAATACAGTTTTAGTAAATTCTGTCTTGAACATTCTGTTAACTGAAATATTATTTTGGCTAAAACTTCAGCCTGTTGTGGCCTAGTGATAATTGTTTCCTCTAATGAGGATCCTGAACTACTGCACAGCCCTGACTCACGTGCCTTTAGAATTATCAAGGAACTAAATAGTACTCCTTGAAGTATAAGTAGGAATTATACTTCAGATTCTTATTTTTGCACAATGATTAGCCCTTGCGGAATAATTTTAAGAAAGTAAGTAGCACGTGTTGAGCATTGACTATGTGCTAGGCATTGTACTGATAGCTTTGTGATTATCTCATTTAATTGTTTCCATAGCCCTCTGGAATAGGTCCTCTTACTATCCCCGTTTTACAACCTGAGGTTTAATGACATTTAGCGCTTGCCGTAGCCAGACTTGCACCCTTGACCCCACAGCAAACAACCACCCCCCACCCCCACCCCCCGCCGTGTACGGTGCGTAGCTAATGACTAGAGCCCACCTGTCCTACACCGTGTCACAGACTAGAAATGGGAAAGCGGTGAGACAGAGTATGGATTATTCTTGTAGGAAAATGGCCAAGATGTATCTTCCATGGACCAAAAATGATCAGAGACGCTGCTTGTTCTTTTCTGTCCAGAAATTAGAACAAAGAGGAACATTGCTTATACCAGCTCTCCTTCAGAAAACCAGACACCTGGGGTTACTTGGTTTGCATAGAAAATGGAATATATTTAGAAATTCAGGAAGTATTTTCTTTCTCATTGCCAACATAAAGTTATTGATAGTCACATGTTCAACTAAATTGCTATAATTGCTTCCCTGACCATTTTACTATGAGATATCCCCAAATTACTGATTGAATTAATCTCGCTCTCGCTCTCTCTCTCTCTGTCTCACACACACCCACACAGTGCCTACATGGTCATCTTTAACATACCTTTCATGCCTTTTGTCGAGGTAAGTGTGAGAATAATGTAACTACATTCCCTTCTTATAAAAATGGCTCAAAGGCAGCACTTGAAGCTCAGTGTACTCCAGTGAAAACCCAGATCCCTGGAGTTTTGCCCCCACACCTCTTCCCTCCCCTGCAAAGGTAGCTGTTCTTGAATCTGCCCTTTGTCTCCACTAAGTAATCATCTTTGATTGAGGCACCTCCTGGGACAGACCGCATCTTCTGTTTTCAGGGAGTTCTAAGTGGTGGAAATGATTTCCGTTGTGGAGCCAGACTGTGTGTCCTTTAATGCCTGCTTCTAACACTAACCCTTCCTTCTGGGACTGAGACACAGTGAAAAGCAGAGTGAGACATCTTCATTCACAGACGTTAACTGTTTGCTTGCAATATGCAAAGCAATTATGGTTTGAGATATTAACGTGTGCTTTGTGACAGGAACTCTTGATGTGGAAGAAAAAAGCATGGGCTTTGAAGTCCGATAAGAGCAAAATAATGCTGACTGGATGTCAGGCACTTTAAATAAGTTAACTCATTAATCCTGACCACAGCCCTCTGAAGTATATACCAGTAATATCTCCATTTTACAGATGTGAAGATTGAGTCATAGAGTTAAGAAACTTGGTCAAAATCACCCGACCAATAAGGGTCAGAGCCAGCATCTGACACCAGGCAGCCAGGCTGCATAGACCCTAGGGTCCGTCTCCCCTTGGGTTGTGCTGACTCTCAGCCAGACCTTCAAGTCCTGTGACTGTCCCCTGTTAGCGAGGTAATGCAGGGAGTTTCCTTCAACGGCCTGCACTTCAGTTTCCTCATCTGTGAAAATAGGCAAGGTTATTATAACAATCAAAATGGAACACCACGGAACATGACTGGCGCTTCTCAACCTCTGTGCTTTTCTTTACGTTTAGGCCCCACCCGGACTTCTGATTCATTTAAATACTTTGTGGTATGTGGTTTGTTGTCACCGATATGAGACCAATGTCGATGTTGCTTCAGAATAAGTAGGGTGTTGTGTGTGTGTGTGTGTGTGTGTTTTAATCTCCTTGATAACTACAAAATTCAGTACAGCATTAGTCAGCATTGATAGGATTAAGTTTGGGGTGAAATTAAAGAGTCTGACTTCATAAATCCCATAGGGGTTGTTCCTCAGATACTTAAAATGCACTCTCTTGCCCCTTTTATTGCTGAAATACTTATCTGCGTTGCATAGTCCAGGCAGCACACTTCATGAATAGCTGATGCTAGTCAAAAGGAATGTATTGTTTTTCTCCGTGTGTGTGATATTTCTTTACTGCAACCCAGTGAGCTCTTCTGAAAGTAGATTGTCAGGAATATTAATAGCATCACCTGCAAACATTTTGCATTTTTAAATCTGTACACAGTGGGACCCGAGAGGCTATAAATACTCTGGTTGATGCTGGCTTTCTCATCATCAAATGTGTTGGCTGGGTCAAGAGGAGATACTTTATCACTGTGCTGTCTTTTGAAAGAGAAAGGAAGATGTTCCTGATGGAAAATGTGACTCCTTTAATACACTTCCTTCACGAGAATTTGGGGTGATTCATCTCATCGAGAATAGTTGGAGAACTTCTGAGTGCGCAGCAAGGGAACGCTGTGGCGGTGTGAAGACTTACTCTGATCACATAATTTTGGCTTTCTTGAACAGGCCATTTAGGTCTGTCTGAGTCAGATCAAAGATGACAAGGCAGATTTAGAGATCTAAGGGGTTGTGGTATCTCAAGATGGTGGTACTGTTCCACTCAACAGTCATTTGTTAAGCACGTCTTATGCCCTAGGCACTGGGGACACACATTGAACTCGAGTCTACAGTCAAGGGGGCGGTGGACACACAGGTGACTTCAGTCCAGTTCAGCAGGCGTCCATGGTGGAGGAAGAGACAGGACTCTCTCAGAGTCGAGAGGAGGTCCCCTAATGCAGCTCGGGGAGGGAGGCAGGAGGCTGACGGCAGGGCTGGTCTAGGAAGGCTTCTTGGAGGCAGGGTGCTGACGTGAGTCCTAAAGAATGGTGAGAGGGAGGCCAAATAGGGATGGAAGGGCATTCCGGCTGGTTTCTGTACCCTCTCGAGCAGTTCCTTAGTCATCCTCCCTAACCAGCAGCAGCAACTCCAAATAATGTCCTGTCCAACCCACTGACTTCAAATCCTATCATTATTTGACTGTTAAAGAAAATAGTCATTTCTGTGTTTTGTGAAATCTAAGTTCTATGGAAGAAAAAGAATGCCAAAAACCTGGGGCATTTCCGTCCCTGAAATGAACAGTCGCCCCACCCATTTGGCCTGACCTCCTCCATCATTGAGCAGGATTGGCTTAGGGAATAGGCTAGAACCCCAGCAGCATGGCTGGTGGGAAAGCAGGTCCCTGAGGAAAATCCCCAGCCCGTAGAGCTGAGATCCAGAGGGGGGTGTAAAATCAGCAAGAGCTGGATAGTAAGCAACATCCAAAGTAGTCAACAGCCCTGACCCTTGTTCCCTGGCCAAAAATCATAGTAGGCAATGGCTCGTGATATCCAGCCTGTATCACTTACTAGCTTTATGACCCTTCAGCAAATTACTTCGCTTCTCAGTGCTTGGTTTTCTCTAAAATAAGGGCTAATAATGGCACCTCACTATATCACACTACAGTAGGGTGGTGGGCGGGGTGAGGATTAAAGTAATTCATGGAAAGCACTTGAAAGTTTCTTGTTAGATGTTAGGGGCCAGAGTCCTCCTTCCCTTAGAAGGGGACCCAGACATATCAAAACCTCTGCCATTAGTGAAGTATTTAGTACAGAACTCCAGTTCTCCAAGAGATCCTAGTTTACCACACAAGCCAACGAGTCCATTCAGGACCCATTCAACACATATTTAGTGCATGTCTTTCATATGCCGGGCACTGGGGGAAAATTAGAGCAATCAGTCCTTACAAAGGTCCTAATGTACGAATGGCCTGGCATGTTCCAGGAATGACCCGGAGATCCGTATGAAATGAATGAGGGAAAGAAAAGAGAGATCAGAGAGGTAACAAGGGACAGATCTCACAGGGCCTCATAAGCCATATGCCATTGTTGGGCCTTTGAGGTCAGTATGGGGTGAGAGTTGAGAGAGGAGTTCTAACAACTACTGCTGATTATTGAGTTTCTAGAATATACCAGGCACTGTGCAAAGTGTTTGACCTGTATTATCTGGCTTAATCAGATCAAAAAGCAGATTAGAATAATGATAGAAAGCAAACATGAGGATTTCGGGAGCTTGCCTGTGTACCTGATCCCAAATCTGAGTGACTTCATGGTGTTCGTTTCCGTTTAGGGAATATAGGCGATGTGTTGGCACCAGATTGGTTGTAGCAGGACTATTTTTAGTCTCCCCTTGACCACACCGCAGGCCCACTCTAAGGGCCTGGGTACAAACGTGGTTCTTGTGCTTCCGTAGACTTGGGAAGTCAGGGACAAAGGATCTGCACGGACAGCGCTCACCACACTGTGGTTCTTCCCCGGCACTAAGCAGGTGGACTCAGTGTCAGAGCTCCAGCCTCAGTCTTCCAGCATCTGCTCTTTTCCCAGTGGGCACGTTAAATGTGCACACTCCTGCCACACTCAGAGAACCCAGTCGCTGGGTGCTTGTTAAGGGCAGGGTAGAATCAAAGCCCAAAATACCAAAGGTTCAATTTCCTGTTCCTGACCACACTACAGCAGCAAATGAGGCAGCTTTCGGAACAGCTGTCTCTGCCCGTGAACCTGCAGTTCAGTTTTGACTCAGGAGCCTGTGGGAACTGCCGTACTCCTTCCTCTGCAAGATGTTCTCAGACCCCAGAGTCGGGCTGATCACATGAGGACCTACCTGATCATCTTAGTTCATGCTCAGCTAATTTGAAATATGCCCTGATTGTCGAAGGAGCTGAACTGTAAGATAAGGTAGAGCGAGTGTTGATTCATTTCAGCACATGTGTAAACAAGCTGCCTGTTGCCTCAGCGTTCAATGCCCCCTACTAGGAATGCCAAGTTCGGGGGGTCTCTGTCCCCCTAGTTGTTTGGGGGTACCTGTAGTTTACAAATGCTTATGGCAACTCTAAGTGCTCTGTTAACCAGACAGTCTGCTTGTTGGACACGGACCGAACTGTGCACACTAAGCAAAAGTGGAGAGAGAAAAAGACTACAGTTAAATAGAAGTGTTATGTGCCAGCCTCTTCATCTTGTGCCCGCTGAAGAAAAAGCATTCTTCCTGCCACTAACAGAAATATTGGCTGCGTTCAGCCCCTCTGAGAGGTTGTCTTTGGTTTACATGGGATTTTCATTTTATGCTTTGACTTTAGAGTTTATTCTCTAGCTAACATGTGAATTCGTTGTATCCAGAGACATACAGGCTGGAGTCAGACCAGCTTGTGAATTCCAGTCTCAGGGATGTAGGCGCAGGTGACTTTTTTGACTCATAATTAGCTTTATTTCTTAAATCTGTGAGACAAAGATAATTGAATTTATTTCATTGGCATTGCTGCAGTGATGAAAGAAACAAAAAACGTAAAGATCCCAACAAGTTGTTTGTCATAGTAAGTGATAGATCCTGCCCCATTCCTACCCCATTCCTGAGTGTGGCTGCGGACGTCACCCGTGGGCACCACGGAAGGCTTTTAGGCCAAGGGGTGACATGATTGATGTTGGCTTTAACAGAGGTGACTTTGGTGTCACTGTGATGTACGGGCTGCAGTGTGGGGAGACCGGAAACACAGAAAGGAAGTAGCCAGTGGTGACAGAGGTTCAGAAAAGGGCCAGGGTGGAGGCATGTGCAGGGTACGGAGAGGAGGAGCCCAGCATAGTTTTCACAGTAGAATGAACAGAAGTTCGAGACTGTTGACTTCAGAGGTAGTGAGTTTTCCAGCTAAGGAGGTTGGGCAGATGGAGATAATGAATTGAACTGGTATAAAGAATAAATCCAAAAAGGCCCTTGTTCACTGCAGAATGAAACTGTATGCCTGGCACTGAGCTCAGGAATTTAATACGTTATTTGATTTAATCCTCACGATGGCTCTGTGGATAATACCAGGTTTGACTGGTGTAATGTCAGTAACGCCACGGCCATTTTACTATTGTAAAAGCCTGAACTTCGAGAAGCCTAATATCGGATTTGTCTGACATGAAGCCTTGCTTTAAACTACGGCAGGAAATAAGCCCTCGCTCTGGGAAAGGGGAAATGGAATCAGGTCGGGAGGGAGAAGATAAACTTTAGTCCTGCGGATGTTACCCTTGCGTCGCTTATGGTGAGGGAGAGAGATCTGGAGGGCAGTTGGAAAATCAGACCTGTAGCTCAAAGGAGGGGCTGGGGAGAGAGGTGGAAATGTGGGCAGTAGTGTCCCGTGGTTGATGTCGGGGAGCAAATGAGATCACCCAGCAAAGCATGTAGGGTTAAGAGAAACAGACCCCAAATAAACGATGGTTCAAAAGCGAATGCTCTAAACTCCTGGTCCGGCAGTTTGGAAACACGCAAATACCCGGACGCACTGTGATTTCTCCTCGCCCAGCATAGCCTTGTGCTTCGGTGTATAAATTTTTATGGTGTATCTTTTTTTTTTCCAGCTAGGTATTGAGCGCTCAGTATTTGTCATTCATTGCTAGCCTTCACAGAGCTTTTAGTCTAATGGCGAGCCCTAATTTTAAAATGCAGTTAAACAGAGGTTGCCTGGGTGGCTCAGTCGGTTAAGCGTCCGACTCTTGATTTAGTCGGTTCCTGAGATCGAGCCCCCCACCCCCACGTCAGGCTCTGTGCCAATGGAGCAGAGCCTTGTTGGGACTTGTCTGCCTCTCTCTCTGACCCCTCTTCTCTCAAAAATAAATAAATAAACTTTTTTTTTTTAAGGCAATTAAACAGTAGTAAGTAGGCACTATCAATTACAGCACAGTCTTAAGTGTTGTTATTTTAGTGACCTCTTTTATGGTCCTGTGTAAGACCAGCTCTGAAGCCAGACTGGAGAGTCAATAGCCAGGGAATTAGAATCACAGGTCATAATATGGAATTAGTTTATATTGAAGAAACCAAGCTCTGGGCCTAAAAATCATCATGGATTACATCTTTCAAGAAATGCTCAAGAATGTTTGCAAGACAAATCCAGATAATACATGCTGAAATTCATTCGGTTACAGTTTATGCAGGAAGCTGGGGTTCCTAAGCGTGGACGGCAAAAATCAAATCCACTGCAGATGACTTCGGAGGCCGAGGCACCATCTCTAAGTCAGTCCCACTCAGACATTTTTCCTCAAGTGTTGCAACTGCTTTCAGTCGAGCACCAGATGAAGTAGTTAGCTTGCCTTGAGGAGCCATATTATATGAGAAAAAAAAACAACCACCTTATCTTTTCATCACAGATTTGCGCCACGCCCAATGAGAGGGTGCGCTGCACAGCGAGACAGGCCTGTAGGGAGCTATTCCCTGCCTCCCTTCCCTTTCTGCAGCCCCGTGTGCATTTCAGTCGTCTCCACGGCTCTCTTCTCTCTTTCTCCCTCCCTCACTCTCTCTCTCTCTCTCTGTTCCCCGCACAGACTATGCTTGAATCTACATAGATCCTGATACGATGCAGCTCCAATCTACCAAATATTGGAGTCAAATATACACACTGAAATTTCTTAAATTTCTTTTTTTCCCCTGAACACACAATTGTGCCAAGATCTACATAAAATGCGAAAGTAGCAGATTTCTTTTCCACGGACCCTCAGGACAGAAAACTTCCGAGCCTTCGTATTATACAGCCAGCAGCCCGGTCTCAAATTATGGCCTTCACCTTCAGATCTTTTGAGAGGTTGTCTAGCTTCATGGTTAAGAGCATAGGCCCTGGAGCCGGACTGTCTACATTTGAGTTCATATTCCACCAGTCACTCCCTGTGAGACCTTGCACAAAATGCTTAACCTCTCTGCGCTTCAGGGTGGTGATAATAGTTCCTGAATCCTTAGGGTTTGTGAGGAATAAACAGGTTCGCACATGTAAGTGCTTAGAACTGCACCTCACATGCATAGAGTAAGCCGTCTGTAAAGGTTAGGTATTAGTGCCAGTACTTCATCGTGCCAGTGGATGAAATAACAAGTCAAGACGGTAGCGAGGCCAGCGAGGACGGTCTCCCCAGCGTGCTGTCAGTGAGTCCCAGGTCAGCTCTCCTTTTTTCAGCCCAGCATCTGTCTCCTCTTCCTCATTCAACACTGAGGATCGCTGGCCTGGGGTAGAACTGAGTGACTGGTCAGTTCAAGCCCCATAGCCAGAGGCAAGGACCTGCCCCTTCTCAGAAACCCCGATCCTTCCCAGCACACGTGCAATGGCTATGTTTAGAAGTCTTCCCGGGGCTGTGCGGGAAGGGAGCTGAACGTGTGCGGTGTGGCGTGCAGCCTTGTGTGTGATAAGGAAGCCAGCCAGCCAGCCATGGTGTTGTCTCTGTCCTGCGATCGGTCGTCAGATCGGAAGGTGATCCGAGTCTTCTCTCGGTCCTATCGAGCTGCCTGTCAGATGACTTTGGTTGACGAGTTTCTTGGGCTCATTTGTCTCTAGCAGCAGCCAAGGAGAACACAGCCTGGATGTTAAATAGGTTAAATAGGTGGGGAGCTCTGCCTGGAGCCAGTTGGTCACACCTCGTGTTATCATGCCACCAAGCATCTGCATCATCACGCACCTTCCCTCACTCGTCCCGGTGGCTCCTGATACCGACCTCCTTCCCACAGGGAGCTGCAGAGGTGCAGACTTAGTATTGTCAGTAGAATAAGCTCATCAACTTCTTCCACTTATTTCTAGAACCCCACACAGTAGAATTATAACAGCCCTATTGACCAAACAACAGTATAATTTACTCCCCGGAGGATATGTCACATCTTGTTCCTTTAACTGCTTAAGGGTTAAAAACCATTACTGTGATCACAGCAGTTGGATACCAGAGTCTTGTGAACTGGACCCAACCCACGGATGTGTTTGGTTTGGCCCACGGACTTGTGTATACATATATCAGTTAGTTGCAACATACAAAAATTGGGAGATTTCGCTTAACAATCTGCATTTCCAACTCCTGGTTATAAAAATACAAGATCTGACAACACGGATCTTTTCTCCCCCCACCCCCGACATGGAACAGTCCGCCTGAACCGGGGAGCAGGGCCGCTCCGGCCTCTCCACTTTGCCGTAGCCCCACCGGGCCCACTTCCTGTCCTCCTGCTCTTTCCAGAGCACACTGGACTTTGTAAAGCTCTTAGAGCCTGGTGCTATTTTCTTTTTAATATAATCCCAAATGAAAAGCAAAAATTCTCCTCCTTATACTCCATGACCTGAATTGAACAAGATGCTAAATACTGCATACCCAGCCCTTGGCTCCCTGCTTAAGAGGGAAAATCCCAAGGAAAGCATTCTTTGTGTCATTTATTTAAAAAATCACACCGTTGAAAATTATCCTCACCTGATGTTTTTCCTGAATCAGAGAAGTCTTTTTCCTTTGACCTTTCTCATGGTGGCATTTTATGCTTTTCTGGTTTCAGCCAGTAAGACAGGCTCAACAGCAACCCAGCGCTGAACCCTCTGGCCTTGTCCTTAGTCATCTGCTTTGGCTGCTGAGAGATTTGAGGTTATAGGCTGGATCTGGGGAAGGGACCGGGAGGATCTAGAGGAGAAATAGATTGCATAGAGCCGAAAACTGAGTCATGGGGTCCCACGATACAAAGGTAGCGTAAATTACTTGTATGGAGAAGCCACTTGGCTGTCTCCTTCTGAACTGCATGGCCAGCCTCTCCCCCAGCTTCTGCGAGCCCCTCATCCAGGCCAGCATGCCTCACTTGGTGAGATCTGCCTGGCTCTAAATGTTCCTCCTTTGTACCATTTCCTTTTTTTTTTTTTTAATGTTTATTTTTGAGAGTGTGGGGGAGGGACAGAGAGCAAGGGAGATGCAGAATCTGAAGCAGGCTCCAGGCTCCAGGCTGCCAGCACAGAGCCCGACACAGGGCTCGAACCCACGAGCTGCGAGATCATGACCTGAGCCGAAGTCAGACGCTCAACCCGCGGAGCCACCCAGGCGCCCCTCTTTTTTTATTCTGAAGGCAGAAGGAGGAGGTCATTCGTCTTTCCCAGCTGGCAGCCACTGGAGGGCAGTGGGAGCAGGATAACCTGAGGCCGGCGTGCAGGAAAGAATGGGGTCACGACAGTAGAAAGTGTAGTTAGCACTGTGCAGAGTTTATTATCAGCTCACAGAACTGCAGTAAACACTCAGGGGCTTTGGAGAGACAGTCATCTATGAATATTAGTCATTCAGTGCATCGTCATAGTTTTCAGTTTACTGTAGAACTGTTCCGTCCCTTTGTTCAGATTCCCAGGACTCCAGTTTCACATGAGGTCGTGGGCGCCTCCATCGAAAAGCTTTTAGTGGCTCTGGTAGGTCTGAAATTTCAGTGTTGAGCAAAGGCCTCTACTGAGCTAGAACATGATCTAATATAAGACCGAGCTGTCAAAACACAGAACACCTGGCCGTGGATACCAGGACTTTAAGAAGGGATCATGTAAAGCTCTTGTTGAGAGGACCTCAGGAAGGTAATCGAGCTGGTTTCTTTGTCATTTTTCCCATGAGAGGGGGGCCATCGGCCTGTTTAAGCAAGGCGCTAATGCGGAGTGAGATGTGGTTAAACAGAGCCTGTAGATGGTGTCTTCCTTTTGGGAAACTCTAATCAGAAACCACTTAAAACATTTGGCGAGGGTCCCGGAGGGTCCGTGAGGGAAACCAGCTCCAAAATGCCAAAGTAGAGAAGATACCTCATCAGTTAATAACTCAGATAGTTGGTGCCTAGCCTGCCAGCTGTGAGATTTGGGGCAAGTTATTTAACCTTCCTGTTCCTTGGTTTTTCTGGCCCTAAAATGGGAACTGAACATTATAGAATTGTGACGGGGATGAAAAGAGATAATGCCTGGGGAATTCTGGGAGCAGTACCTCCCATGTGCTAGCAGCTGCTCTCAGCTTAGGTCGAAATAACATGATCACTTCTTATCTGGGTATTCAGTAGGGTTTTCGAAATAACCACAACCAATATCATAGATAGTTTTATGTCTAAGTTTTCCATAATGACATTTAAATTCCCACTTTAAGCCTCTTTCCTCAGTCTTCAGTATGCCTACCGGTATCTCGTTACCTTTCCAGGGATCTTTGCTCTCTAAGCTGGGCCTCTTCTAATGAATAAATGCTTGAGACCCGATCTCATTGAAGGTTTAGGCTGATTCTAGAGTGAGTCACTGAGATCTGTTTCAGCCTTCTGGAGCTTTTGTTGTTTCCTATTCATTTACTGAAGACGATGGTTTTGGCATCATACCTAATGCTGAATTACAGTGTAACAGTTGATGAGATATGTTTATGAAATGCCTTGTTTGTAATCACTTATAATAAAGCATTAACAAAGACCGTAGTTTATTGATGGATTTATATAGACTACAAGGGGGAAATCCCAGGGCTCACGGTGATCTCATTTTTAATACATTACATAATTCCTACAACTGAAACCTAATTGACTTTATCAGATAAATTGGGGGTCAGAGTCCCAACCTGATCGTTCCTACCTTTAGACTGTCTCGTTTTGTAAACGGGGGGAGTATTTTGTTCTTGGGTTCTGTTCCGTTCACCCTCCTGCCGTGAACCTGACCCACGTACCCACAGCTGGAAGCAGAAGAACACTTCTCTCCTCCACCAAATAATAGAAAACCGCAAAGAAAAGCACTCTCTTCGATTCTTGGATGGAATTAGACACCAAATAAGAATTCCCTTTAGCTAAGTTCTTGGCTTCATTTAAAACCTAGGATCTTTATGGAAGTCTAGGAGAAAAGAAATAGTTCACAGATTGTTTCTTTTTTCCTGTAAGATCTCCAAACAAGAGAATCTTATTTCACCTTGGACTATCAGAAACATGGACAATAGGAGTAGCTCATTTGCTCTAACATAGTTTATGATGTCAGTAGAAATTCTTGATAAAATCGTCAGCGTGAGTATGCCGTTCAATTAATAAGCCGTGCTTTATCCATGGTGTGTTGTGCAATATGTTGGCATTTCCCCCTTCTTTCCTGTAAATTGTAACTTTTCTGATGATTAGCATTTGAAGTCTTTTCCTGATTAAGGAATTGTCAGCTGAAATCATCAGGGATTTCCCCATAGCGATTTTGAAAGAAATTTGAAGAATTTAATGTGTTGCTTGGAAATTAAGAAATTTGGAATCGTTTGCATGAATCTAAATGGTGAAATCAAATCAAGAAATGATTGTTTTTCTTGAAAAAAGGTAATGATAGTGTCCCAGAGGGAATAGTGCAAACATTAGAAATAAAGTCTAAGACATTTAATAAACTTTAATGTCTCTGTTCTGTGCTTTTCAGAAGATGTATCTGTTATATTTTCAGAGCTAAACTGAAATAGAAACAGTAAAATAAAACTTCCGATGCTTGGAAAGTTTTTTTTTTTTCTTGATTTGACAGAAACCTTTTCTTTTTGTTTTAAAGCATTGGATTTTGTGTTAAAGCATGGATTCACACTTGAATCCACATTGCCTTCCCAGTGCCACCAGAACAAGGATGGTGGACCAGGGCAGTAGAATATACTGGGCAGGGCAAAAGACAAGAGAGATCTAGTTTAGGTGTGAGGGTTATGTAATGAGCTTTCTGCCCAGTGGCAGGTGGGGGGAAGGCCAGTAAGAGACAGCTGAGCTGGTTGGTGTGGCAGAGTGGGGTATACTGTTTGGGAAGAGTGGTCAGGGGAGGCCTCTCAGAGGAAGTGACCTTCGAGCTGAACCAGAAGGAACCAGCAGGGAAGAGCTCACGTGTACAGGAAAGGAGACCCCATGTGCAAAGGCCCTGGGGCTGGAATGAATTGCTCTTCAGGAAACTTGAGCCAGCAGCTGGAGCTGGAGCCTAAGACAAGAGTGGCAGGATAGGATTAGAGGTGGGAAGAGGCAGCTCCGATAAAAGTCCATGACAGGGAGACAAAAATTAGCAGTTGGGTGAGTTTTTCGAAAGCTTACCACCTTGTTTCAGAATTCTCCCGACTCTAAAAATGGCATAGGAAAAACATTTTGAAGAAATAGTTAGGGCCTGTATGCCAGGGCTGAGCCAGCTGCAAGCTCCGGCTTTGTATCGGATGACAGACAGGCCGTAGTCAGTGTCAAGAGCAGGACCTCACAGTTTGCCAGCTGACGCCTTTTGTGTTGTCAGCTTGCACCGAAACTCAGGAGACTGGACAGATGCTCGAACTCGGTTCTCTCGTGACTGCTCTCCTCACTCACTGCACCCTCAACCCCAGCACAGTAGTCTGTCGTGCCCTGTTTTCCTTCCTGGACAGCGGGACACTGGCAGCAAGTCCAGTAACAAAGGAGCGGGGGAGAAAGTTTTCCCTTCCTTCTCTCAGCAGGTAAGAGGGCCGGTTTTGCAGGATAGAATGAAAAATCTGAGGAAGCCCAAATGTCAGACCCAGGGTCCGGTCCACCAGCTGTTACACTGAAACGGTGGCAGAGAGCTGCACATGCTTTCTTTTATTTTTATTTTTAATGTTTTATTTATTTTTGATACAGAGAGAGACAGAGCATGAGAGGGGGAGGGGCAGAGAGAGAAGGAGACACAGAACCAGAAGCAGGCTCCAGGCTTTGAGCTGTCAGCATAGAAGCTGACATGGGGCTCGAACCCACGAACGTGAGATCTGACCTGAGCCGAAGTCGGAGGCTCAACCGACTGAGCCACCCAGGTGCCCCTGCCACATGCTTTCTTAGCGTTCTCCAACCACCACGGCCTCCCGGGCAGCCCTGTGGGACCAGCGTCACGCTCTCCAGCATTTCCAGGACGGTTCTTTACCATCAGAGAAAGTGAAAAGACAGGCACAGGGTAGTCAAAGGCATGACGTTTTCAAGGACTGGAAATCACAGGCGCCTGGGTGGCTCACTCGGTTAAGCATCTGCCTTTTGGTTTCGGCTCAGGTCAGTCTCACGGTCTGTGAGTTCGAGTCCTGTGTGATTCTTTCTCTGCCCCTCCCCTGCTTGCGTGCACTCTCTCTCTCTCTCTCTCAAAATAAATAAACTTAATAAAATAAAAGGACTGGTAATAGGTAGGGTAGCAAACACACAGAGATTTGAGTTACGTGGATGTGTTCGAAATCATTCAGCAACTAGAAGCAAGATCTTTAATGCCTAAGTGGATATCAAAACGGCAGGCAAATTCCTCCCTGCCACTAAAAAGCTTATACAGATCCCATAAATCAGTAATGGGCTTTTCTAGGTTTGCAGTTTCCTTTCAAGGAGCTTTGCATTTTTCAGCACTCAGCCCCTCCCTGATGATAACCAGGCCCAGGTGGGGGTTGTGTGTCAGTGGTCTTTTCCGCATCTCCAGGAGCCGGGCTGTGATCTGGCGGTAGCTTCCCTCCTCAGGAGTCAGTGCCGTGTAGCGACCTCTAGGCCTTCACTCATGCTGTTCATTCACTGCGCACTGTCCCTGAACAGTGTGCCCACTGATAGTGACCCCCAATTAAGTCAGACGCGAGGTGGGGTCCAGATGGGGACATGGGGAGAGGTGAGAGGTCCTGTAGTGGCAGAAGTGCCAGGGCAGAGGGGGAGCAGCTGATTCAAGAGGGGGGATCAAGGAGGCCCTCAAAGGAGTAACTAGACTCGCACTGACTGAACAGCCTAAAGGAAGAAGATGCAGCTAGGCACAGAGAATCACATGAGCCACGGCACGTGCAGAAGAATGGCCATGCGTGGCTTTTCTCGCGTGACTTTTCTCATGTAACTGAACCTTCTTTTTTCCTTTTTCGTGTGTGGTGTGTGTGTGCATGTGTGTGCATGCGTGCGCACGCATGCACTGGGAACACATGGAAGGGAGGGTTACAGGGACCCGTAGGAACAGGTGGACTGAAGCAAAGAACGTGAGCCTCCATGAACTGAAACAGTAATATATGAGCTTTCGAGTCAGAAATGCTGGGACAGCCCTCAGGCAGTTCTGTGACCTCAGAGCCCCGGGTTTCCACATCGACACCGTGGGAAAGCCTCTGTCTGAGTTGCTCTGTGGATGAAATGAGGTGCACTGCAGTATAGACAGGAGCTGGATTTGGAGTCAGCTAGACCTGTGTTCAAATCACTCTGCCCGAGTGGTCTTGTCTATCTCTGAATCTGTTTTCTCACTTTCAAACTGGAAGAATACTCTCCCCCTTATGGGTTTGTAAGGATTCAGTGAGCTCATTCAGGAGACGTGCTTATTAGGACAGTGCTGGGTACATGATAAATAGTCAATGTTAGCTCTTCTCCATCACCGCATATCATAGACCCTTGCTGAAGATTAGTTCCTTCCCCCTAAAGAGATATGACACTTTGCGATTACAAGTCCCTCGTCAATTTATTCACTGACTGCCGAGAGAACCTAAGAGGAAACAGGACCATTTTTAACAGTTCTGTTTCCCATAGAGGGATCTTCCATTCCAGCCTCACTGCCTCCATTTTCCTTTGCAGGACCCTAGCCTCGTCTTGTCTAATGGCAGATGATGACAAGTGTCCTCCCCGGGCAAGCAGAGGAATAGCATAACCTCCTCTTGAATTCTAACTCCTAACTTGAGGTAGTTTTTACCCAGTTTTCCTGCCTTCAACAGCACATGCTTGAGCTCAGGACAACCCGGCTTGTCGTTGAACTGTATATATGTCTAAGCTCAGTATTGTGGGGAGGCTGTGGCCCCGGGCTGTGCACTCAAGTGACTAACTGCCTTGTTGGGAAAATAAAACTTGGGCAACAATATGAAGAAAGTATATGACAAGGTACAAAGTCTATTCTAAATGTATTTATGACACTGGCAGTAGGTACCTTGGAGGGAGAATTTGCTGGGAGTTTTCAGGGGAGGCTCCAGGCTTTAGGAACCAGCTTATAGCCAACCAGCGTTCTGAGAATAACCTTTGTTTTTGGTTTCATGCCATCCCTCCACCTTCCCAGCAAACCCTAAAGTTGAGTCCATTCTGGGAAAAGGAAGATTTTGCTTTAAAGCCAGTGGTTCCCCAAAGGGTTTTTTTTTTTTATGCCTCCGCTTTCCTTCACGTTTTGAAATTCTTCCTTACCAAACTGCATTTACAAATAGTAATTTATATCTTTCATGTTTTATTAATCCAAGAAAGTTGCCCATTAGAGATCTTGATCAGCATAAGTTACACGAACCCAGTGTAGCAACACTGTTACCAAATTTCAATTTGTAGGAATAAAAAGAAACTACACTGTCTCACCTATTAATTCTGAATCTAAGATATAAACTCTTATTACTATCGTGTACATATGTGCACCCAGAAAATAAGCAAAACCCAAAAGTTACAGAGGAAAAGGTTGATAACTTAGACTACGTAAAAAATATAAAAATTATTCATGGCAACAACAACAAAAACACCACCCTGAGGAGAGTAAAAAGTCAACCATCCCCTGAGGGGGTGAGGGGAATTGTAATTCATATGATAGAGGTTAACCTCCCACAAAAATTCTTAGGCAATAGGAAAACGAAAACGAATTTTCTAAAAATTCAAAGGACATAAGTAGGTAGTTCCAGAAAAAACAGTGCCCATCACCAGTAAGCATGTAACAGGATGTTTAATCTTACAAAAGAAATGAAAATAAAATAACTTTTCACCTATCAAAATGGTGAAGATGTATACATTTGATGATACTTAGTGATGTAGAATATACGGGGAGTAGGCATTCTCAAAAACTGGTAGTAGAAGTCTTATTGATTGGCAAAACCTTTTTGGAGGGCAGTTTGGCAAAATCATTTCTGTTTAAAAGGCGCCTGTCCTTAAATCTAACATGACACCTTAAATAATTTATTCCACAGATAGATCCACATATTGACCAGAGGTGTATATGCAGTGATATATTTATTGCAGCATCTATTATGTCAGCCAAAAACTAGAAGCAAGGCTTCAGCTTCTGATTAAGAGGAAGTAAGAGGAACCACATTTAACCTCCACCTGAAACCTTAAAAAAAAGAAACAGTAGTACTCAAGACATTGGACATCACGCGTCAGAAGGCAACGATCATTGAAGACAGAAAACAAATGAACCCCATTGTTGTTCTAGCTTACTGCCTGGTGAGTCCCCAGGCCACAGTAGTGGGAGGTGGAATGTAGGCAGAACCCTATGGTCTCCCTGATTGGAAGAGATAGAGTTGGGAGTCTGAGGAGGCCATGAAGGCTAGATTCAAGTAGAGAGCTGCACAGAAAAACCCAAAGAGCTGAGGTCTCCCTGGGGTATTGAATTGAGTACAAGTGACCATGCATATAAGGAAATGACCCAAGGCCAGAGAAAGAAGAGTAAAGGATTAGAGAGAACAGTGTCTGAAATTCACAGAGGATGGAAATGGTGTGCTCAACAACCAGAAAGGAAACAATTTTATAATTAAGGGGTATTTGTTACTAAGTCTTGCCTCAGTAGTGGAGAAAAATTAATCATAGATTAAACCTAGCTCTGGTCACCCTGAACAGATCTTAAAAGCAAGACCCAAAAGGATCAAACTGTTTCCAATTAATTTAACTGCATCCCAGAGCAAAACTCAAGAATGTTTATAAGACAAAAATAAACATCACTCCACAATGCCTGGCATCCAATCAGAAATTACCAGGCAAGCATAGTAGCAGGAAAATTCAAGCCATAATGTGAAGGGGAAAAAAAATCAATCCATTTGAAACTGAACTGAGCAGATGTAAAAGTAAGCAAGATCATTAAAAGAATTGTTAGGACTGCATTTCATATGTTCAGAAAGCTAGAGGAAAGACTGCCCATGTTAAGACATGGAAGATATATATTTAAAGGCCTAAATTAGAAGGATGAGGCCTGCAGGGGCTGAGATTTAAAGGAAAAGAAAAACACACTGTATGGGATTAGCAAGACCATAGACACTGCAGAAGAAAAGGCTAATGAGCTAGATGACATGAACTAAAAAATTATCCCCAATGAAGCACAAGGGGAAAAAAGGATTAAAAAAAAAAAGCACTAGTGACATGGGACAATTTCAAGGGGTCAACTATACGTGTCAGTGAAGTTCCCAAAGAAGAGAAAGGTGAAGACTGAAAATATTTAAAGAAATAATGGCTGGAAATATCCCAGATCTGATGAATCCTGTGCACCCACCGACCCAAACGGAACAAACCCAAAGCACAAGAAATAAGAGGAAAATGACACCAAGGCATATTGTAGTCAAATTGCGTAAAACAAGTGAAAGGGAAAAATCGTAAAAGCAACCAGAAGGGAAAAAGACGTGTTACATACAAAGTAAAAAATATATATAAAGATGACAGACGTTTTTCATTAGAAAAAATAATGCAAACTGGAAAACAATGGAGCAGAATCACTAAAGTACTGAAAGGGGGAAAAACTATCAATCCAGAGTTCTATACTCAGAAAACATGTTTTTTTTAAGATGAGATAAGAGTTTTTAAGACCTATAAAATGTGAAAGAACTTATCACCTATAAACCTGTGTTACATGATTTGTGAAAGGAAATACTTCAAGGAGAAAAAAAATGTGGAGCAGCGTCTACACAAAGAAATCAGAGAGCTGTAAGTGATACACTAATATAGGTATATGTGAGGGGTTTTTTCCCTAATTATTATAACCTCTTCAGATGATTATTGACTTTTTAAAGCAGAAATAATAACAAACTTTATATGTAGAAGTAAAATATATGACAGCACAGGGCCAGGAGGGAAGAAATGGAACTATATTGTTCTAAATCTCTTGTACGTGAAGTAGTATATCATCACTTGAAAGTAAACTCTGAGAAGTCACATGTGCACGGTGATCTAAAGTAATCACTGAAACACCACAACAAAAGTTTATAGCTAATAAGCCTGCAAAGAATGGAATCATAACAAATATTTAGTTAATCCAGAAGTTACCAGGTCAAAGAGAAAAGAAGAAGAAAGAACAGATGGCACAGGGGTGCCTGGGTAGCTCAGTTGGTTAAGCATCCAACTTAGGCTCAGGTCATGATCTCAATTCACAGGTTCAAGTGCCACAGCTCAGAGCCTAGAACTTGCGTCAGATTCTGTGTCTCCCTCTCTTTCTTTCTATTCCCCCCCTGCTCGTGCTCTGTCTCTCTCACTAAATAAGTAAACATTTAAAAATTTTAAAATAATAAATATAAAGACACAAAGAAACTAAAAGTAAAGGAATGGTCAGTTGATGTCCTCCGGCGTTTGAGCTTGTTTGCTGTCTGTTCGGGGCGCCCGGCTGGGCGAGGCTGGGACCGAGGAGCCGGAGACGGAAGCTCAAGCGTCAACCCGGGCTGCAAGATGGACGTTCTGAAATCGGAGATCCTCCGGAAGCGGCAGCTGGTGGAGGACAGGAACCTGTTGGTGGTGAGGATCCTCGGGGATCGGGGGGCTTTGGCGATCGAAATCGTGTGTGGGGGGGGGGTGTTGCTGGCAGTGAGAGGAACGGTAAAGGGGTCCTGGCGGCGATGGAGCCTCGCAAGAGCCCCTCCAGTACCCCAGAGCGGCCTCTTGAGACCTACCCCTCGACACCTCCCTGGGGTGTCTTAGGAAGTGGGGGATTGCAGCACCTCCCCCCCTGCATTTTGGCAAATTTCCCCCCAGCTGCTCCTCACTCCTCGAAGTTTCCGTACCCGCCCCTTCTCTCCGCTCTGGTCTGTCCATGTTCTGCGAACGTGCCCCAGTTCTCGTGCCCAGCTGAGACAGAGGAAGCGCAGGTCCAGGATGATTTAATAAAAATCTTTGACTCCGTTCTACTCCTAAAAAAACAAATAAATAAATAAAAGTAAAGGAATGGGAGCACGTGCTGACATTAATCAAAAGAAGCTGAAGTATCTATGTTAATCAAAGATTTCAGAGCAAAGTATTTTACCAGGAATAAAGAGGGTAATTTTACAATAATAAAGAGATCAATTCATTCAGAGGATATACATTGATATACCTCATAGGAAAGCTTCAAAACTCATGAGCAAAACTAATACAACTGCAAGGAAAAAACATCTCTAATTACAGACAGAGATTTCAACAATTGATAGGCAAGTATGCAGAAAATCAGGATATAGAAAACTTAAAACTATCTCCAATCTTCACCTAACGGACATTTGTAGAATTTTCTAACTAACGATAGCAGAACATTCATGCTTTTCAAGTACATTCGCAGCATTTACTGGAAGAGACCCCTTTCTGGACAATAAAACATTTCTCAGTAAATTGAAAGGATTCAAATAATATTAAGCATGTTCTGACCACAGAGTTCTAATTTCAATTAGAAGTTAATAACAGAGGCACCTGCATGGCCCAGTCGGTGAAGTGTTCTACTCTTGTTCTGGTTCAGGTCATGATCTCATGGCCCTGAGGTTGGAGCCCTGTTTGGGCTCTGCATTGATTGTGGACCCTGCTTGGGATTCTCTCTCTGCCCATCCCCTCTCCTGCTTGTTCTTTTTCTCTTTTTCTCTCTCAAAATAAATAAATAAACATTTAAAAAGAAGAAGTTAATAACAACAAAAAGCTGAAATTTTTCTAAATGTTTGGAAACTAAATTCTTCTAAATAACCTGTGGTCAGAGAGATCGAAGGGGAGATTTCAAAACATTTTGAGAATTAAATGAAAATAAAAACACAGCATATCAAAATGTATGAAGTGCAGCTAAAGCAAAACTTAAAGAGAAATGTATAGCATTAAACACCTGCCCGTATTAGAAGAGGAAGAAGTCTCCAGTCACTCACCGCAGTTTCCAGGCTAAAAACTGGAAGCCAGAAGAGCAAATGAAATCTAGAGTAAAGAGATGAAAGGAGAAATAAAAATCAGATAGGAAATTAGTCAAATAGAAATCCGAAAATTGATAGAAAAGGTCTGAAAAACCTAAAAGCAGGTTGTTGGAGAAGATCAATACCATTGATAAACCTTTAGCCAGAATGAGAAGAAAAAAAAAAACAGAAAGAAAGATTACACTAATTACCAGTATCTGGAATGAGAGAAGTTACATCAGTGTAGGTGCTATGCTGATGAAAAAGATCATAAATTAATATTACGAACAACTTTATGCCAATAAATCCAACAACATAGATGAGGTGGACAGATTCCTTTAAAGACTCAAACTATCAAAGATCACAAGAAGAAATCAATAACTTAAGCCATGCTTTACTAAAGAAGCTATTTAAAAACACTTCCACAAAGAAAACTGCACCTCCAGATGGCTTCAAGATGAATTCTACCAAATATTAGGGAAGGAAATAATACCGATTCAGCAGTAACTCTTAAAGAAAACTGAAGACGGGAACTACTACCCAGTGCATTCATGCGGCCAGCATTGTCCTGACACCAAGTTAACGCAAGAAAATTGCAGACCAATACCCCTCACAAGCACAGATGCAAAAATTGTAAACAAATTTTTAGCAAATGGAATCCAAATACACATTTAAAAAAAAAGATAATACATCATGACCAAGTGGGGCTTATTTCAGGCATAGAAGGTTGATTTAGCATTTGAAAATTGATCAGTGTAATTCACCATATTGACCAACCAAAAAGGAAACTCATATGATCATTCCATAGGTGCAGACAAATTTGAATATTGGACAAAATCCAATGTCAATTCTTTTTTTTAATTAAGTTAAAAAATGTTTTAATGTTTATTTTGAGAGATGGGACAAAAAGAGAGAGGGACAGAGAGAGGGGGAGACACTATCCCAAGCAGGGTCTGCTCTGTTAGAACAGAGCCCAACTCAGGGCTTGAACTCACAAATTGTGAGATCACTATCTGAGCCAAAATCAAGAGTCAGAGGCTGAGCCAACTGAGCTACGCAGGCACCCCAAGTTTTTTTTTTTAACTTTTAATTCCAGTATAGTTGACATACAGTGTGATGTCAGTTTCAGGGGTAACATAGAGTGATTCAGTGCTTCCATACATCACTCAGTGCTCATCACCAGAGGTGCGCTCCTCAATCCCCATCACCTACTTCACCCATCCCTCCACCCACTTCTGATTACCTTCAGTTTGTTCTCTGTAGTTGAGTCCTTTTCCTAGGTTTCTCTCTTTGTTTTTTCCCTCCATTGCTCCTTTGTTTCCTAAATTCCACATATGAGTGGGGGGTTAGAAAGCTACTGAAATGTTCATTAATTAAATGAATTCTGGATGCCCACAAAACAGATTAAGAGGATATTTTTAAAAATGGAAGTCAGTCTGTATGTGCCAATATGAAATGATTCCCCCAGATACATTATTAGATCTAAAAAGCAAGGTGCAAGACTGTATATATGAACATATGATCCCTTTTTTGAGTAAAAAGTAGGCATTATACATATGTATGTGTGTACATATAATGTTTAATATATAGTATGTATATACATATACATACATATATAGATGTATGTGCTATGTGTATATAGTGCCTGTTATGTGCATGTAAAGATTTCTTGAAGCATGTATAAAAACGTAACAGTAATTTCTGAGGATTGGAATTGTGGGTTTGTGGGCAAGGGAACAAGGCTTTTACTTCTCGTTTTTCACTTCTTTTGAAATTTTTTTAACTGTATGTGTGCACAGTTTTTTTTTTTTTTAATTTAAAAAGAATACTCTCCTTTAAAAAGACAGAAAGGGGGCGCATCAGTGTCTCAGTCAGTTGAGCGTCCAACTCTTAATTTCGGTTCAGGTCATGATGTCAGGGTCATGGGATTGAGCCCCATGTCAGGCTCTGCGCTGAGTGTGGAACCTGCTTAGGATTCTCTTCTCTCTATCTCTCTGTCCCTCTTCCCCACGTGTGTGCTCTCTCTCTAAAATTAATTAATTAATTAATTAATTAATTAAAATTTTAAAGATACAAAGAGAAAGAAAGGGAAGGAAAGAAAAAAGCAAAAGTTGGGAACTGTCCATTGAAACATAATTGCCATTTGAAAGAATTGACATCTAACCTGGCTTGTTTTTCATTCTTTTGAATCATTACAGAATGTCGTCTTTTGAGGAGATTTTAAAGATTATTTTGGGTTAAGAAATCGGATTTATGGGTTTGTCCCAAATAACTGAAGTATTTTATACCTCACTTCTTGATCAGAGTGAAGTAAGAGAGGATTATTTTTCAAATGGCCTTCTACATTGAGCTGAAAACTAAAGTTCTCGGTAGTACATTAGAACTGCCACCATATTACAAGAAAGCAAGCGCAGAACATAGGTTAGACGTATTTTTCATGTAAGTATTGGTCACAGAATGTAAGGAAATAAAAGGTGTTGAAAGTAAGATTTCTTTGGGAATAGTATAGGCTTTAACATGTGACCCGTAGGACCCCATTTCCCCAGTGTGGTGTGAGTAAACCACAAAATAGAAGGGTGTCATTGTTGAAGGATTTAAAGGCAGGACCTATTAGGTAACTAATTACCATAGGGATTATCTTGAAATGGGTTTACAAAGATTCTCAATATCTCTGAGTGGGTCTCAGTGCACTAATGAATAGATAATCTGGGAACTCCCTTTGAATCTTTGGAGATTAGTATTCATCAAAGAGCTCCTCCTCAATAAAAGATCACCATACTCAAGATCTCGCATAGTTGCAGGTGAACTTCCCTAGCACAAAGAAAAACATTTCTTAAGCCTGTTTGCTTTAGGCAGACTGATTTTAAGGAAATAGCACCAGCCAGTTTTCCAAGTTGGCTGGTGACTTTGAAGAGTCAGACTTCACCCAGAGACTCTTCACTGGCCCTTTTCTACAGATTCTTTGGATCATATTTTTAGTTCCCACTTGGAAATGGACTATCAGAATCATGTCTGCAAGTAGCGTCCTCTGAACTCGGTTGTAGGAACCTTCAGGATGTCTTTAGAAGAGATGCCTCAATTATTTACAAGATCACGCATTAGTGCAAGGGGAAGTGCAGCTAAATATGCTCCCCGTTTAAGGATCAATTTCCATGCCCGTCACATCAGCTTCTAGTGCAAAGAAGTGCGTATAAAAGCACGTGGAGAGAGAGCTATGGACGTGTCAGTGACTGACATCTTGAGGCCCGGGCGGGACTGGGTTTGGTGCCAGCTCAATCCTTGTGTATTTCAATACACATTTTCAATGGAGAAAACCTGTACACTGAGCCCTGGTCGTTTGGGAACTTGATTCACCGCCAAGTCAGAGGCTGGTGATGAGTAGTTCTCTTGTGAGAGCCCAGCTCAGCGATTTTCAAAATGTGGTCTTGAGGAGCCTCCGTATGATTCAGAGGCTGGTGCACAAAATCCCGACCTTCGCTATTTGGTTTCTAGCATGAATCAGGGATGAGGATATCCATCACTGGTGTTTCATCAGAAACAGTTTCAGCCTTTCCATTAATTCCAGCCAGCAGGCTTTCCGTTTTCTGGTGTTTCTCTTTTTCTCTTTTTAGTGGCAGGACGTTAATGTTAGAATGTTAGAGCTGGAAGTCCTATCCCAGGCCATCTGGCCCCAGCCTTCTCATAGACGAGGGAACATCTGGTTGCTGCCTCAGTGGGACCCGGAGTCCGATCTCCTGACCTCCCGCCCACGCCGCACCTGTCCCCTCAAACAGCCTGCAGACCAGACACGTGTGAGGAGCGCGGGGCACAGCCTCCCAGGACTGGGAGGCAAGTTTAGGTCCAGAGAAAACCACGCTTGAATCCTGATGTAACAACGCCAGGGGGGCCCTCCTCTCTCGGGGACACCCCCACTCTAGGAAACCTCAGCTGACATAGCGCGAGACCGGCCTGCCGTCAGTCCACAACGGGGCACCCTTTCTTTGTAGGGTAAGACAGTAGGGAAGGTGCTCTTCGACAGATGTGAGAACCTGCTGCGGCCCTGCTGTCACGCCCCCTGGTTCCTTCAGTCTGGGGACAGCAGCGGCTTTGCTGCGGGAGCCTCCATCCGTGCGTGACAGGGCTGGCCGGTGTCAGCGTGGCTCTTCCTGCAAAGCCACCACAAAACCTTTGAATTGCCCTTATACATACATATATATATATATATATATATATATATATCCTGTTTCCTTTCTTTTTAGTTAATAAGAACATTTCCTTTTGAACAGATACTGTGCTTTACTTCCATTTTCAGTTAGGTGTGGATGTCGATTTCTATGCAGATCCACACCTACCTTCGATTACAGACAACCTCACTGCCAGAAGGTCGTGTTCTCCAGCAGCACCTTTGGCATGCCTGGGAATAGCCTCCCCTCTGGGAGTCTGGAGGCCCTTTTTCATCTTGTGGCCCCTTTCACAGTACAGAGGGGTAATGAAGTATGGCCTCTGGCACCATACCTCTTAGCTATGTGACATTGGGTAAACTCTCGGTGCCTCGGTCTCCTTGTCTGTAAAATGGGTATAATATTTGTACCCTGCCTCATAGAGCTGTAGCGAGAAGATTGGGTTAATTTACACTGCGTGTTCGCTTAGCACAGGGCCTGGAAACAGCACTTAATAAGGCAATGGGGAGTGGCAGTGGTCCCCATGGTGGTGACATTAGTAAGAGTGGTTGTCACTGTTTTTGTTATTGCCCCCTCTCCCTGGGCGTATCCCAAAGAGCCACCACTACCTGTTGACCTCTGGGCGCCTGAGGTTGGGGGTTAGAGCCAGCAGTGGGGGAGGGGCGATGGCTTAGGAAGGGGGAGAAAAGGGCAGCGTTGTTAAGTATTCAGGGCATGTAGCTTCAGAGCCCTGGAAATAAAGCTGCTCTGTCAAGAGAGGGGGAAACAGCTAGCTTTTGTGGAAGGAGGTGTGGAGATCCGCTCCACAGCCCTTTCGGTCATCCCAAACCTCAGGGAGGAAGGTGAGCCTCAGAGAAACACAGATCCGCTCCAAAGGTTTGAGGATTTCATGGACTACATGATAAGCTTGCACCCAGAAGACTCTAGATTCAGTGCCACGTCTTGTGATTCATTTCTTAAGCCTTGAGTGCATAGTAGGTGCTAAAGAAAACAGAACTTAAATCTAGCCCTTTAGACCTACCCAGCCCAACAAGAAGGGGCAGCTCTTTGGGTCTCAGATTTGGATGAGCCGTCGGCATTCTTACTGGGTCTCCCGAGCTGTAGCCTTCAGGCCGCTCCTCTTCCCAGAGCCCATCTGCCAAGTGCAGGGTTTGCGCTGGAGGACCCTAGGCTCATTCCAGTTTTTTTATTTTTTTAATGTTTATTTTTGAGAGACAGAGCATGAGCATGAGCAGGGGAGGGGCAGAGAGTGAGACACACAGAATCCGAAGCAGGCTCCAGGCTCCAAGCTGTCAGCACAGAGCCCAACGCGGGGCTCAAACTCATGAGCAGCGAGATCATGACTGAGCCCAAGTCGGTTGCCTAGCCAACTGAGCCACCCTGGCACCCCAGCTCTTTTCAGTTTTAATGTGATACCCGGTTCACTTTAAAAAAAAAAAAAAAGACGAGAAAGGTTTCTCACAATTCTGAACAAGTCATTAGACTCCCCTGTTTCCTCACCTGTAAGCCAGTTATCGGTACCCGGGGCCCCTCCCTCCCAAGCTGCTTGTGGACATTAGATAGTAAACTGATTGTAAAACACTGTGTAAATGTCAAGTGCTGTGTAATAGGAAAGAGTAACCTCAGATGAGGTAGGAAAGCTCAGCATGGGACACACAAAAACTGTAAATTCTTTGCTTCTAAAATTTTTTTACACAAAATACAGATTTTCTTTACTTTTCAACAGAAAACAAATGGGCTCCTGTTACACGCTTTATTTACCTAATGCTTTGTAATAGCAATCTGGGGTGCTGGGTGGCTCAGTCGGTTAAACCTCCGACTTCGACTCAGTTCATGATCTCAGGTTCGTGGGTTCGAGCCCCACATCGGGCTCTGTGCTGACAGCTCAGAGCCTGCAGCCTGCTTCTGATTCTGTCTCTCTCTCTCTCTCTGTGACCCTCCCCCACTTGTGCTATCTCTCTCTCTCTCTCAAAAATAAATAAAAACATATATATATATATATATATATATATTTTTTTTTTTTTTTTTTTTTAAAAACGGGCACAGTCTGAGGACTACCTTCAAAATCAGACCTGTGTTGTAAGAAGGCCCTTCTCTGGTTTGCCAGCCCAGATGGCCTTGCAAGGGATTTGAGACAAGCTTCCTGTGTCTCGAGCTCCGGTCGACAGCAGAGTCGCCGTGGACACCGTGGCCCACTGTTCGCAATCGCACGTTTATTTGCAGGGGCAATGCTCGGAAAGTTCAGAGAACAGAGGAGGAAGTCTGGTCTCCAAGATGCTTCTTAGAAGCTCCAGTTAGCTGCAGCCTGTCCAAGGAGCAAGAGCTCCGAATTCATGTGCTTGGTCCCTTCCTCTGAGAAGATCAAAGCCGCTTTGTGGACTTAATCCATTTAATCCTCATGACATCCCTGCTTTGTAAGTGGCTCCTATCATCCTCACTCTGCTGATAGGGAACCCGCAGCCAGACAGGAAAACAGCCTTTTCAGGGGTGCATACCCAGCAAACCAACATCGAGAGTGGAGTTGGATTCCAGTTTTCTGGGTTATATTTATTACCCTGTACCCCTTTGTCCAGAATCCCCTTAAGTGAAGCACATTTGAGAAGTCCAAAAAAGAATATATGTCTGTCTCCAGTTCACAGAATCTTCCGGAATTGGCAGATTTGCTGAGCTCTCCTGTTCGGCGTTAAGATTTTCTAGAAATCTTGACCTTCAGAGCTTTAGCTATCAAGGTCGTGTTTGTCATATTGCCTGGTTCCTGGGGCCAAGGTATACCTGTGTTTGTCGAACGTTGTGAACTTAGGTTTTCAGTAAGATGTGACCTACAGTACTTGCAAGAAAGCCGTGTCCGCAAAATGGGACCGTGTGTGTGTGTAACCACTTGGTGTAGGGCCTCGCACCCCGGGTAAGCCTTCAGTCAGTGAGAGCGCTCATGTTATACACCAAACAGGTTCCTAGGTGAGTTCTTCTCCTGTTCGTAAGATTTTAACTGAATCTTTAAGGCCGGGTCCGGCGAAGCCAGAGACATTACAAGCTTTCTTTTCAAAGGAACTTCGTATATTGCTCCAGCAAACCATGGCCTTCTCCCCTTCCTCCGTCCTGTTCCATGTTTGGTTATGAGAAGCTGGTTCAGGGCAGAGTGGCCGCACTTTAGCTTGAATTTCTGTCAAAACAAGATTACTTCTTTCTTGCCCTGAGTCTTATGAACCAACCTTTGATTTCAAAATTCTTTGGTTTCTCATGAATGTGGTAAGCTACCGTGCAATATGCCTGGATATCGTCCAGTTTGGGTTCTCCTCAAGAGAGAAAAGATAAGATAATCTAATGGGTTTTGGAACTGGGAAGAGAGAGTTGTCTGAGTGAGACACTGCACTATGACTTTAGTGCCAGGCCTTCGTTGCTGCCATTGGTCCCCTTTTGGGGGAGCAGGGGGGCATATGCAGAAAGTAGAGGCCTGGGCCCCACTCCAGGCCTGCAGGATAAGAATCTCCAAGAGTGGACCCAAGGATGCAGATTTGCTTCTCATATAGTTTTCCTTGTGGCGCTGATACCCCACCGGGCTGGGGGACCACTGCCCACGGCCGTTTTCCAGACGAGGAAAACGTGGCTGGAGAAGCGCTTCCTCCAAGATCACTCACAGGGTTAACGACAGAGGCCTGCCTGGGACTCAGATTTCCCTCACTGCCACTCCCTGGGTGTTTTCACTACCCCCTCGGGCCCCTGGGTCCACTGTTGACCAGGAGAAACGGATCAAGCCGTCTGTGTCTGTACTTTTTCGTCCGTGTTCTAGAGGTAAAAACCTCTGACTTTAAAGGGCCATTGTGAGGTTACATTAGTTAAGGGGTATCCAGATCCCTCCGTTCTTAGAGTCTGTTCTTCAGACAACTGAAAGGGCGCTAAAGCCACTTTGCAGAGAGGTCTGAGTCCTCTAGTGGCAGCTGTCTGTGCCTCACTGGAGGTGCTCTGACCATTGTCATCGAAGTGCATGCATTAAGTACTGTCTGTGGCACAGCGTTCCAAGCTGTGCTAAGTGAGTTACCGGGATGATGGGCTCTGCCCTTGAAAGCGGCCTCTGAGGGCCAGGGACAGAAAAGTGGTTCAGGCGGCAACAGAACAACACTGACAGGTGGAGAAGATGGGGGAGCTGAGGCTGCCGAAGTCAGAGAACCTAATCTTCCAGCCTGGAAGGAGCTTGGAGACCTCTAGTCCACATCCCTGGCTTAGGGAAGTTGACGTGCTTTGGCTCTGGTCTCTTAGCACGCTGGGAGCAGGTCGCTTGACCCCCACAGGAGTTCTTGCCACCTCCCTGGGCTGGAGTGGAATCGTTGGACTGTGTCCATTAGGAAAGGCTTTCCTTGGGAGTTCGCATTCGAAGGACAACTTGAGATGAGGCCTTTGAGAGCTCAGGAAGCGGCACAGGGAGTAGTGGGCAGAGCGTGTTGGGGAAGGAGTTGGCCAAGAGGGCCTCTAGAGTATCTCGAAGCAGTCCAGAAGGAAGTCTTGAAGCAGTGCATGAGGTTCTTGGGCATGCTAGGTTCTGCAGAGGGAGGTCTTCTTAATGGGACTCCGAAAGGAAGGCCACCCTTCTAAAATCACCGCCAGGGGAAGGGCCAGGATGGGGCGTGAGGGAGTGATTGGGGATGGAAGGCAGCGCCAGAAGGTTAAGAAAACACTTTGCCCCCGTTTCTTTCTTGACAGCTGCCGTGTGCTGAGCCCCGTGGTTAGCATGCCACCTAGAACACTCTTACCCTTCATGCAGCCCTCCCCGACAGGCGTTCTTTTCCCATCTGCAGACGAGGATGCCCTCGGGGGGATTAGTGCTCAGAGGCGCTGAGGAAGGCAGGATTGCAGCCCATGTCGTCTCCCTCTGCGAGGCCTCTCTCAGAATAGCGAGAGGCATATTCTAGATAGCTAGCCAGGAGGCAGCTGAAAATTACCCTTTATGCCTATAAACAAAGAAAGGAGCAAAATGACGAATAATTTCACAGGCCGGGGACAAGGGGGCACACAAGCTCTGGCTTTCGTCTGAATTAAGCTCAAAAAAGGACAGGTGGAAAATGACCAGAGATTTCTTCCTGGGCAGACCAGTGACATGGTGGCGTGACCCAGTAAGAAGGAAGGAGGATGGCTCACAGGAGAGAGATAAGCATGTGTCATATATCAAGAGTTCCTGATGATTTCAGATGTTTGAGAACCAGGCATTGCTTCACCAAAGGGGAAAGTTTGAAGGGGGTAGGTAGGTTGATGTGGCATCTCTACAGGGGATGTGGTGTCACTGAGAGAGGCAGGTCCTCGGAAAATATCTATGGCTCTGTGTACACTAAGACACTACAGCAAGGGAGTGAACCGCCAGGACTAGGAAAGTGACTAACTGGGCGGGGCCATATATCATATCGTCACATAGCACCTTGTAACGGAGGGAGAAGCATGGCAGTCCCCCAGCGCCAGGAGGAATGGGTCATTGAAATGGTTTGGGAGAAGTTATGAAAGACAGAGTTGAAGCAGAAGGCAAAAAGCAGATACATATCCGGTATCTCAGAATATAGGGCCTGGGGAGAGAAAAGGGAGAAAAGAACTGTTAAGTGTTTTATTATGTGCCGAGTGCATTCAATAATCAATGACTTGATTAAGTTAAATGAGGCATTCCATTAAATGCTCAGTCCTTACAAGAGTCCTGTTTTACAGATGAAGAAACTGAGGCTCCGGGATCATGGTAGTGACTTGCCTGAGGTCAGACAGCTGGTAGAGACAGGATTCCTCCAGCTGTGACTCCCGAACCCCAGCCCCTTCCACGCTGCTCAGAAACAGGGAAGAGGGCGCAGGGGAGGACGGGTCCTGGGCAGAGTCAGAAGCAGTGAGTGGAAGGCTGGCAAGGGTCAGAATGGAATCCTGGGGGCAGTGATGAGGTTGCTGATGGTCTTATTGAGTGAAGCCGCTGGAGTAGAGATGGCAGAAGCAGACCCCAGGGAAACTCACATGGTCGGTAGCGCAGTTTCATTCACCACGGGTGACATTTTCCCGTCCGCAACATGCAGGATTAAGTATTAGCTGCATCCAGCCTGCTCCTCTGGGGAATGTGAATTCCTTGTTTGGAAATTCTTTGTAAGGCACATTTTAGTCTACATGGGAGTAGGCTGGGCTTCCTGGTTGGTGCATCTTTAAATAATAGTTCCAGGAAAACCCTGATTCCCGTGTGTGGTTCTTCATATTTAAAAAAAATTTTTTTTTAATGTTTATTCATTTTTGAGAAACAGAGCATGAGCTGGGGAGGGGCCGAGAGGGAGACACAGAATCCGAAGCAGGCTCCAGGCTCTGAGCTGACAGCACAGAGCCCGACCCTGGGCTCGAACCCACGAAACTGTGAGATCATGACCTGAGGCAAAGTTGGACACTTAACCGACTGAGCCACCCAGGCGCCCATGGTTTTTCATATTTTTAAACTGATGGTTCTGTTGGTAACGTAGACATTTACACCACCAAATCCCCTGAAAGCTAAGAGAATCTCTGCCCCGACTCATACTATGATTTGGCTGTCTTACATCCAGTAGTATCCCCAGCTCTGACCTTCTTGCCCTTTTCAGTGACTGATGATTACTTCAAATTTGTGAGATTATGTGAATTTGTATGCGTTGCAACTAATTCATAGAAAGCTTTGAAAAAATAATTATAATTTGGAAAAATGAGGTTAATCTACATGAGGATTTTGCAATGATGGGGAATAAAAAGAAGAATGGGCAAACGTTTTGCTTTAAAGGCTCATAGCTCAGTAAGAAGTCTGCTTCATCTCACTGGGAAAACATTCTAGCCACAGATTTAATTTCTGTTTTTGTTGCTGAGAGTATATGGCAGGTCTGAACATAATTCTTTTTGTAGTCCATTGACTCTTGTAAAACAATGCTGTGATTTTAAGATTTCCCGAATACAATTTCCAGAATGTTAGTAATGACCACACTGCACCTACCTGCTGTATACTTGGGTGACCATCTCCGTTGCTCAACTTATACTTCATATCCATGATCGTGAAACATGTTCTCATCACTTGAAATCCAAATTTTCTTTGCTAGGTTATTAATGGCCGTCTAGTTCTGTAACATAATCAGGGTGTTGTGCAAGTTTGGTGTGCAAATAGACTGACTCTTGGAAGCAACAAGGTAGCCTTGAGGTCCGTGTGAGCAGTCATCCAAGTGGACTGCCTAAATATTCAAAAAAACTTTTATTTTTTTTTGACATAGTCTGATTCCTCTCTGGGTAAAATTCTGATAATGATTGTACGAATGAAGGATTTAAAACTGTAAAGGGTTTTTGAGACAATAGTCTACCCTCCCTCCTCTTCTCATCCTTCTGTTTCTCACCCAGGTGGTAGAGAGAACAAGGTCTCCTAGCTGATCGGTGGCAGAGCTGGGACCGTCCAGCCTTTCCAGGGCACTTTCCATCAAAGTACTGTTTTCTTGTAATTGGCAAGCAGTTGACTTGGAGACCTTGTGTCTTTCTCCCCTAGATGTTGGCTGGAAAAAAAAAAATTGCCTAATACATAAAAGCTCTTGACAATGTTTCTTATACAATCAGATCAACAGACCACCAAAGTCTCCTCCTGCCAGATTGTCCCAAAGTCCCCTTTGCTTGAATTTCCTTCACTTTTCTCCTGAAAAGCTATGTTCCCTGTGTACTTAGGAGTAAGGAAGCTTATTTGTTCTGACAGCGATGTGCAAGCCTCTGTTGCATCAAAATTCCCCGGTGGAGTGAAAAACCGATGGTCCTTTTTTGCATTTCATTAGCAATGGTAGCAGACAGCTCATCTCAGAATCTCAGAAGCAATACAGAGAAGCAAGAAAAATCAGGTTAGCAATTACATAGGTAATATTGTATAAGATGAAAGCCTGCATTATAAAATCCTGAGTGTTGTAAACTCTACTTTTAAATCTGCCTGCAGGCTGTCTGTCCTTTCGAAATCCAGCCATTAAAATACTGTTGTCAGTAGTAGAATTACCATAAATGAAATTTATTGCAGGAGTAATAAATGGAGTGTGTATGGTGAAATTGAACATCTATGGAAAAGGCTTTTTGATCAGGCCATCACAGTGCTTAAGACATCTTAGGATCTGAAATCAGACCAAAGGTTTCTAGAGGATTCTCTGAAAACTTATTTATAGCCGTAGCCCTGAATTTAGAATTGACACGAAGGACAGGGATGACCGACCTGCCGTGGAGGGCACAGAGCACTCCTCACAAGACGCCATGCACCCTGGCATCTTGTCAAAGACGTTCTGTGTTCCTAACTCACAGTCAAAGAGGGTAGATTTCCAGAAACGCCCCGACACATTGCTGCCGCGGAAGGGGCACTGCTTCCCAGTGTGTGTGTCACCTGGGTCTGCTGTGTCCCAGCCGCTCCAAGCTTCCTCTCCGTCAGCACTCCTGAGCCACACACTGAGCTCTCCAGATGCGCCTCGATCTCTTGCCTGTGGGCCTGGCAGGGGTCCCCCACCTTGCCTGGAGCCCACAGCTGACGCTCAGAGAACTTAGCCCACTGTATTTTAATGGCACTTTCTGTCCCAACACTAGACAGTGAGTCCCTGGGATCAGGGTTCCGTCTTGCTGACCTTGGTGGCCACGGGCCCCACCATGCACGATGGGCATCAGTCAGTGGTGGGGGCGGAGGAAGCCAGCAGACAAGCTCCTGTGTAGCATACCTTCTTGGAGGCACTTACGTAATAAGACCTCTGGGGAAGTGCCAAGTCATAGCAGAATGCCTGACTTTAAAATGCTTTTCTTGCTGGGGTGCCTGGGTGGCTCAGTCAGTTGAGCACCCAGCTTGATCTCGCAGGTCGTGGGTTTAAACCCTGCTTTGGGCTCTGTGCTGATGGCTCAGAGCCTGGAGTCTGCTTCGGATTCTGTGTCTCCCTCTCTCTCTGCCCCTTTCCTACTCACACTCTGTCCCTCTTTCTGTGAAAAATAAACATTAAAAATGATAAATAAATAAAAATAAAGTTTTTTTTAAAATTTGTTCTAACGTGCATGACAGGTCTCTGTCCCTGTGATCAGAGTCACTGAGAACAACGGAGTGACAGGCAGGCTTTCTCTCACACTTCGGCCTTTGCTCATCATCACCTCCTTTTCCTTCAGGATTCCTGCCAGCCTCGCTGGCCCTCCTACAGTCACGTGTAGAAACCTCCCCTGAGCTCCTGGGATCCCCCAAGCCCACAACAGGCTCTAGAGCAGCATGCTAGTCTCCAGGCATGGTTTCTTGTCCGTTTCAGCCCCAGGATTTTGCATCCTCTGGGCCCGGGAAATCACGGAGGTTGGCAGACATTTACCAAATGAAACTTGCATGGATCACACCTTGGGCTCCCACATGAGGAGGAGAAGATACATTTTCTTTACAATTTTATGCCTGATCTTAAACCTCCAATGCCGTCGTGTCTTAAGTAGAAGATGAAGTGTTGTTACCCTGTTGAGGGCAGTGGGTTTCAGTGGTCTTCCTTCTGTGAACGCTGCTAGGTGTCATTTTGAGACCAAGTTAAACTTTGAAAGCGAATGCTCTTTACCAGTTACAGTGATTAGGTTTGATCGCCATCTTTGTATTGATTCTGAAACATTAAGTAACTGAATTCGTTCTGGAAAGTAGGAGAAACCAGCCCTATTTTCAGTATCCCTTTTTGGTTCGGGCTCCTCTAAATCTGTTGTAAATGGAAGCATGCTTGACTGTCTCTCATTCCTTCTCCTTGTTCTCACTTTGCCGGCTTTGATCTCCTTCAGTGTTGAATCATATTTCTGGAATGAAATAGTCAAGGGCTTTTGTATCACTTGCTACTTTACTATTGCATTTAGAACAGAGAATGGAGTGATAAAATTAGATACAAGAGGCCTCTGTGTGTCATCAAGTAGCCTAGTCTGCTTTTGGTAACAAAAATAAAATTCCCTCTAAATAATTTCCAGCTCATTTTGAACCAGCTTTGTTAAGATGAATGGCCTTCCGTCCATGTGGGTTATGGGAAACTCATCTCTTCCTCAGTGGACCCAACAACGTTTTTCCTGACAATTAACATTTTCCTTTCCTTAATTTCGTTCCATTGCTCCTCATTATGACCCCTATAATTAGTGTGCTCATTACCTCCCCGACATAATTTCTCTGCCTCCTTGATGTTCGCCCTTCATGTGTCTTGAGCCTGACTCCATGGCTAGCCCTTGGGTCCCCTGCTACCTTTTCCCTGGACTGACTCATGGTCAAGGGCATCACAGTGAGAGAAAGGCTTCTCCAGCCACCAGCCCCTCCACCAGTTTCCCCCCTGTGTTTTTCTTTTGTCTTTTGAGACCTTTAAGAGGCACCTGGGTGGCTCCGTTGGTTAAGCATCCAACTCTTTTTTTTTTTTTATTAAAAAAATTATTTACAATGTTTTTATTATTTATTTTTGAGAGAGAGAGAGAGTGCACGAGTTGGGGAGCGGCAGAGAGAGAGGGAGACGCAGAATCTGAAGCAGGCTCCAGGCTCTGAGCAGTCAGTACAGAGCTCTCTGTGGGGCTTGAACTCATGGACCACAAGATCATGACCTGAGCCAAAGTCGGACATTTAACAGACTGAGCCACCCCGACGCCTCAAGAGTCTGACTCTTGATTTCGGCTCAGGTTGTGATCTTACAGTTCATAAGTTCAAGCCCCGCATCGGGCTCTAAACTGACAGAATGGAACCTGCTTAGAATTCTCTCTCTCTCCCTCTCTCTCTGCCCCAACTCCACTGTCGGTCTCGCAAAACAAATAAACTTTAAAAAACAGAAAAAGAGCGAGAGAGACCTTTTAGCTGAGGAAGAGACCTGGAGTCAGAGACACGGAAGGCTGTAGGATAAGCTTGTCCTGCATTGTTGGGGCATACATGCTGATATTTGGTGATGTCCCACCACTCACCGGATCTAGAGGAGACCCCCTCCAGGGTGGAGAGTGTGGCCGGAAGCCAGCACCCTCCACTCAGAACGGGAGTTGTCTGAGGTCTCTGTATTTTCCTGTAGAGTTTGTAAAGCAAATCCCGAGAGCCTTCATTTCTCCTCTTACTCTCCTTCCTTCCTTCCTTGGTATTATCCCGCTGACCCCTCCCTTCTTTTGCTCACATGAGTGTGATCTTCTGGAGCTGATGAGCGGATGTGGACTGTCCACGGGAGGGCAGAGCCTTGGCGCCCCTCCCCCATGGGTTTCGAAAATGAAAACCAAGATCAACCAGTCACCCTGCTCGGCACTTTTGGAAACTGTCTCCAGGGTTCTGCTTACCCACGATGTTTTTGTTACTGCCTTGATGCATTGTTAGGTTTTTTTTAATGAGACAAAGCATTTGATCTCATCTTGACTGTATGGTAGTGAAATAGACATGAAGAGTGCCAGCCCACGGGAAATGGATCACCTGACCTTCACCTTACAGCAGACCGAGTGGTCTGGACGTCTGGACTTGACCCACCCTCCTCCAGTCCATGCCGTACACAACTCTTCTCTGGGTTGTCTGTAGAAACCCTTCTCTACCGAAGAGCAAGGGCATGAAAGAACCATTTTTAAGCCACCGAGGCCCCCTTACGATTGGATTCCTGAGCCCCTGCCATGTGCCATGCACGAGGAATACAGAGATGAATAGTCCCTGTTTCTGGTCTCTTACGGATCCGTGGGGGGACAGTGGCATAAACATAAATATGTTAAGTGTTTGCGGGGGGGGGGCGGCGGCAGGGCCGGGGGAGGCTCCTGAGTGGAGGGCTGCCCAGAGGAAGGCCGTGGCCCTGGTGAAATGCTCTCCCGGGCTGCTCCTCCGTTCCGTGCGTTCCTGTGTGGCCCGTCCTAGATGCGTAGACCCCGCAGCCGCTGTCAGTCCTGCTTCTGCCTCCCTGTCGTGTCCCTTCTTGTTACCTGCCCTGGAATAAGTGAGCTGTCCGTGAGAAAGAGTCTGTGCCTCTTGACACTTTGGGTGTGGGTGAGGAAAAGCGTCAGTGTTCCACACTAACCATATATTGTCAAGTGCTATGAATGTCATGAAGGAGGAAGTTTTAAAAGTGTGATTTCTTCATGTTTACAGAATGAGCAAATGACTCAGATCTATTGTACACATTCATGAGAGCTATGTCCTAAGCTGATCCTGATTTTGCAGTCATGTGTCTTCCTTTGTGTGTGGGGAAGGCTTGGAAGAGGGTGGAAAGGGAAGGGGGGCTTGCGGAGAGGCGGAGGCTTACAGGCAAGGACTTGGTTCTCGGGCATGTAAGCCGTGGCACCTGTCCCGGGGCTCTGTGGCACTGAAGAGCCCCACATCCCCCAGCTCCTGCCTTCCTGTCTCCCTCCCTGCCTCCTTACCCTTCTCCACCCCCCACTCCTCCTCCTCCTCCTCCTCCTCCTCTTCCTCTTCCCCTTCCTCCATCTTCTCTTTCTCCCTTTCTCTCCCCCTCTCTTTCATTTTACTTCTTCTTTACACTTGGCAGCCTTTTTTTTTTTTTTTTTTTTTTTGTATGTTTTCTGTTAGACTAACTTCAGACAAGGCCCTGAAAACCGAAAGCAGATGTCCAGGCAGGCCGGAGCATCTGTGGATTCCTCACTGCTGGAAGTCCGCTGACCCTGCCCTGACTGGCTCGGGGCGCGCTGGGAGCCCGGCAGCGTTCCGGTGGCTTCTAGCTCCGCTGACTTCCTTGCTGCCGGCAGCGTCGTTAAGCCTCACTAGATCTGGACCCTCGGGCTCTGACCTCTTTAAATTTCTTCCATATTGAATGCACTTTGGGGATTGCTCCCCTTCCTTTCTTACCTTTTTTTTTTAACATGACATTGTGCCATCGTAAAAAAGAATTATTAAGTGTATGAAAAATAAACGTTGATACTCCTTATCATTATCATTTGTTTTGAGAAACTTTACCAAACAAAGTATGCTATTAGGGCGAGCTTTATTCTGTTACTGAGGCCTCCTTCCCTTCTGGTATTTCATTATTGTTTTGTCTGGAGACCTAACGTGAGGGGCTGCTGGGGGGGGAAGAGGACAGGTATAAATTAACCTGTCGTGTATTGCCTTGGCAGGGAGCTACATTTGAAATGGTACAAATGTTGTGAGGATAATACATCTAGAAACTACCAAGAATTGAAATGGTGTCACAGCCCCTGTGTTACCCAAAGTTGAAACTCGGCAGTTTTAAAGTTGAGCAAGTATAAATTTGAAAGTTCCTTTTTTTAATGTTATGATCTCTGGACTTGATTTCATAATGTGTTTCAGTTTGACAAACCAAATAAACAAATTCATCCCACCCCCGCTGCCTGTCATTCCCACTTACCTCATTCGGGCCACTTGGTCTCATGGAGAGAACTAGGTACGGAAAGTGCAGGCTACATTATTATTTTCAAAAATCTTAGATAGCTGCATTGACTTCTGCATCATCAATTCACACATATAGTAGTTATATCACAGGGGCGCGATGGACCGCAATATTTTCTTTTAACTTTTTTTTAACATTTATTTATTTTTGAGAGACAGAACAGAGCGTGAGTGGGAGAGGAGAGGTGGGAGAGAGAGACACAGACTCTGAAGCAGGCTCCAGGCTCTAAGCTGTCAGTGGAGAGCCCGACGTGGGGCTCGAACTCACGAGCCATGAGATCATGACCTGAGCTGAAGTCGGATGCTTAACCGACTAAGCCACCCAGGCGCCCCTTGTCATATTTTGTTTCAGCCTTTTTTTCTATATACCACTTTTAAAAATGAATTTATGCTCCATGTACGGTTTTAATTTTATTTTTTCCACCTCGTTCTAACATCAGGGGTTTCCGGTGGTAAGCATTGTTGTGAATTACTATCAGATCTGGTGAGTGGTGATGCCACGGGTCACTTATATTTGTCAGATACGGAGAGTTCCCCAGTGTTTCTCTCTTATAAGAATGGCTGACTTGTCCACGCACACCCTGCCCCATCTGGGTAAACTCAACACACTTAGGATAATTTTCACACTTTCAATGACTGATTAGTGTACTTTCCGGTGAACATAGAAGGTTTGGGGACAAGAGAATAGAATCACAATCGATCGAAAGACATACTGTGGAATAGTTTACTTCTCAGAATATGACCTCTCTCATCTCGCATTTTGCTAATTTGCTTTTGCACGGAAGTAGAACCGAGACTATACGGCGGAGTGACCTACACAGGGCAGTATGGCTCCCTTCTGGACAATCAGTGATTAGATCAAGGACTGGGTTGTCTTATTCCAAAATATTTGCCTTCAAAACCGTCTTCTTCACTGTTTTCATCTTATTATCAATTTCCGTGTAACAGTAGCCACAGCATTCTCTTGTTTCAGCAGCCGATCCTTCAGGGAACATTTATTACGTTCTTGCACCTTGCCTGGCTCCCTGAAAATATGAAGACGAAAAAGGCAGAGTTCCTCCCTTAAGGGATTCCGTGTAGGAGGAAGATAGAGAAGTAAACGAATGATGTACAAAGACATTCTGGGGGATGAAGGAGAAATCAACCTCTGCTTCGGGGCTTCATTGGGGAAATACTTGAATCGAGTGTGGAAGAGCGGTCAGGGATTGGTCAGGGGAGGAGGGAGAAGAGTTGCAGAACAGCGTGGCAAGTGTGGATGAATGGTAACCAATTTGGGTGCATGTGGTGGGTGGGTCCGAGGTGGGGAGCAGTAGGAGACCAAGGTGCTCCGGGCCGGCTAATGAAGTCTTGTTGTGTTTAGGAGGCCATGCTTTTAGAAAGACGACTACCTGGCGTAGGAGGACTAGACTGGGGAGAGACCGAGGCAGAGAGATGAATAAAGAACTTTTTGCAATATTCTAGGTAGGGAATGCTAGAGACTTGAATTAGGACAGCAGCAGTGAGAACAGAGAGGTGGAGAGAGCGTGAAGGTAGTTTAATGACAGAGATTGGGAAGGGTATATGAACAAATCGGATGAATTGTCTCGGATGCCTGGATGCATGGTGTTTACAACCCTCTAAATGGATACATAAGTGAGCCCACATGGGATTTCTCGCCTTCTGATCCGTGCTGGCTTCATTCTTTGCCGTGGATCTAAAGAATTGAGTGGTGTAGACCCTCTCAGTGCTGGCTAGTTAAGAGTTTTCCTGTCACATGGTTGTATAGTTAATTCCCAAGAACAGAGAAATAGAATGTGTGCATTAGAAAGGAAGGAAGGAGGGAGGGAGGAAGGAAAGAAGGAAAAGAAATAGAATGTGTACATTAGATTTCTTGCTTGTACTTTAGCCTAGAGCAGATCATTAAACCGTATCCACTAAGATGCACTAAATGCAAGTACGGGGTTTGGGGAAATTTTCGGTGTTCATTGGCTTGAAATGGATACTGCATGACCAGATCTTGACTGATTGGTTTTTGTTCCACAAGTAGAAGGCACTGAGTTCTGTTATTTTAAAACCTTCATATTTTGACAATATTTAAGTAAATGGAGGCAAATTAATCCAAGATGTCAGCTAAGGACAGAAGGTATGTCTGAAACAACAGTAGATAAGTTAACAAGCGCGTGGTAATGTGACAGGGTCCGTCTTATTAAAATGGGAGCTCATTTGGGGGCGCCTGGCTGGCTGAGTCAGAGGAGCATGAGACTCTTGACCTTGGGTCCTGAGTTTGAGCCCTACATTGGGTGTATAGATTACTCAAATGAAAAAAATAAATATTTTTTACAAAAACTTTTAAAAAGTGTCAGCACATTTGGAAGACATCATCTGAAACTCTTTGTTCAGTTTACTTTCAGGGTCTTGGGAGAGTGTATTGAAAGAGCTGTGGAAGCAAAAAGCAGACAGCACATTGAAGACATTGAGCTGTGTCAGCCAGCAGCAAGTGGGCTCCTTGAGACCTCGCTCTGCCCTGGGGCATGGAGGGGCTTGTCCCACTTAGAATCTTGGGTTGGACAATCTTGTCGTTTCTCTTTGGGTGATTCTGTAGCACATCCTTTTTATATTTAATTGAGCATCTATGTTGCACACGCCCACTCTATGCTAGCTCCGTGGGGATTCCAAGTAATAATATCAATAATCGTAACTGTATTTATTGATCACCTCCTATTTTCCAGGCACCATTCTAAGAACCTTTCATAGATTAACTCACTTATTCCTCATACAGCTCCATGGAGTGTGGTTATTAGCTCCATTTGACAGCTGAGGAGATTGAAGCAAAGAAAGATAAAGTAACTGGCAAGAGTACCCAGGTGATAAAGCCCATGTTCCTAAGTATAGTAGTTCCTTTTTGTTAAAATACCTCCCCGAGGAACCTGGCTTCGTTGTCACTTTCTTTTTATTATTATTGTGGAAAAAAAATTTTTTTAACGTTTTATTTATTTTAGAGAAAGAGAGTGTGAGCAGGAGAGGGGCATGGGGATGGAGTGGGGGGGGCACACTGGATCCAAAGCAGGCTCTGTGCTGACAGCAGTGAGCCCGGTGCAGGGCTCAAACTCACAAACTGTGAGATCGTGACCTGGGCCAAAGTCAGCCACTCAACCATCTGAGCCACCCAGGCGCCCCTGGTCGTCTCTCTCTCCTCCAGGTTCATGTTGATTCCTCACCCCTCCTTCAGACGTCACTCGCGTACTTTGTACAAAAACACATTTATTAGTTCATATTTATTATCATTACATTCATTGCACACAATGTTAAGTATTTGTAACCGTCTCCCTACCAGACCCGATCTTAGTACTCTTCGTATCTACGCCTGGCACTCGTGTCGTGTTTGGCCCAGAGCAGGTCTTCTGTAAATGTGACGTGTGTTGAGTTGGCTTGACTTGGACACGCAGTGCTTGTCCTCAAGGAGCTTCCAGTCTACCTGGAAGAGAACTTCCAACTTTACAATTAAGAAGTTTAAACTAAGAATACAGTAAGGCAACAGGCGTTCCCGGATTTCAGAGAAGGGAGCCTGGCTGCAGGGGTCGGTTTGGATTGATAGCTTCTCCAACTGCACAGAATCTGAGATGAGTATCGCTCATAGCTGAGAAAAGGAAGAACATTAATCAGAACGTTGACCTGAGGGGCTATGAATGAAGTGCTCCCAGGTAGGGGGACAGCAGATCGCCCCAGCAAATGCAGGCTGTGTGTGCGTTATCCTCACAAGACCCTTTTGCACTGTGTCTCTGTCGTCCTGTGTGACAGCCCCCTGAAGTCAAGGACTGTCTTTTTGCCAATGACAAGGATCGTCCCTGGCCCATCGTAGTGGTGAAAGTATGATAAATAATGTTTATTGGATCCTTATTATGTTCTAACCGGTGCCCTAACGGAACTGTGTTAACTCCATCCATGTTTATTGAAAATGTGTTTGCTGACCGTGCCATTCTGTGAAGGTTAATGACATCTAGGGGATCTTTAATTACATAGGCCCCTCTCTGTGCACGATTTGCATCTTCATTCCGCAGAAGCTGTAGACACATCGCAGAGTCTGAGCTTGTGTCCGAGACTCGTGGAAACCAGGAATCAGCAGGTACAAGTGGCAGGTCGGCCTGGCGTTCGGGGACAGGCCCCCGGTCTCTGGAAGAAAGAGATACAATGGCGGGCAACCAACAGGACAGGAGAGTGGACCTCAAAACAGCACACGCGCACCCCCATGGCTCTTACATCCAAGCCAGAAGGACTGAGCCTGCTGACCTCCTTCATTTTCTGCTTAGAGGCTAGGACACATTCACAGGTGGGGCTGCTGGTAGACCCAGCTGCAGGTTCCTTGGAGGGAGAACAAGTCAGGCATTGGCACTGAAACATGCTGCAGAAACGTAGGCAGTTTGAAAGTCTGTAACTAGGTAGCTATGGAGTTTCGGCTATGACTCCATGTTCTTTTGCACCTTAGGGAGGCCCCCGGGTCTCCCCTGTACCAGCTCAGCCTCTCCAAATACTCTGTCTGGAATAGCAAGTAAAATAACCCGGACAGAGCCGATGGTAAACATTTGTGAAGTATTTTCTTCATACGCTCCTAACTTGCAAGAGAAAAGTACTTTTACAAAAATGTTCAGGCTTAATTGAAAAAGCACACAGTAATCAACTTTTTCCCCCAGCTGGCATAAAACTGTCTTACTGGAAGCCAAATTTGGGATGCCTGAAGACAGACAAATGACTAATACCAGGGCTGTGTGTGGCCAGGACCGAATGTATTTTCTGACCACAAGACCATGTCTGGACTCTCCTTTATAATTACCACACGGCCTACTATAATTGTAAAACTTATATTTACTTCCTGCCTTTGACATGTAATTCAGGGTCCCAGGCCGCACCCCAAGCCAGAGTGAAGTCCTTTCTGTTGTTTGCTTAAAAGCTGTAAAATCGGGGCGCCTGGGTGGCTCAGTAGGTTAAGCGTCTGACTTCGGCTCAGGTCATGATCTCACGGTTCGTGGGTTTGAGCCCCGCATTGGGCTCTGTGCTGACAGCTAGCTCAGAACCTGGGGCCTGTCTTCTGATTCTGTGTCTCCCCCTCCCTCTGACCCTCCCCTGCTCATGCTCTCTCTCTCTCTCTCAAAAAAAAGCTATAAAATCATCATTGTGTGAGGATGTGTGTGTGCGTGTGTGTGTGTGTGTGTTACCATGTCTGTGAAATACCTGAAATACATCCTTGTGAAAAATACACCCACTCCTGCCTTGTCAGGTGAAGCACTTTACTAATCAGATGTTTCTTGAACACGTACTCCTCCACACCAAGGATATTTAGACTCTAGGAAAACATCAGTAACCAAGACCATAAAGTCCCCACTTTCCTGGAAGAGAACCGGGGAGGGGGGCGGGGGGGGGATATTGACCAGAGAGCAGCCCTGTGCAGACACGTGCAGTGCACAGTCACACCCGGGAGATGTGGTAGAGCGCGCTGGGGCGGTCTCTTAGCTTGGGACATCAGAGACGGCCTCTCCAGAGAGGTAACATTTAAATTGACATTTTCAAATGACAAGAAGGAGTAGGAAAAGCAAAGATCGGGAGAAGGAACATTCCAGTCAGCTTAGTGTAAAAGCCCAAAGATGGGAAAGAGCGTGGCATGTTCCAGAAACGGAGAAAAGACAAGTGTGAGTCAAGCGTGGTGGGTGAGCGAGAGACTGCTCGGGGAGGTTGGCTCTACGGGCCACTTGTGCACAGGAGCCTCACGACCCTTGTCAAGGCAGAGATTCGGGGCAGGAGGCTGCTGCAGGGGCTGGGCGCAGGCCCTGGTGGTCTGGGCTGGGATATTTTGGAAATCGGGGGCAGCGGGTAGATTTGGGTTTAGGGACTACAGTTTAGAACCAGTTCACAGAACTCGCCAGTGGTTCAGATGTGAGGAACGGAGGAAAGTGATTAAGTAAGAATAATTCCAAGAGCATCTAGAAGGATGATGGCTGACTGGGGAAGGCCGAAGGCAGAGCTACTTGGCTGCTCACCCCCCGTCAGAGCTGACTAACCACGAACCCACATCTTGGGGTTCAACAGTGTGCCCTCCCTACCCCTACCTTTACATCACTAGGGAATATTCACAGACTTCTGGAATTCTGGATTGTTCACTTAATTACTACTTCAAGCATTTCCACGGCTTCTCCTTCCGTTTCGTGTTCATTGTATGACACCCCAAGAAATCCCATTCAGGTTTCTACCTCACACCCGGACACATCCCTTCTGGGTACTCTGGGACTTAGTTCCTGTCTGCACTTCCTCCCGTAGCACATCGCGGGAGGCCCGGGGCCCGGGCACGGAGGGAGGGCCGGGTGTGAGATTTGCCCATTGGACCACAGGTTGACAGCCGGCCTGTTCTAGCAGCATACCCTGTGTGTGCATATAGAATGCAATAGGACTGATTTTCCTATGTTTTTTCTTCATAATAAAAACTTTTGTGAACTCTCCAATAATTAAATCAATTTAATCCACTTATTTCCTTATTATTGTAAGATTGCTGTTTTCCTACTTTTGGCGTAAAACTATTGTGGGGCTTGGACCGCCTGGGTGGCACAGTTAAGCGTTTGACTCTTGGTTTCGGCTCATGATCTCGAGGTTCGTGGGATCGAGCCCCGCCACACCAGCAGTGAGGAACCTGCTTGGGATTTGCTCTCCCTCTCTGTCTGCCCCTCCCCTACTCTCAAAAATAAATAACTAAACTTAAAAAAAATATTGTGGGGCTTAAATTCTCTTGTCTATACAACGGGAATAATAACAATAGAATTGTTCTTCAGGGGTATTTTGTGAGGATTAAATGCAGTAATATACGTAAAGTGCTTAGTTCAGTGCTGCTGTGTAAGCTTGAGGTGCTACTGTTAGTAAAATAATAATCTGGGGGATGAAAGAGTGATTCCCAAAACCTACGCACTGGTTTTAGAATTCACCGTAATCAGGCCAAGGAAATAGAACCGTACACTGAGGTACTAAATCCCTGCCGATGTTTGAACAACATCTAGAATGCCTTTAGATTTCAGATTTCTCAGGTGTATGAGAGAATTAGGATCGATAATTTCAGTTTTCAAACTTACGTGGTCCTAGTAGATGATCTATATTTGTGTCTCTGGTCTTTCTTTTAAAAGATTATCAAAAAGTTTTAGGGGCGCCTGGGTGGCTCACTTGGTGAAGCGTCCGACTCTTGATTTCAGTTCAGGTCATGATCTCACAGTTTGTGAGTTTGAGCCCCATGTCAGGCTCTGCTCTGACAGTGTGGAGCCTGCTTGGGATTCTCTCTTTTCCCTTCCCCTGCTCATGCTCTCTTTCTTTCTCCTTCCCTCTCTTTCTCTCTCAAAATAAATAAAACTTTTTAAAAAAATTTTTTTTAAGTTTTAGCTTTGGATCAGCTTAATCAGTGTAACTGACATGTATCTCCAGATATGACCTTTTGTTAGCACTTTGTAGATCCCAACATTCATATCACTTTCTATAAATAAAGATTTCGGGTGAGGAAATGTTCTGTCTCAAGAGAAGTTTAGCTCTTGAGAATCTTTCTCTTTTTAGACTCTCCGTCCGTGGGCTATTACTCACCACATGGCATTCTTCCTCAGTCTTACTTTTGTTACCTTCTTTCGTGATCACGGACGCTGATAGCCACCTACGGTTTCTGAGTTCCCCACTCAGCCTTCCTTAGCGGTCGGCATTGCATTTGAGTGGTGCTTTCTGCTTCCTCTACCTTTTGAAATTTAAAAATAGAAAACAAACCCACAGTCTTTCACATTGGCTGAACTCTGTTATTCATCTCACAGATTTTCTGGTGAATTCCACAGTATAACATATATGGTCAGAAATCTGCTATCAGTTCCGAATGAGCCCTGTAAGAAATGGACAAAGAGACCTTGATTCTGACTATCCAGTGCATAAGGAGAAATTGGCAGTGACTGCCCACAGGAGGAGGCTTTGGAAAGTGAATTAAAGAGACAGAATGTTCTTAGCTCTGCTCCTAGACTTTTCTTTTTACTTGTCCAACTTTTCTGAGCCATTATAAGCAATCACTGGGTTGATAAAAGACTCCTCTAGGAGTCTGACTCTTGCTCCATGAATACCAACAGGTCCTGGGAGACCCAAAAGCCTTTCATTGGTCCCATCCCACATCACAGCAAACATACTAAAGTATGACAGCCTTCACATTAAATATAATCTTATTGCTGACAGAATTTTTTAAAAATATTTTCATGGTTTTGCCTTGGAAATAGTTTGGTTACAAGTAACTTAGAATTGTCTATTAATTTATCAGAAATTATCCTAGCATACTTGAGAATTATGAAGTTAAAACCTAAATCCAGCCTACATATTGCTTCCAAATGAAATATTTTTGATTGCCAAGTCAGCAATTAATGAAATTAACCTAACATTACAGTCTGTAGACGTTTATCATTTATTAATTCAGCTCTGGTGTTATCCTGTTTTGAAGCCAACAAATAATCTTCAAGGTCTCCAACAGTTTTACAGGTCCTTGAAAAGTTAGAAGGCCCCAGGCTCTGTACCTTCATAGCCAGTGGTTACAAATGCTCTGCCTGGGCAGTCCTCGGCCCCAAGGTCTCCACTTGCCTTCTTCAAGGAATTAGAGCTGCCTTGCGGGACATTTCTCTAGGAAAATACAGGCGGGCATACAAATAGCAGTAGTCTGCTAAAACAAGGTGAAACCCCTACCGAAAAAGGAAGGAAGGGAGGGAGGGATGGAAAAGAAAAGAAGGAAGGAAAGGAGGGAGGGGGGGAAGGAAGGAAAGAGAAAGAAAAAGAAAGAGCAGAGTCATTGAAGGCAGAATCCCTGGGTGGCAGCCATTAGTTCACTGGGTGAGAGGAGTGAGGGGAGTGAGAGAGGAAAGAGGAAGGAAGGTATTGTCAACACCTGTGTTTGAAAAGCTATTGATCTTTGATGTTTGTGCAAAATGACGTCTCACTTCTCCAGAAAGAAAAGCTTTCATGTGGGAGACTTAGTCTCATTGTCCTCTTCAGAAGCCATCCAAGTGCGATGAAAGGAACAGAACGTAGATTTCAGAATCAAATAAATGACCGAAAGGCAGCCCTGCCAGGCATGTGCTCAGCAGTTCTCAAAGTGGGGTCCAGGGGCCCTTAGGGTTCTCTGAGAGCCTTTTTGCGCACCCATGAGGTCAAAACTATCTTCATAATAATACTAAGATGTCACTTTCACTCTCTGTCTTTCCATAAGTGTATTTTTCCAGAGGCTGCACATGATCTCACAACAGATTAGATGCTTACACACTTATCAAAGTCCAACTATCTTCTCTTAAGCCAAACAGTGAAGGTATTTTCAAAAATGTAAAAGCAATGCCACTTTTATCTCTAACCCTTTTTTTGTTGTTCTGGAAAATATAATTACTTATGTTGTATTTATGTAAGTAGTCTCTACACCCAATGTGAGGCTCAAACTCATGACCCTGAGATCAAGAGTCACATGCTCCCCCCAGCTGAGCCAGTCAGGCACCCCTGAAGTTGCTTTTTTTTAAAAGAATTAATAAATGCGTATTTTTTAAATCCTCAGTCTTAATATCTACTATGCAAGTATTGATAACTATAACTCCAAAGAAATGTTTTGGGGTCCTCAGTAATTTCTTAAAGTATAAAAGTGTTCTAAAACCAAGAGGCTTGAGAACCCCCGAGCTACCTAACAGTGGTTACCATTTATTGAATGTCTCCTTGTGCCAGGGGCTGTGCAAAGCATACTACATTCTTCGTCTCCTGCAATCTTTGCAGGAGAGCTGTAAAGTGGAGGCTTGCAAAAAAGATCTTGCCAGCCAAGGTCCCACAGCCGGATGTGAAAGAGATGATCAGGTCCTTCCGAGTCCAAAGCCACACTCTTGATTACTGGACAGTACGCCCTCAGAAATTAATTCTCCGTCATTTTGAAAAAGTTATTTCAGTGCTCGGAGTCTGTTTCCTTATCGAATGTGGGCGGGATCCTGCCTACCGCACGGGATTCTTTTCAGAGTGAAAGAGTTAATGCACATCCGAGTGCCTAGCAGAGCTCCCAACAGATACTGGGAAACGGTGAACCTCCTTCCTTCCCTTCCTTCCTGTCCTTGGCACATTGTTAGACCAGCGAGGCTCAGCGACTTCCCTTTTTCCCTCTAGATGGTCTTCAAGCCGACAGAGAGGCTGATGGCACAGAAGGAGTTGATGAAGATATGATTGTGACCCAAAGTCAGACCAACTTCATCTGCCCCATTACGCAGGTACCGTGTCTCCTCCTCCTTCCCAGAAAGACGAAGAGGCAAAAGACTCCTGTTTGCTTTCTAACTTGATCTCACGTCCAGGCTAAGGAGGGAGGAAAGGAAAGTGATGAGGTCCAAGAGGATGCGTGGGAGGCTCGTGGGCTGGCAGGACTTTGCAGTCACCCATGCCCTGAGGGATCGAGGGAGAAATTCTTGGCTCATAGCCCGCTGACCTTGGAGCCACGGTCTCCCTGCCTTTTCCTCTGTGGCCATCTGCCCTAGTAAATCTAAAGCCATGAGACGGGGAGGGTAAACATAGGAAGCCCCGAGATGAGGAAAAAACAGTGCCAAATAATTTGGTGACTTGGAGAAGTTACTGGAAGCGGATCATTATCATTCCTGAAAGCTGAATGCCTCCTTGATTGCAGATGGAAATGAAGAAACCAGTGAAAAATAAAGTGTGTGGCCACACCTATGAAGAGGAAGCCATTGTTCGCATGATTGAGTCCAAGCACAGGAGGAAGAAAAAGGCCTGGTGAGTCGGTGCAGGAAGGGAAGTGAGCCTTCCTGGTGGCAGTCGGTCAGAGGTGGGGTGCTCACGCTGGAGGAAAAGATACTTAGATGCCCCCCCTCCCCACAAAGCCCATTCACCTCACTCATAGTATAAACATGAAGGCTGGCTTTCTGGAGACACAATACATGACAGAAAAATTGTAGTCTGTCCAGGAAGAAGCTAAAGACGTTTCAGCCACGCTTTCGAAACAGGAGAAAAAGGAATTGAGTGGAATGCGCATCGTTAAATAATGGGAATTTTTATGAAATTGTGCTATAGCCTGAAAAAAAAATAACAGAGAACTCTGATAATAAAAGATTTCTTTTTCCTTTCCCATGTATATTTAACGTAAACAAGAAAGAATGGCAGGGTTTTTTTGGTTGGTTGGTTGGTTGGTTGGTTGGTTGGTTGGTTGGTTGGTTTTGCATCCTGCCGTACAGGTAACTTGTTTAAAATGTTCTGAGATAAGATTTATATCCAGAGTTCTGATCCAGATTCAATTGTCAGGGAAAACCTTTCATATCTTTAATTGCTTAAATAGCATCCCAAAAGGTTCAAGTAAATTTTTGGATCACTTCAATGAAAATTTGTTGCTTAATTGGAATGCTTGGAGAATCTTCCTTTTCCACCTATATTATATATATTTCTAGCCCCCACCCCCCACCTGCACATCCCTGCCCCTCTGGTGCTCAGCCCGGGAGGATTGTGGTTCTGCTCCTGGGATAACACGGAGTCCAGAGGTGGCTGGCTGGCTGTAATTCAGTTTGGCATTTCTTGGTCCCTTATCGCAGATTTGTCCTAGGAATGGAATTGCAGGTGTGACCAGGTCTCAATGGACTTTTGATAACAGTCACTTTGAAGTGGAGCTCCCTTCTCCATCACCCAGAAATGTGCTGGTCCAGACCCAGAATTGGAATTCCCCACCGCTTCTCCTGTGGGCGTGGGCTCAGAGATAGGGTATTTGAGACTGTACATAATCTTGATGGTCATTAAGTCAAGTCGTTTACCCTATTTATTCTAGAAGAATGGCCTACTGGTTGCAAAACTCAGAGCGATCGAGTACATTTTTGAGTCCCAGTCCAGACGCTGTATTTCCCCAGCCTTCCCTAATCAGCCTTCCAGCATCCCTGTGAATATCATTCCCTTTTGCTTCTGAACATCTGAGCCTTCCCTTTCTACTGACTTTTTTTTCTGTGTTCATTCTCGGGAAAACAAACTATTAATTTGTTAAAACAATAATTGCTAAGAATAGTTATTCCCAGATAGTTCCATTTTGCAGCTCTTCTTTTTTTTTTTTTTTTTTTTTTAAAGTTTGTGACCTTCTGCCAGAGTCAGATTTGGAAAGGGACAGTCACTGATACCAAGGTGCATTTCTCATGAGCCCAGTGGATGGGGGTAGTGACTCCAAGACCCTGCTTACATTTAAATGGATCTTCTTAATTTTACCTATTTGACTTTCTAATATCCTTTGGTTTTTTTTTTCTTTTTAATTGTACATGCTATTTGGAAGCAAGTAAGTAGCATCATTTAGAAAAGTTTATTTTTCTGTCATGCCTCTCTATAACTTAGGGTAAATTCTGCTGATTCTCATAGCTTCGTAATAATAACAATTAAGTCCAAGTGGAAGAAGTGTGGGAGGTTTACAGAGAAGGTAGTGTTTTTCCTGGGCCTTGAAAAAATGAGAAGGATTTCAATTTATTTTTGAGAGAGAGTGTATAAGCAGGGGAGAAGCAGGGGAGGAGCAGGGGGTGGGGTGGGCGGGGGTGGTGGGCAGTGGGACAGAGGATCCAAAGCAGACTGCAGAGACAGCCATAGGCCCAGTGTGGGGCTTGAACTCTCGAACTCTCGGCTGCTCAACCGACTGAGCCACCCAGGCGCCCCGAATGAGAAGGGCTCAGAGAATGGTGACAAGTCCTTCTAGCCAAGAGGCCTGCCCCGTTCAGAGCCAGTGCTCCTTGGTGGTCAGACGGAACAGTTGTCGTTACTGTACGTTCGAGAGGAAATAGAAGGCCACTGCGGACAGCAACACTAAAGTGAGTGGTAGAGAGATTTCTCTTAGAGGCATTAAAGGTCGGGATTTCGTTAGTGTCCTCATCTGTAAATTGGTGATGATAGTTGTGATTGCCCCCCCTGGTGTGTTTGAAATTTGAACATGATCTGTGTGAAGCACTTCCAAGCCCCTGGCCTGGGGCAAGGCTGGTAAACGCCAGCTCCGCCACCCCCACCGTCCCGTCTTGCTGCCATAGTTCTGTAGGCATGAGACAACCTTGCAGGGGGTTGAGGGAATACGGGGTGTCAGGCTGGACAGTTCGTGGCATGGGTTAAAAAGGCGTGAGGTGACAATGTCAGTGAGGACGCGTTTGCAGGAGATTAAGTTACAGTGACGGGAGCCTGACCGAGGCAAGAGTCACAGATACAAGGGGACGGGAACAGGGCCACCATGGAGGCAGAGCTGGCGGGATTTGGCAACTGAGAGTTGAAGGGAGGAAGAGGAAGTGGAGGAGGACTGTCATTTCTAAACCAGGTGTCCAGAAGGTGGGGGAACTAGGAGCACATCTAGGAAGGATTGTGTGAGGCACAGTTGGGGTCGTGCTAAGCCTGAGGTTCTAGCAACACCGCCATTTGGAGTGTCCAGGCAGAAGGTGCAGAAAACATGGCGGTTTGAACCAGGGAGAGAGCTCTGAGCTCAGGGTGTCGTTGTGAGGTTATTGGTACACGGGAGCCAAACCCGCTCCCCTGCTCCACGGGGACAGCTCTGGGCACGTGACTGCTGACTGAGAGCAAGCCCAGGACTGTGGCCTGGCTCCCGGCAGCGCCAGGCCAGCCCTGCCCTGCTCACCCTACCCCCCTCAGCACCCAGCTCAGGGCCCCCCTCATTAATAAAGAGTTAGAGGAAGAAGGCACCAGTGAAGCCGTCTGAGACGTAGCCAGGTGCGAGCAGAAGATGGGGGTGGCGGCAGACGACACTTCCAGGTCTCCCCATCAGCTACTCCAGAGCTTCCTGAGCGAGCAGGAAGTAGTGTCATTTCCCCTGATGCATGTGAGCATGCTGAGCAGTCCTGGGTCCCCTGTGCTTATAAAGGTCCGTGACACATCCAGTTTGAGACATGTCGGTTCTTCCTCCTAGATGGTTCTAGTTCATGTTTGGTTAGACTAGAGTTCTTTCATTACTGGGCGCTGACTGAATTTTCCTGTCGTCACTTCAGTCTCTGGGAAGACGTCTCTCCACCGGCTTGAGTCAGACTACAGTCGTGGAGACCGTAGCCCTCAGGAAAGTACAGTCGTTAAAACAGCTTCCTGAATAATTGGGCCGTGTGTGTTCTTACCGACAAAGCAGCCTTATGATCCTCATATTAATAACAGATTTCCAGTGTTCCACACTCAGTTCTTTCCTTTTCTTGTTTAAGAACAGGAACCGTGTTCAACAAACATGAACAGCATGTAGACTAAAATCAAGTTGACCGGCAGTCTGTCGTGAAGGGCATTATGCCTGCAGTCCCTATTTCTCCGTTGGCCAACAGGCTGTTTAACCCCCAGGGCCTCGATTTCTCCATCCACAGAGTAGAAATAATCGCAACATCTCCTGGAATTTTAGGATTAAAGAAACAGCGAGGAAATTCCAATCTAGGTCGGGACCAGGACATTTCTTGGCAGTGGAGAGAAGCAAACCACTTAAGAGAAAGCTCCTTTTGAACTACAGAACGCTAAACAAACAGTCTGGTCTTAAAGGTCGAGACCCGCAGCATTGTTATTACTTACCTCACTGCCCAGTGACACATTATTTGAGACTCAAAGGATGTGGGACAAAGTGACCCGGTGTGTTTAGGTATGACGGGAATTCATCCCACTCAGACTTCCAGAGATAGCCATGGGCCTCTTTCAAGAGCTGAATTGGACCCTAGACTTCTTGGGACCCAGATCCAGGAGCTCATGATCTTGTACTTTGGAGCTGAGACTGGGGCCAGGGTTCCCTGTCGCCTTCTGGGACCCCTAAGACGCGCTCTCTGTGCTCAGTAGACGCTTGCATGCTTGCCTGCTGCTCTGGTGGCAGGTTCTGCCCTGTCGGTGACCCGAGGTCAGGACCCAGCCTCCCCTTTGAGGCTTGCAGGTCTGACTTCTGCACAGCAGTGACGCGAGAGTTTAGGATTGGGTATTGCCACACCTGTCTTGCTCACCAGGATGTCCTGGGGATTAATGAACTAATGCTTCTAGAGAGTGTTCTTTCTCCAGAGAAGGAGTGCCCTGATTCAGTATCACATCATCACGGCCTCCTCTTATCCTCTGCAGCTCAAAAACTTGTGTTTGTTTATTTGAGGTGGAGTGAGACGCAAGGTTCTCCCCCAGCTCCTGCATCAGCCTCTCCTCCAGGAAGTCTCCCCCGAGCCCTCACTCGTGCTGGGCAGAGTGCCCCTCGTTCATGCTGCCACAGCGCCCCGTGTCAGAAGGACGCATGCCTGGCGGATCGCCCCAATCCTCTCTCCTGTGACGGCCTTTTTATAATCACATTTTAGCACACGTACCTGCCGCTATGGGCTCATTTCGGTATTTTTAAAAATACATATTGTTAGCAAGCATATTATCCGTTACACTTGTTACTTCTTGGTCCAGGAAGCACAAGCCAAGAAGTTTCTCCTTCGTGTTGAACAGTGGGGCTTCCTACCACTGGACAAATGAGTTCCCGCAATCAACCTTCTTCCCCTTCTGGTTTATGTCTTTCGTCTCGTATTTGTTATTTTTGATCTTGTCTTGTAGCTGTTATGTTGTGTCTTAATATACCTGTGCTTTTCGGAGAGCTGTCTCAGGCCACTGGGCTGGAGCCCTGTGTGGGCAGGGACCTATATTTGTATTTCACAGCTGGGTGCTTAGAACCCAGCACAGGGCGGGTCCCACAGAAGGTCAAAGGCATGCACGGCTGTGTGCGTGTATACAGTAGGTACATGCAAGAGACAGAGAGGTCAGCAACCTTAAAATGGATAGAAAAGGGGCGTCTGGGTGGCTCACTGGTTGAGTGTCCAGCTCTTAATTTCAGCTCAGGTCATGATCCCAGGAGGGTGGGTGGGATTCTCTCTCTCTCTCTTTCTCTCTCTCTCTCTCTCCCTCCTCCACCTCTGCCCCTCTACCCTACTTGCTCACTCTCTCTCTAAAATAAAAATAAATAAATAATAAATTTTTTAAAAAGTAGAACGTGTCAGAAGCATGATGATCAGGGATGCTAGGCACGGAGTTGCCCGCAGCCCTGGGAAGCAGGAACTCTGCCCCCACTTCAAATCTGAGCGGAGAGATGCTCAGAAAGCTAGTGAATGTTGGCCAAATTCAAACCCAGGTCACCTCCCCTCCAGACAATGGACGTGCTAGCCTACTGAAGTCTGGTTCCCACTGAGAAGCCAGTGGCTTCAGGCAGCCCACGGCCAGAGGACACCACGTGTGGCCTCGGGCACCTCCCCCTCCGGGGGTGACTCACGCCTGATCTCTTCCGCCACAGCTTCCCCCCCCCCCCCCCCCCCCCCCCCCCCCCCCCCCCCCCCCCCCCCCCCCCCCCCCGCTGAGTCTGCACCAGCCCACGCAGTGTCTTCGCCAGGAGGGACTAGTGGGCACTGCAGAGGGAACAGATGCCAGCGGGTGTCCCGGCTCCGTCCCCCGCTGGTTTTCCAGTCGTTCTCCTTAGAGAGGAGGGGACCGCCCGCTGCCCATGAGAGGAGGGGACCGCCTGCTGCCCACGAGCGGGGGCTGAACTGACAAAGCTCGGCCCTTCCCTTCCCTGCCGTGCTGCCCCTGACCCAACAGCGAGTCCTAGGGGTCCTGTTTCCGCTTCTGTCCCGAAGCTGACCACTGCCACTAGCCTCAGCCACACGGCCCTCTCACCGGGACCATGCAGGGCCTCCTGTTCTCCCTGCGTCCACGCAGCCTGTCCTGTGCATGAAGCCGCCAGAGCTGTGTGAGCCGTGTGTTCTAAACAGAACCCAGATGGCATCCCTCCCCCATGTCGAACTCTCCAGGGTGTTCTCTTCATATTTAACCTAAAATCCAGGGGCTCCTGGTCTGACTTCAGCTCAGGTCACGATCTCGCAGTTTGTGGGTTTGAGCCCTGCGTCGGGCTCTGTGCTGACAGCTCAGAGCCTGGAACCTGCTTCCTGTATTGTCTCCTTCTCTCTGCCCCTCCCCTACTTGTGCTCCGTCTCTCTCTCTCTCTCTCTCAAAAATAAACATTAAAAAAATACATAAAGAAATAAAATAAAATCCAAAGCCCCCCTGACCCTGTGACATCCTCTCCAAATGTCCTCCCGCTAGCATATTGACCTTGCTTTTTGACTCCAGCCACCAAGCTGCCTCATCCTGGGCTCCGGCCTCTGCCTGGGCCTCACGCAGCACTAGTTCTAGATACAACCTGCTCAGCGGGGCCTGCCCTGCGGAAGCCTCACCCCGCACTGTCTCCCTCGACCCTGCTTCCTGTCCTTCAGAGCACTTGCGCGAGTAAACATACAGCAAGCACTCTGGTGACTCAGTGATTGTCTGTGTCCCCCACTGGAAGGTGGGCACTGTGAAGTGGGCCCTGCTTGGCCACGGCCCATGCCCCCAGCACCTGGCATAGCCTGGCCCCGGTGGGCAGGCAGGGAATAAATGAGTGCGTGCGCATCAGTCCTGATTTCCCAGACGTGCTCCCTGGGGATCGGATGTCTTCACTGAGACTGTCATGAGACACCTGCATGTGAGAGAAGCTTATGCCGAAGGCAGCACAGTTAAGTGACCCTCTTATCCCTCACAGTTGCCCCAAAATCGGCTGTAGCCATCGGGACGTGAGGATGTCCGACCTCATCCAGGACGAAGCTCTTCGAAGGGCCATCGAGAGCCACAACAAGAAGAAGAATCGTCACTCCGAGTAGGAAGAGCACACCTCCCTGCAGGGACGCCCGCAGCCTACCTCCTGCCCCAGCCACCGGGAGAGAGCACTGCTTTCAGAGCACTGGGACCCGCTGCAGAGTCCATGCTTCGTTGGGGTAAAACCCGAAGGTTTTAAGTGTAATCAGAAGCATTTTTCTATGTCATGACAAAAATTCAAGCATATGATATTGTTTATTTTTGAGTGTCCTCTGATTTTAAATAAAACTTTGATTACCTGCAGCGCGCCCTGTCCGTGCAACGGGGTGTGAACTGGCCCAATGGTGCCGGCACGGCGGGGCCCCGCCCTTCTCTTCTTAATATTTCAGACCGTTTTTTTAATTACAGTTTTAACTAAACAATGTCTCTCAAAGGATATTTGACATGCAAACGCATAGAAACATCCCAGGTGCAAGCATTTTCTATCAGCATCATAAATAATAGCATAAGGTTATAAAGCAAATTTACTTTGTCTATTGACAGTTCCAAATATGCAAATGCTTTTATTTGTCATTCTGACCGGCACCGAACACTCCGGTAACAGGCTTATCAGTGCAGTGATAGTTGATGCGCATAATGGAAACTTCGCCACAGCCTCCGAGAGTCTAAAGTGTCATCCAAAGCAACCACATCCTGACTTGTCTCTGCCTTGCTCGGTGGCTCTCACACCCCTGGGCCGTGAGGTCCTCAACCATGAAATAGAGACATTGAACGAGATCTCCTCTAATGTCCCTTTAGCCCTGGAAGTCTGTGGACTGAGGACCAGCCACGTCTTTAAATGGAATATCTTTGGTTATATTCTAATTGTGTGGAGAGGGCTCATTTATTAATAATCTCCATAGCAACCTTTTATCAACTAGATACACAAGGAAACTAGTGGAGTTAACAGTTGCTAACATTTATTGGGCACTTACTGTGTGCCAGGTGCTATGCCAAGTTACCATATCTGTGTTAACTCCCATAATCTTCACTGCCTGAGGAGAGAGGTACACTTGTTATTCCTATTTACAGATAAGTCCAACGAGGCACAGAGAGATGAAAGATTCCGTGGAGGGGGACAGGACTTCAGGTAGCCTAGTCCCAGAGTCTGAAATGTTTTTAAATGTTTTTTAATGTTTTTATTTATTTTTGAGAGAGAGAGAGAGACAGCATGAGCAGGGGAGGGGCAGAGAGAGAGAGAGAGACACAGGATCTGAAGACAGGCTCCAGGCTCTGCACTAGCTGTCAGCACAGAGGCCGGCGCGGGGCTCAAACCCACGAACTATGAGATCATGACCTGAGCCGAAGCCGGACACTTAACTGACTGAGCCACCCAGGTGCCCCTGAATTCTTTTTTTTTTTTAATGTTTTATTTATTTTGGGGGGAGAGAGAGACAGAGTGAGCAGGGGAGGGTCAGAGAAAGAAGGAGACACAGAATCTGAAGACAGGCTTCAGGCTCTGAGCCAGCTGTCAGCAGAAGAGCCCTGTGCGGGGCTTGAACCCACGGACTGTGAGATCATGACCTGAGCCGAAGTTGGGCAGTTAACCAATTAAGCCACCCAGACGCCCCTGAATTCTTAATCCTCTACTCTCCTTCTCCCTGTTGATTTACTTAGAGCTAAAAATATATTCCACAAAAGTGGACTTCTACAAAGCCCACATTGAAAAAAATGAAACTTCTATTACTAAACAAACACACACACGTGTGTATGCAAAGAAGTTCGTTGACTGAAGTTGACGTCTATTAGGCAGTGAGGGCCATGAAATAATGCACAGCTGAGTTTAGAAGCATAGTCTAAAATGGCCGAGTTAATTTTGAAAATATTTTCATGGAATTCAGAAAAGAGGATGACATTCACTTGTCTACAAACCAAGTCAATTTGAATTTCTTAAGATGGCTTCATCTGAATCAGACTTCCTGAGGAAATGATTCTGTTTTACGCCAGAACAAACAGACTTTTCATGGAATGTGGTTCTTTTGTGAAATACTTTGTTTCCTAAACAGATAGCGACAAGTATGTAATACTTGTTTTCCCCAACTCTTTCTAAAGAGAATTCCAGAATATTGGTGTGGACACCAGTATCAGTTAGAAAAATGCCAAATGACATCATTCTACTGTGGAAAAGGTACAGCCTTGGTATCTTGTGAAGTTTTTTTTTCCTTCTTTTTCAGTCTGCAGAAGCTGTTTCATGAATTTGTCTAGCCAATTAAAGGATCTGAAGTTTGATATAGAATTTATCTTCATCTTTGAAGATTTGCCATGTGGTTGTCCTCCTCAGTTGGACATATTTGTTACGTTTCTGTTACAAGCGTTTTCTGGAAAAGGGAAACCTCTTCTTCAAATGAGCTCGTGTTGCTTGTTGGAAGGGGAGCAGCTCTGGTCAAGAGGCTGCCCCATCCCCTCCCTCCAGGGCGGCCCCAGAGTCCCATGGGAGATCACCCAGGGCCCCACGGGTGACATTTGAAAACCCTACAGGACACTGTAGCTAAATCAATTTTTACCCAGCTATGACTGATTTGGAGTGGGACGGTTGTATGCACCTGGCATCTTTTTAAAAAATACTAGTTCCTTGGGGCGCCTGGGTGACTCAGTCGGTTATGCATCTGGCTTCGGCTCAGGTCATGATCTTGTAGTGCTCAAGTTCGAGCCCTGCATTGGGTCCTGTGCTGACAGCTGAGAGCCTGGAGCTGCTTTGGATTCTGTGTCTCCTTTTCTCTCTGCCCCTCCCCCCCTTTCAAAAATAAACTTTAAAAAAATTTTTTTGTTAAATGCTAATTCCTTGAAAGTAACTTCCAGTGAAGTTTGCAACATTCCCACACACTCCAAAAGATGAGACAATTTATCCCTCCTCTTACACAGAACTTCGAACAGGGGGGTCCAGCCTAAGGCAGCTCCCGGGGTGAGCTCCTTCCTAACGCTTGCCGGAAACCTCACAGAGGCCGGAATGAGGAGGTCACGAGGCCACCGTGGGCTCATCTCTGGCTGCACCACACGCTCGGGTCTACATACCTCAAATGTATCACCTAAGTTAATCCTCCCTACAATCCTAGGAGGTTGTTATCACGCCCGTGTCACAGATGAGGAGACCAAGGCTCAGAGTCATAAGGTCATTTGCCCAAGGTCATTCGCTTGTGCCAGAAGAGCCTGTGTTGGACCCGAACAGGAGTCGGAAGTGGTCCTCTAACCCACAAGACCATGCACCCGGGGGCCAAGGAGAGCCCGGAAATGATCTGACCTGCACGTCTGCCCCACCTTCCTTACTTCCGGTACTGCGACCACCATTTCCCAGGCTCCCAGTCCCCTCCGGTCTGCTCCACGCTCAGGCTGCTCTCTTACGATTCTGTGTCATGCATTCAACATCCAGGTCTTAAGGGAAGTTTAAGCCCTTTTGTAGGAAAACAGGCTGACAAGAAAATTAGTATATATTTGGAGGGTTTTAAATTTTTTTAACATTTATTTTTGAGAGACAGATCATGCAGGGGAGGGTTAGAGAGAGGGAGACACAGAATCAGAAGCAGGCCCCAGGCTCTGAACTGCCAGCACAGAGCCCGCGGGGCTCGAACCCACGAACTGTGAGATCATGACCTGAGCTGAAGGCGGACCCTCAAACGACTGAGCCACCCAGGGCGCCCCATTGAACCAAAGGTGCACATCACCTCAAGTATTGATTCAACAAATAACTTTTTGTAAGGTTAAATCGACTGAGTGAGAAAGTCACAAAACAGACCAGGAAAAGAGATCAGAGCACCCTTTATTAAAGAGCTCTTAGGCGAGGTTCATGGCTTGGAGGGAACGAGCCAGGGAAGTCACGGAAACGATACAGAAAACCGAGGTCAGAGATAAATGTAAAAGGCCTTTATTGGGAGCACTCTTGGGCAAGGTTCCCTGGTCTGGACAGGATGGGCCAGGGCAGTCCCACCAGGAGGACAAAGAGCGGGCCTTATATAGGGCACTAGTTCCGGGGGTGTGTCCAGGGGCAGAAGATGTGTTTTCCAGGGAGCCGGCAGCGGGCGGAAAGTTCCAAAATGGTGGTCCATGGGCCATCTTGGTATTTGGCGGGAAAGTCCTGGGATGGCAGTCTGTCGGCCATCTTGATGTTCCTTTCCCCATCTGCCAAACATCACTTTTTAAGGCCCTCTGTGCCATGTTTTGTGTTCATCTCTTTAGACACAAAAATCCCCCCCCCCCAGGGGGCTTACTGTCTAGTTGGGGCAGACGGATATTTGAAATATAAATTCCATTAAGAGGTCACGTGAGCACCATGGATAGAGGACTGTGGCACAAAGAAAGTAAATACAGGAAAATTCTTTTTTTTTTATGTTTGTTTATTATTGAGACAGAGAGACACAGCATGAGTGGGGGAGGGACAGAGAGGGAAGATACAGAATCTGAAGCAGCTCCAGGCTCTGAGCTGTCAGCACAGAGCCCGATGCAGGGCTCGAACCCACAAACCATGAGATCATTCATGACCTGAGCCAAAGTCGGACGCTTAACCAAATGAGCCACCCAGGCGCCCCAAATACAGGAAAATTCTTGAGTCACCAAACACTAGGAAATCAGGTAACAAGATTTAGAACGAAGTTAGGGAGTCTGTGAAACGTGTTTGGGAGGATGGGCAGTGAATCGTGAGGGTTTTGTTGGAAACTTGTTTCATTTGGGAGGTCTGCCTGTCAGCTCCTGTCAGACTCCGGAGAAGGGACTCGCTTCTGAATAGAAAGCAGTTACCACGCAGCAGGAGGAGCCCTCACACTTCTCTCTGGGAGATGGGAATCCCTGCAGCCACTTTGAAAGTCCAACTTTTTAAGAAGGTGTTAAACATGGGGCTCAATCTGGCTCTTGATCTCCACTCAGGTTATGATCTCATGGTTTGTGGGTTCGAGCCCCATGTCGGGCTCGGTCCTGAACAGTACAGAGCCTGCTTGGGATTCTCTGCCCTTCCCCCTCTCTCTCCTCTCTCTCTCTCAAAAATAAACATTTTTTTAAAAAATGTGTTAAACATATATTTACCGCATAGCCCAGCAAATCTGCCCTTAGGCATCTACCCAAGAGAAGTAAAAACATGTCTGTACAAAGACTTGTGTATAATCATTCATAAGTATGATTTATAATCGCAAAAAAAAAAAAGTGGAAACAATCCAGATGTCCCGCTGGTGAGCAGATAAGCAGAAGCAGGAGTCCCCACGGTCGGAGGCAGCAGGCGTGGAGGACTTAGGAGAAAATGCTATGCTTTGGGGCTGAGCATTATGTTGGGTGAAAGAAGCCAGTCACAAAGATCATGTAGTGCATGGATTAATTTCATTATATGCAGTGACCGGAAAAGGGGTGCCGGGGGGGCTAGGTCAGTTGAGCGTCCAACTTCGGCTCAGGTCATGATCTCAAGGTTCGTGAGCTCGAGCCCTGCATCGGGCTCTCTGTTGTCAGCTCAGAGCCCACTTCTGATCCTTCGTCCCCTCTCCCTCTGTCTTCTTTACCCCCCACCCCACTTGTGCGGGCTCAGGTGCACTCTTCCTCAAAAATAAACATTTTAGAGGAAAAAGAGAAAGGGAGGGAGGAAGGAAGGAAGGAAGGAAGGAAGGAAGGAAGGAAGGAAGGAAAAGCAATGTCCAGAAAAGAGAAATCCATAGGGACAGAAAGTAGATTCATGGTGACCTGGGCTGGGGAGTGACTTGCACAAGGGATGGCTTTCGTGAAGGGCATGTTCTGAAACAACTGCACAACTTGAGATTTTCTACAAGTCACTGAATTCAACTCTTCAAACAGTGGATTTTATGGCATATAAATGATACAAGCAAGCTGAGTGGAATTGCTTTACGGATCAGGGAGGAGAGAGCTTTCTTCACAATCATTTGGAACTAGCCAGCAGCTGTAGGAGCTATTGGTACCCTAAATTCAACCGGTAAATCAAGGCCCAAGAAACACAGGATTAAAAGTGGCAGTTACTAGGGGCGCCTGGGTGACTCAGTTAAGCATCAACTTCTGCTCAGGTCGTGATCTCACAGTTCGTGAGTTCGAGCCCTGAGTCAGGCTCACAGAGCCTGCTTGGTATTCTCTCTCTCCCTCTTTCTCTCAAAATAAATAAGCTTAAAAAAAAAAAAAGTAGCATTTACTAAAGAACTGTTAAGGGTTAACCAGAAGATAAGACTAAATAGGGGCTGATAGCTCTAAGGAGCTTAATTTTACCTATTTCTAATTCTTTATGTCACAATTGTGTAGGTATCTTAAATAGTAACCAATAGTTCTAATTAACTACTTTTTTTATGCAAAATGATTTTATTAACGCACAGGGACAGGACTGGTGGACAGAAAGAGCTGCACTGGGGTTGTGAAGAAAAACTGATTATGTACTTTTAGGTTTGGGGATGGGAGTGAAGTTAGATTTTAAGGAATTTCTGGGTGCTGAAAACAGGGTCTCACAGGACCATGAAGATTTAGCTATTGACAAGATAAGGTTGCTTTTCGTTTTTAAAGGAAGGGTAAACATCAAGGCATTCGGGCAGTCATAAATGCATAAACGTCATGGAGGGTCTTGCCCCCTGCACATCTCTGACATCTTCCAACGACTGCAGGCTGTCAGGGAATTTAATTTAAACTACATTTTCTTGCCTTTATTTCCCTCATCATTTTCCCCCCTGAACAGTTTTGACCCTTAACTCTTTAAGATGGTTGGAAGCAAAAGGCTCCATCTTCTGGAGCAACTTCCTGCTAAATAGGGACATAGAGATGTCCCTACCTATGGGTCCAGGTTGGTCAGTTGCGGATTTGATGGGAGTTCGGAAAGCCTACGGCAGCGGTGTCTAGAGTTGCTAACATATGGGAGATTCTCAAGCAGAAAGGATCATCTGTTGGCTTGAAGTTGTGGCATGAAGGAGTCTCGGCCCCAGGTGGAGAGACCTGGAAGAAAACGGGTGTTTATGTTAAAATAACAAAAAGAAAAAGAAGCCCAAATAAGTCCTTTGATAGGTGATGAAAATCATCCTTTACTCCAGGAGTTCAATCAATTATGAAAGGAAAGATCATTTAAAGCACCAATCTGAGTACTTGTCAATTAGAAACCCAGAAGTATTTTCCTGGCCATCTGGAATGTACACAGCATTTTGGGTTTGTGAGAGCCCACGTGCCACTTTGTGCAGCGGTTAAAACATCGAACGCCGTTTTACTTTGTAGGACTGTTTCATGCATTTGAGTTATGTTAGTGTTTCATAACATAATGTTATTTTGAGAGTCGTTCGAGGCCTTCATTGTGTAGCAGGTGGGGGTAACCGTTGTATAGACTCAGTTTTGCTTAGTGAGCCATCAGGTAACTAATAAGAGGCACTTTTATAGAAACAAGAAAGCCATAGGTTAATGGTTAGGGCAGATTACAAACCCACCAAGTGCCGGTGAGAAGATTCTTAGATGTCAGCCTTGAAGCCTCTTCGGACGGGAGCGGGAACGGGCGTCGGGAATCAGATGGGCTTTTCAGGTGTGTAACTCAAATGTCTGTGTCCCCTTGAGTGACCCACAGGACCAGAGGCACAGAGATTTTCTCTGCATGAGTTTTGTGACGTTTTCTCTGAAGTTTACTTCAAGTTGTTTAGCTTAGGCAGACAACATTTAAAGACCACCAGCAGTAGAATTTAACATAAAGGTGCGTAATGAAACCTAATCTTTCTCTCTAATAACCCTCATTTCCAGAGGTGGCCGAATCAAGCCTAGTATGTTTGTAGAGCAAGTTTGGGTTTAACAAACTCGGTCTCGTTGTTTCCATAAACCCACCCAGAACAGCGACCGGTCGTGTCGGTCTTTGAAAATTTGTTTTGCTGGAACTTTTTAGAAGGAGTCTAGATAGAACCTTTAGTAGCCTCTCCGGGCCAGAAGCCGAGCCAAGCACTTGCCCTCAGACAGGCCTGCAACGCCTGTTGATTTGGGCGAATTCCCCTAACGAGGTCCCCGAGATGTCCTGAGGTTCCTGCGCCTGCCAGGAAGTGACCTCCTGTGCTCACCTGGGGAGGCTGCTGTGTAAGCGAGGTGTCCGGCCAACAAATGCTGGAAATCCAAGGGGCCTTTTATTGGCTTTGTGCTTCGTAAAGTCAACCTTAGAATTCCTTAAAACTCTTGGATCATGTCTGAGTCTATGCATGTTGGTCTCTAATATGACATTCCAGTCAAAGCCTTGGTGAAACAACCAGTATTTCCAATGTTGTCTTGTTCCAAGGAGAACAGATTCTTAGTGAACTTACGCAAATAACCTGTAATTGCCACGAAAGAAAGAATAGTTCCTGAGAGCTTTTGAATTTCAGAGGGTCCCAGTACAAACTACTTTTTAAAAAATGTATAATGGAGTAAAAGTTCCAGCCATTTCTTTTCTCTATTCATCCTACTGTGGGGAAGGAAAAAATTCAGTCCCTAAAGATGACCTCGTAGTCATTCAATGGATGGCAGAATGACCCAATGTAACGACGCCATAAACATTTATGACCACAGAAAGGAATATTGAGTAGAGAATTTTTTTAAATTTTTTGATGTTTATTTATTTTTGAGAGAGAGAGACAGCATGAGTGGAGGAGGAGCAGAGAGAGAGAGACGAAGACACAGAATCTGAAGCAGCCTTCAGGCTCCGAGCTGTTAGCACAGAGCCCGACGCACGGCTCAAACTCACAAACCGTGAGATCATGACCTGAGCCGAAGTCGGACACTTAACATACTGAGCCACCCAGGCACTCCGAGTGGGGATCTTTTTAATGAGCAAATATAGAATTGGCTTTAAAACAAAAAGAAAAAGCCAGATACAGTTTTGAAAGGAAGCAACCCAAGGGCCATCCTTCGTCGTAAACAAAATACAAACCAGAAGTGCAGGGCTGTGAAGATGAAGTCCGTATGCTGCTGGAATGTACGGGAAAGGTTGTCACTCACAGTCCAGGGACACTCCGGCCACTAGGCTCTGCGTGGGGGCCCCAAGCTGAGTTTCTGGGCTACTTATGGTGACCACAGTCCACAAGGAACATAGAGACCCTGATTAGTCCAGAGAACAGCAAAAACCAGGCTAACGATGATGAAACACGGGTGTTCTGCAGAAAGGATTTGGGACGTTTTTGCCACAGAGAAAAAAACGAGGTTTCTGTTTTGTACAAAACAGGGGACTTTGTGAGGAATATGCTCCAAGGCAGATGACCCCTCAGCGCCACGAGGGGGCCAATGAAAGGGTCCTCGATACTCAGAAAACAAAGTAGTGTTACACCTTAGCACTAGGCCTTCATCCGGAAAACCACAGGCCCCCAGGGAACTATGGAAAAAATTCAGAAGGTTTACAAATTACATCTTTACTTTTACTAATCTCCAATCAGAACATAGCATTTCCTACAATTACACACCGCAGTACAACTAGCAGGACCTGTCACTTTATCACCAATAAAAATGATAAATATTTTCATGCTGCACTGCTGTCGCCGTAAAGATAAATTGACACTCACCCCTTTCGCCCCTAAGCTCCGTCACGGCAATGATGGACAAACAGAAATGGGATTCACTGTCTCGTCTTTAACAACTAAAAATCTGGACGGCACCCATGAAATGGCGGTTTGCAGACGTTGGACATTGCCCCCGGTTACTGCCTAGGGAGTCCCCGGGGCCCCTCAGAGAGAGCTGGACCCGGCGGGAGCCCTGGTGGGCCGTCTGGATTGAGAAGACAGAGCTCAAGGTTCAGGGAGGCCAGGCGGCTGGAATCTGCAGAGCAGAGGACTGGACAGGAGACGACTGCCCAGGGAGGGAGCTCTGGAGATGTCCAGAGGGTCCCCCGAGTCCTCAGCAGCTCGCGCCAGGGAAGAAATTACCTGGGGGGGGAGGGGGGGGCGGGGGCGGAGAAGAACCTCCCAGAAGACCAGAGGGAACAAAACTCTGAACCCACACAGGCCCAAGAATGTTCCTTCTCCCACTGGCCAGAGTGGGGAGTTAGCCCCGAACTAAAAGATGTTCTCATTCTGTGTAATGATGCTTCAAAGCAAATTTCAAAGCCCGGGTAGGCAAATCGTTATGGGAAGGGCCAGCCACTAAATACCCGCAGCCCCACAGGGCATGTGTTCTTCGTTGGAGCTGCGTAACTGTGCCGGGGCAACGTGGAAGTGGCGCAGACAGGACGTGAGTGGATGGCGGTGGCTGCGTTCCCAATGAAACTGGATTTACAGACACTTTAATTTAGTTTTCACATGCCACAAAATATTATTCTTTTTTCCACCAATACCCTTCACCAAAATGAAAGATCAGATCCGAGATCATGGAAATTATTCTGTTCTATGGATAAATATTCAAGGTAGGTTGGGGCGCCTGGGTGGTGCAGTTGGTTAAGCCGCCGACTCTTGATCTCTGCTCAGGTCATGACGTCACCGTGATCGTGAGTTCGAGCCCCGTGTACAGCTGCTGATGACGTGGAGCCTGCCTGGGATTCTGTCTCTCCTTCTCTCTGCCCCTCCCCTGCTTGTGTGTGCTCTCTCTCTCTCTCTCTCTCTCTTTCAAAATATATAAATAAATAAACTTAAAAATAACTGAAAAAATATTCAAGGTTGGTTGAAATACAGTACAGCACAAGCATGGAACCTTCAGGAACAGAGGATGCTTTGGCACCCGCGGGCTGGGTGAGGGTGGTGAGAGCCCCCCTGTACTCTATTTCTGTTCTCTTACCACACGGGGTGCCTTCCCCCTTGTGATGTATTGTGGGTATGTCATCTCCCTCCCTTGGCCCTGCTCTCTTGAGGATGGAACCCACAGCTGAGTCATGTATATTTCCTGTGCACCAAGGTTTGACAAAGGAAGGTCCAGGAGCACCTTTATCAGACGCTCTGAAGAGCTTGTTACAATGCAGATGCCCAGGCCCCGCTCTAGACCCACTGAGTCTGATTCCGGGGAGACAGGCCCAGCAATCTGCATTTTAACGAGTGTTCCAGCCGATTCTGAATCACACTCCACGTGAAGACTGTATGCACATGGCATGCAGAGTAATGTTATTTTATTATTATTATTATTACTATTGTTGAGAGAGACAGAGTGTGAGCTGGGGAGGGGCAGAGAGAGAGGGAGACACAGAATCCGAAGGAGGCTCCAAGCCCTCAGCTGTCAGCACAGAGCCAGATGCGGGGCTCAAACTCACAAGCTGTGAGTTCATGACCTGAGCCGAAGTCGGCCGCTTAACCGACTGAGCCACCCAGGCGCCCCGAGAAATGTTATTAATGTTGAGTTCGTAAAGCCAAACCGAACAACACACACACACACACACACACACACACGAGTTACAGCCATCTAAACACCACAGTCTTGTGTCAAAACTCCAGAAAGACGGTAAATACAGAAAGTTTTACATCTTTTTCCTTCTTTCTTTATTTTTAATGTTTATTTTATTTCTGAGAGAGAGAAACAGAACATGAGCAGGGGAGGAGCAGAGACAGGCAGACACAGAGACACAGAATCCGAAGCAGGCTCCAGGCTCTGGGCTGTCAGCACAGACACAGACGCGGGGCTCAATCCCACGAACCTCGAGAACATGATCTGAGCTGAAATCGGACACTTAGCCGACTGAGCCCCCCAGGCACCCCAGTCTTTCTTTCCTCTTTAACAATATTCTGATGAGTAGAAAGCCTGGTGACGCAATCCATCCCAATTACAGTTACCACTCCCTCCCTGCCTTTTCAGATTTCACTTCTTGGATTTTTTTCTTAACATTTATCCATTTTTTGAGATCCAGAGAAGGAGGGTTGAAGAGAGAGGGAGACCCAGAATCTGAAGCAGGCTCCAGGCTCTGAGCTGTCAGCACAGAGCTCAAGGTGGGGCTCGAACCCACAAACTGTGAGATCATGACCTGAGTCGAAGTCAGCCGCTCAATGGACTGAGCCACCCAGGTGTCCCTCATGGATTGTTTTTAATTACCCGCCTTGACAGCATCTCTTCATCTCCAGTCCCCAGGGCCTCAGATATGCTAAAGTCTCGATTAAAACAAACTAGAACCAAAAACCTCTCATGCACCTTTCCCTTCCAAAACTTCATATACATTGAATGCATGGAAACGGACTAATGTGGTTCCTGAGCGAGACCTCTAACCATCCCTCTCAGCTGGATCTAGGCTCAGCTGATATTTTTAGCATGGACATTGGATTCCCCAAGAAAGTCGTGTTTCTCAAACTCCAGTTGTTCCAACTCCCCCATCAGAAGTTTTGCCGTATCGACTTGTGGCCTGTGTTATTATTTGCTTAGCTTTTTACTTTAATCAAGTCACTCTAAAAAAAAAAAACATTTAGCCTTCTCTTAAATAATAATATATATGAAAATACGTAATTACATGAAATTACAGGTTGGATGTGCTAAGTGTATTTTAAACATACGAAGGTAAATGCGTAATTACTAAAATAAAAGAAATCGATGTTCTTGAGGCACCTACAGTCATCCTGGGGGGCCCTTGGGGGCGGTCCTGCATGGAGCCTGGCGAGGGGTCCAGGCCAGCCCCCAAAGCCTTTCCATACTCACCAGGTTCTCCTAGGAACCTCCCTCCACACACTGCCAACATTGAAATAAAGAAGTCTCTTGAGAGCGCATTGACTCCAGCATGAGGCTTTGGCTGTTAATCACCGAGGCACACCCGCCCGCCCACGGCGGCTGGGATTTCAGCAGGACCGGCAGAAAGGACGAGCCCAGGAGGGGGTTTGTGCTGACCAACTCTCAGAGTTTCACTGGAGAAGTGTGAGCTGGGGAATATTTCTGAGCCTGCGGGGCTGCCTGCCCGTCCCGGCTCACGCCCCCAGCCTTGGGCCGGGCGTTGCTCTTCTCCCCTGGGTCAGCGACGGTGAGCTCACCAGCTCGCCCCATCTGTTTCCTCGAGGTAGGTGACATCCTCGTGGTGCACGGGAGCTTTCTAGGGGCCGGCCAGCTCTTGGCCTGGGAGCGCTTGCATTCTACAGATCTGCGGTTGCTGTGGGTCTGTGTTTGCCTGTGAGGCCGTGGCCTGCCCCTGCCCACGTGTCCGAGGCGACTCCTTGATGCCAGCGGAAGAAAACAAGCTTTGCACCTCACGGAGCCAAAGGTGAGGCGACAGCTGGCCGATGGCTCATGATTCCGCCCATGTGGCTACCGGGCCACAGACGTGAACGGGGCTGCCACCCAGGGCACATATCAAGTCACAGATGAGAACCCGGCCCTGGCTCCTCGGAGAGGGACGAGGGATTGCGACACGTTTTTAGCTAACCTCAGCGCCACAGAGCTGAGCACGCCAGGGGTAAGGTTTAGGGAAGTCAAGCGTCCTTGGGTTCATTTCCCAGAACAACTGGGCATGTCAGAAGACACGAGTTCCAATTTCACTCTCTTTCTTACTAGCTCTGTGACCCGAGGTGACTCCACTAACTTCTCTGCGCCTCTGTGATTTCACCTGTGAAAGGAAGGGGTGCCCTCCGCTCCGCTCGCCCCCTGGGCCGTCCAGATCCAGGGGGACATCACGTGTAGAACAAATAGAACACTAATAGCAGAAGCCTGGCTGGACACCTCCACCCCTGTTCCTCCTTTCAAGGCAAATTCATTTTATTTGAATACATGTGCACGAATGAGAACTAGATAGTACAAAATGCCAACCAAACTCATAATGGACTACCCTGCGAGTGGACGGGGGGTGGGGAACCAGATTTGAGCATGGGGCAGTTTCTTTTCCTAAGATATATATTCATATCTTACAATCATTTTAGTCTTGCACAGGATTGAATTGCACCACCAGATCTGCGAGGCAGACAGAGTCCTTCAGGAGGGAGGAGGAAGGAGAGGGGCTACCGTGGTCAGAAAAGGTTTCATGGACCTGGAAGCTTGCCTATGGTGAGGAGGAGGCCAATTTGGGTAAATAGGAGGGAGCAAAGGCATTCTCCCAGGGGCCCAGCCTGAGCAAAGGTCCTGAGGCCACACCAAAGAGGAAGGAGTGAAGGAGGGTGATCAGGGAGATGAGAACCCAGCTTCATACTGGAGATCTGGGGATTTGTGCGCCCCAGGGACCCACTGGCTGCTGGAACAGCATGGGCTTACTGCCTGCGGATGCGAGGCCTCTAACAAATGCCAGAAATGTTAGCACTTATTTCGTGGAAATGACAATGGAGAAAGAAAACTCTCAGGTTTGGGAGGTGGGGGGAAGGCCAAAACCATAAGCAAAAAGACCCAGGGAGAATTAAACCACAGAAAATGTAGAAAGAATCTGAGCTCAGGGATTTAATAAAATTTCCCTCTTAAAAGTCCACAGGGTGGGGTCCGGGAAGTGAAAGATGGAGTCATTTGTACCATCCTTTTCTTGCCCAGAGGAGCCATCTAAGAGCCACTCGAAGTGTGGGGTTTGGTTGGGGAGTCTGGGTGGCTCAGTCGGTTAAACGTCCAACTTTGGCTCAGGTCATGATCTCGTGGTTTGTGAGTTCGAGCCCCGCATTGGGCTCTGTGCTGACAGCTCAGAGCCTGGAGCCTGCTTTGGATTCTGTGTTTCCCCCTCTCTCTGCTCCTCCCCTGTTCATGTTCTGTGTCTCTCTCTCGCTAAAAAATAAATAAACATCTAAAAATTTTTTAAAAAAGAAATGTGGGCTTTGGCTGATGGAGGAAGCAGTGGAGGGGCGCACCTTTTCCAGGGTTCAAATCTGACCTCTTCCCGCCCAGACCAAGGAGTCTGGCCGGAGATGCTCTTGGAGCACAAGACCCACAGCTGCCCACCTCTGGACACCGCTCCCTCCCATACTGCCAGGGGACAGACGGGGCTGAAGGCTGGCATTCTGGGCCAGAGCCCCTCCCCCACCAGGAGCCCCAAGACAGGCCATGTGATTTGGAGCGAGTCCCTGACCCCTCCTAGCCCTGGACCCCATCCGTGAAATGAAGGGACAGGGCCCCCTGCACCGTGCGGCAGTGGGGAGAGGGTGAAGTGAGACCAGGGCTCCGTCGGGGCACTGCTCTCTGTCCGGACTGCTTGTTCGCAGCATGAATAAGAAAATTGGATGTGTCAGTGGCCATGAGAGCAGGCTCCTAGGGACCAAAAAATGCTTCCCCTGTGAGGTCCCTCGAAAGCAGCCTCTCACCTGGGGCTCCCGGGCTCCTGGCCCCACCAGGCGGAGTGTGAAACCCAGAGGGGGATGCAAGAGTCAGCACCCTTCCATGCTGAGCCTGAAAGCACCCCACACAAACTGTGGGAAATGGCACCCATTTCCAGGAGTCCCACCGACAGATTTGCCAACAGACTTAGGGACCCACGTGTGTGAGACGAGGCTTACGCCTATAACGGCCAATGCCATCGCTTTGGATTCACAAATCTGTCCTCTGAATTTGAATTTTTTCTAATGTTTATTTGTTTTTGAGAGAGAAAGAGAGACAGAGCATGAGTGGGGGTAGGAGTAGAGAGAGAGGGAGACACAGAATCCGAAGACAGGCTCCAGGCTCTGAGCCGTCAGCACAGAGCTTGACGTGGGGCTCGAACCTATGAACCACGAGATCATGACCTGAGCCGAAATCGGACGCTCGACCGACTGAGCACCCCTGGGGCGCCCCGACAGTTTCATCCTCAGACGTGTGTTGAGCAGATATTATGTGCCCTCAGCCAGGCTCTGGCGATACCGCGGTGAACGAACACAGACAAAAAATGTAGGGACAGGGACAGTAAAGGCGGATGAGCAGATGCAGGGGTGTGGGAGGTGATAAGGGCCAGGGAGAAAAACAAAGCAGGGCCAGAGGAAGGTGTAGAAGATGCAAATAAGGTAATGGCTGGGGGCGGGCCGCCTTTAGGGCCACCCAGGTCCTGAGCTGAGAGAGGCGCCGCCTCTGTCACAGCTGCATTGCACACAGATGTCCCATCTGCTTCCTCTGCTCAGTCCCCTCCCCCCCCCCACCGCCACCCACCTAGATGTTGTTCCCAAGAGCACCCTCCAGACACCTCCATGCAAATCTCCGTCTTGGAAACTGTTTTCAGGGAACCTGACACCAACGAAAACCTGTATTTCAAAACTGCTACCGACTCTGAACACCGACTCCACTATGGACCCCAGTGGCGGTGCGGGCTCGCCTCGGAGTCCCGTGACTGACCGGGGAGAGTGCATTCGGAGGAAAGGCCAGGACAGAGTCTCCCCTCACTAGTCCCCGGGGAGACGTGGACCTCAGGATTTCCAGGCTGGAAACACGCTCATTCCTTTTGGCATTTATCTCCGGGGCTTGGCCTCCTTCAGCATCTGGAAGTTCTTTCTGACTTCAAACCGGAATCCTTCCTTCTGTGATGCATCCCCATTTCCTCTGCCTTTTCCTCCATGGAGCCGCATTCCTGCCAAGAAAGAAAGTTAAAAGGGAACAAAGACATATGGTTTTCCTATTAAGATTGACGCCCACGTGTGAGCAGAAGAGAGGAAAGCATTCAAATTAGGGCTACGGAAATACATTTGCATGGCATCAACATTTGAAAATTTTTTTTAAGGTACCGAAAACAACGAGTGCCTCTTTTTGTCCAGTTTATTAAACTTTTAGACTATGAAGGAGATATTGGGGACTCCTCCGCAGAGGCCAGGGTAGCACGGAAAGCCCTGGATTTGGAGTCCCTGCATCATGCATTCAAAACCTGTTTCTGTGGGGCGCCTGGGTGGCTCAGTCAGTTAAGGATCCGACTTCCGCTCAGGTCATGATCTCACGGTTCGTGGGTTCAAGCCCCGCGTCAGGATCTGTGCTGACAGCTCAGAGCCTGGAGCCTGCTTCAGATTCTGTGTCTCCCTCTCTCTTTCTGACCCTTTCCTGCTTGCACTGTCTCTGTCTCTCAAAAATAAAAAAAATTAAAAAAATGAAAAAACCTGTTTCTGCCACTCTCTAGCCATGCAACTGTGGCCACATGTCCACGGGGAACGCCCCTTGTCTTTGAGACTCAGTTTTCCCTGTACAGTGGGGACCACGAGCTGCACCTGCCTGTCACAGGGCTATTGAGAGTTAATGTGAGGACGTGGAAAAGCCCAGTAGACCATGAAGCGCCGGTGTGCTGTGAATATGCTGCACCGAGGTCTCTGACAGTGTCCTGAGCAACCACCAGGGACAGAGCACCGCCACGTTGTTTCTTTTTGAGACATTGACAACCTGATACTAAAATTCATATGGAAATGCAAAGGACCTAGAACCATTCTTTGGAGAAGAACTAGGGGCACCTGGGTGGCTCAGTCCATTGAGTGTCTGACTTCGGCTCAGGTCATGATCTCGAGGTTCGTGAGTTCGAGCCCCGCACTGGGCTCTGTGCTGACAGCTCAGAGCCTGGAGCCTGCTTCGGAATCTGTGTCTCCCTCTCTCTCCCCCGCCCCCACTCATGCTCTGCCTCTCTCTCAAAATAAATAAATAAATAAATAAACATTAAAAATTTGAAAGACAAGAACAAAGTTGGAGAACTAAGGCTGCCTGGTTTCCAGCCGGTAGCATGACAGACAAATGGAGGGTCCAGAAATAGCTGCGCACGTGTGTGGATAACTGATTTTGTTTCACAGGGCGCTGAGGCAGGTCTGTGGAGAGAAGCCTGCCTAGTCAGCAAATAATGCTGGTACATCTGCATATTCATATGCTAAAAAGTGAATTGGGCCATGTGACAGATATAAAATATTTTTTGATAGAGGGGAGGGGTGCAAGTGAGCGAGGGGCAGAGAGAGAAGGAGGGAGAGAAAGAGAGAGAGAAGTGGGGCTCACCTGAAGCAGGGCTTGAGCTCACCAGATGCGGGACTCAAACTCACAGACCGTGAGATCATGACCTGGACTGAAGTCAGATGCTTAACTGACTGAGCCACCCAGGTGCCCCCAGATACAAAATTTAAGTCAAAATAATTGGAGGTGTAAATGTAAAACCTAAATCTATGAACTTTCTAGAATAAAAAGCATAGAAGGAAAACTTGGTGACCTTGGGGTAGGCAGAGACTCTCAGATATGACTTCAAAAGTGTAACCTGTCACATAAATGGGTACATTGAGTTTCATCAAAATTTTAAGAGCTTCTGCTTTTTTAAAGTTACTATAAAGAGACAGAGGAGCTAAGCTACGGACTTGGAGAAAATATTTGCTAATCGTATTATCTGGTAAAGGACTGGCAACCAGAATATATAAAGAGCTCTCAAAACTCAATAATAAACACGCAACACATATAAACAATGAGCAAAAGATTTGAAGGGACACTTTGTCAACAAAAGATATACAAATGCCATTGCTTGCACGCGCTCTCTCTCCCCATCTCCCCTCCCCCACCCCCAACCAGGTGAGGACACAGAAAGCAGCAGTCTGCAAACCAGAAAGAAAATCCCGAACTGGACCAGGCTGACACCCCAATCTCAGACTTCAGCCCCAGAAGCCTAAGAAGATAAATTGCTGTTGTTTACACATCCCCGTCTGTGGCGTTTCTTATGGCCGCCCGAGTGGACTAAGACAGTGGCTCAAGTTGAAGGCTGGTGACACCAAGTGCTGGCGGGGAAATGGAGTAAGTGGAACATGTGCACACGTGAGGGTATAAACGGCACAAACACTTTGGAAAACGGCTTAGCAGTTTCCTACAAAGTTAAACTGTAACCGCCATGACCCCCGTTCTTGTCCTAGGAATGTGCCCAGAAGTGAAAGCACATGCCCACAGGAAGACTTGTTCTCGAATGCTCTCAGCGCCTTTATCTGTAACAACCTAAACGGGAAACAACCCAACACACCGGGGTGTCTCTATCACATAGAGGACCAAGGCGGGGGCCCACCCTGCAGTGGGATGAATGCCCAGTGCCCAGGGTGGAGCCTGGCAGGTTCCAAAGGGGACTGATTCTCTGACCTAGAGCTGGCCTAGTGCTGCACAATGGGACCCTCAGAGCCTGCCCGGACCCTAGAGCAGAAGTGGCAGCCAGTGGGGGGTCTGAAGCCTGGGTCTGCAGGCTAACCTGGCCACGACTTGCCTTATGACCTCAAGGATCCTTGCCTCCTTCTGGGCCAACAGAAATATGATTCCAACTTCAACTGAACTTCCTCTGGAATTCCCCTTGACCCCTGCCCCGCCCATGCAAGCCTTCCCGCTCTGCCACACAGTAGGTGCTCAATACACGTTTGCCAACTGGTCAAAAACATCTACTCTGTGCTAGGCACTTGGCATATGACCGCTCCTTTAATCTTCTAAACACTCCCTCCATGTGGGTCCAATCAGCCCCATTTTAGAGATGAAAAAACTGAGGCTGAGTGAAATGACTGGAGGTACCCAGAGACACAGGACTCTAAAGAGGTGGCGCTGGAATTGGAACCCGGCTCATTAGACTCCAAAGCCCCCGAGTGTGCTGTCACAGTGGGCTCCCCAGCCTCTAAGGAGGGGATGGCTTTCCCTGACCCTTCCCCCCACACCACTGGACCCCCTGGACAGAGCTCACAGAAGTGCCTGGCAAGGCTTGCGGTGGCCCCAGCAGGTGAGAGCTTTGTGGACAGGGAGACAGTGAGCTGGCCCCGGGCCTCCGGGTCACCCGACGGGCTCCTGTTTGGGGTGTATCACCTTGAGCCCGGTTGGGTTTCTCGTAGGTTCCCACGGAGATCGCCTCTTCTGGGAGCCAGCGGATGCTGCCTTTCCTTCCTGACCAGGCGATGACTCCACTCGCTCTTCCCGTGGCCTCAGCCTTCAGCCCAACCGAATCGCGCCGGGAGGTCAGAGCTCATCATTACTTGACTAATCCTCATGTGGCAACACACTGGAGACTGTTTTTTTAGCACGAGGCAGGGCCCGACAGAGAGGTCTCTCCCTGCGCCTCGCCCTGTCTGGGTCTGCGGGCACCTCCTTCCTGGGAGCCCAGGAATGTGGGAACCTGGTGCTGGGTCCCCCAGACCCAGGAGCCTGCACCCCGCTGTGTGTTACCAGCCTTCCGGGGGCGGCTGCAATGTTACCATCAACTCAGTGGTTTAAAGTAACAGACATTTATTTTCTCGCTGTCCCGGAGGCCAGAAGTCCACAAATCAAGGGCCTATTGAGATGATCCAAGATGATCTCATCTCAGAATGCTTAATAACATCTGCAAAGACCCTTTTTCCAAATAAGGTCACATTCACATGTTCCCAGTGGACAAATATTTGGGGGGGGGGCGCCATTCAGCCTCTACATCCCAGAAGTTGCCTCAGCCGGTGCCAATTCACCGCACACCATGCTTCTCGCTAGCTGCTCCTGTCATCTGTCCTTTCCTCTCCTTCCCAGCAGCTCCCAGGCTAGGCAGACTCTCTTCTATTGCTGGGACTGGTGCAGTAGGCTTCTAACCTGCTCCATTTTCTTTTTTTCTTTTTTTAATGTTTTTTAAATTAATTTTTGAGAGACAGACAGAGACAGCGTGATCAGGAGAGGGTCAGAGAGAGAGAGAGAGATACAGAATCTGAAGCAGTCTCCAGGCTCTGAGCTAGCTGTCAGCACAGAGCCCCATGTGGGGCTCAAACCCATGAACCATGAGATTGTGACCTGAGCCAAAGCTGGATGCTTAACTGACTGAGCCACCCAGGCGTCCCTAACCTGCTCCATCTTCATCTCTCATTCTTTTCACTACTCCAGAGGGATTTTTCTAAACCACCAAATGGCCCTGTATCATTCTTGATTCACACACTTCGAAAGAGTAAGTGTAAGCTCCCAGGTGTGGTTGGTGTTTGAGACCTTGACCAGCTGCTCACCCTCTTGTCCAGGTCTCTGCTCGCGCCTTCTACCAGAGCCACCAACACTGTCAGGCCTTTAAGTAGATTCTCCTCTCACCTTGAAGTGCCTTTGGCTTATGCTTCTTGTTCCTTTCCCAGTCTACCAGCTGGAACATCTGGAAGGTCTTCCCTGTGTTGCCGGGTGGGCTCGAGCACCCTCGTCGGCCCCAGCACCTGTCACTCATCAGCACCAACCACTGAGATGCCCAGAGTCTTCTTCAAGAGATCTGGCATGTCCTGGGTAAGGCTCTCGGTCCAAGTGGCCTGGTAAGTCACTCAGAAGCAGAGACCCTCCCTAAGTGAGCGGCGTGATTCTGACAGCATCTTCCCACCCCTCGCATCTGAAAGTTGTGTGAATTGAGGTCCTGCCATGCACCATGGAGTATGTTTGAAATAAGCAAAGCCGTCCTTGGCCACAAAGGCTCTGAACAATTTGGGCAGGTCACTGGGTTTTTTGGAGCCTCTATTTCCTCATCTGAAAAGTGACACTGACTCTGTCTCCCTCAAAACAATGGTCTTGTGAACACAGAGTCACGGTTTGGCCCAGAAATTCTGCTCCTAGGTATGTGCCCAAGAGAAATGAGTCCACAAAAGAACTTGTACACAAATACTCCTAGCAGTGTGATTCATCGCAGGCAAATGGCCGAAGCGACCCAAGTGCCGGTGGAGGGGGTGGTTGAGGGGTGCTATCCGAAGGGTACGGGATTTCTTCAGGAGATGATGAAAATGTTCTAAAATTGTCCAACCTTATGAGTCATTGAATTATGCACTTTAAAAGGTGGACTCTATGGTATGTGAAATATATCTCAACAACCCCGTTCCAAAAATAACAAACAGTGGCAGTGTCGCAGAAGGGTCAAGTGCCTACGCTCTGGTGCCTGTCAAATAGATCTGAGTCTAAATCCTGGCTCCGTCACTAACCAGACAAGTGAGCTTGAGGAATATTAATTAACTTTCTAGAACCTCAGTGTTTTCATCTATAAAATGGACGCAATCCAAATACCTGCCTCCCAGAGATGTTTGGGGGATAAATGAGATGAAGCTCACGAAGTCTTCGGCACAGAAAGGGAGCGCTCGACATGGGCTGTGATTACCCTGCCCTGTGTTGTCAGGGACTTGACAGCGCCCAGGCGAAGGGAGGGCTCGGTTCATGAGGGATGTTGTGTGTTCTCAGTGGTGGGTGCTCCCCCCGGGGCTCTGGCCGGTGGTCTGCTCCTTCTCAGGAAGCAGAGGAGTGGGTTCTAGTGTGGCCCCTAAACCACGCCATCGCCCCGTGGTGATGCCAACCAGAGAGCGGGAGGGCGGCCGTGGCTGTCATCCACGCCTTCCCCTTGACTCTTCAGTAGTAGCCGTGGTGGTGGTAGTAGTGTTCTCAAGTGAGTTCACATACAGAGTAGTCTTGGCTTCGGGGGTAGAACTCAGTGACTCATCACTTACTGATGACACTCAGTGCCTTAAGTGTCCTCCTTAATGCCCGTCACCCATTTAAAGCCCGCCCCGTCTCTATCAACCTTCAGCTTGATCTCTGAGTCTCTTGAGGCACCTGGGTGGCTCAGTCAGTTAAGCGTCTGACTTCAGCTCAGGTCATGATCTTGCAGTTCGTGGGTTTGAGCCCTGCCTCAGGCTGTGTGCTGACAGCTCGGAGCCTGGAGCCTGCTTTGGAGTCTGTGTCTCCCTCTCTCTCTGCCCCTCCCCTGCTCACGCTGTCTTTCTCTCTCTCAAAAAAAAAATAAATAAATAAAAACATTGAAAAAAAAAAAGAGTCTCGTATGGTTTGCCTCCTTCTCTGTTTTTATCTTACTTTTCCTTCCCTTGCCCTGGGCTCATCTGTTAAAGTTTCTGAAACCCACCCCGGAGTGAAATCACATGATGTTTGTCTCTCTCTGACTGACTGACTTCTCTTAACAGGATACCGCCTCCTTCCACCCACGTTGCTGCAAATGACAAGATTTTATTCTTTTTCGTCACTGATGGTACTCCACTGTGTGTGTATAACCACATCTTCTTTATCCATTCATCAGGGGAGGGACATTGGGCTCCTTCCATAATTTGGCTATTCTCGAAAGTGCTGCTATAAACATTGGGGTGCATGTGCCCCTTTGAATCAGCATTTTTGTATCCTTTGGATAAATTCCTAATGGTGCAATTGCTGCGTCATAGGGTAGCTCTATTTTTAATTTTTTTTAATTTTTTAATGTTTTTTAAAATTTATTTTTGAGAGACAGAGAGAGACAGTGTGAGCAGGGGAGGGTCAGAGAGTGGGAGATACAGAATCGGAAGCAGGCTCCAGGCTCTGAGCTGTCAGCACAGAGCCCAGCGAGGGGCCCGAACTCACAAACTGTGAGATCATGACCTGAACCGAAGCCAGACGCTTAACCAACTGAGCCTCCCAGGCGCCCCTATTTTTAATTTTTTGAGACACCCCCGCAGGTAGGCGTACCCAAAGATGGCTGCCGGAGCCCCTGAGGATGCTTTGGATGCAGTGACTTCAGGGCACACTGTGGCCATCCGCACGCTCCGCCTAGGCCCCTGGTTGCCCTTTCCCGCTGGCCCCCTCTTCTGCGGCCAACCCAGGCCAGCACTTGTCCACAGGGCTGCTGAGCAAAGCCGTGGACAAGCTCCGGCCGCCGAGAACGCCCGGTGCCCACACAGGCCAGGCCCTCCCTCTGTCCGCGGTCCCCGGCTTCTCTCTGCACCAGCTCTCCGCTGAGCGCTTACTGCCTGTTGAGTGCCGACCCTGAGGTCAGTAGATAGGGCCCCGAATCTTCATCAGTGTTTGATGGTGTTAATCCACCCTTTCACTTCACTTAAAGAATTCCAAGACACATCTTGTATTTTTTTATTTTTTATTTTTTAAATATTTTAAACAGTTTATTTATTTATTTTGGGAGAGAGAGAGGAAGCATAAGTGGGGGTGGGGGGCACCCAAATGTCCATCAGCAGATGAATGGATAAAGAAGACATGGTATATATGTGCAATGGAGTATTACTCGGCAATCAAAAAGAATGAAATCTTGCCATTTGCAGCTATGTGGATGGAACTAGAGGGTATTATGCTCAGCGAAATTAGAGAAAGACAAATATCATATGACTTCACTCATATGTGGAATTTAAGATACAAAACAGATGAACATAAGGGAAACAAAAATAATATAAGAACAGGGAGGGGGACAAAACAGACGATACAGGGAGTAAACTGAGGGTTACTGGGGGGTTGTGGGTGGGGGATGGGCTAAGTGGGCAGGGGCATTAGGGAGGACGCTTGTCGGGATGAGCACTGGGCATTCTATGTGCCCCACTGGGTTCTAGTCCGGAAATCAGTATTGCACCTTATGCTAACTAACTTGGATGAAAATTTAAATAAATAAATAAATAATACAGAACAAAAAAAAAAAATAAGTGGGGGAGGGGCAGAGAGCGAGGGAGAGAATCCCAATCAGGCTCCGAACTACACGGAGCCTGACATGGGGCTAGAACCCACAAACCATGAGATCAGGACCTAAACCAAAACCCAATGTGAGATGCTTAACCGATGGAACCACTCGCCCCCGAGACATCTTTTAAAAAGGCCTGGCGTTCTCTCTGTATTTTTTTCTGCTCCTGGAAACAAACGCATAAACGTTGAAATGGAAATGATCCACTCAGGCACTTCTCGGATCAGGCGGAGCAGCTCTGGTAGACCTCCGGGTCCCCTCCGGGCACCACCTGCCCCTCCCTAGACTGTACCCTCTCCTTCTGGTCCTCAGGGTCTCTGACTCCTGGGAGCCTTCACTGCAGACTCGGTGGGGGGCGGGGGCGGGGAGCTGCACAGCCGTCACTCTCACGTGTACCATCTCCAGCCCCGCCTCCTGATGGGGCTGTAAAATGTGCTGGCCTGCCCTTAGGGGGCCAATCATGGAACCCGCAAGCTGGGAATGGTCCTCCTCGGAGCCCCCTGCTCCTCCACACTCACCCACCCCACCCTTTCCTCTGGATCCTTATGGACTTCGTAAGTGTGTCCCCTCCTCCCCACCTACCACTCTGTGATTGCTATGCCTCCACGGGACCCTTGTCCTCCCTGCTGGCCGGCCTCTTGCAGCAGCTCCTAAGCGACCTCCCTGTCTCCTGGAGTCCTGCCCCTCCCTCTCCATTCCCAGGAGGCAGCCAGGGCCCCTCTGATACTCAGCCCCCTCCATATTGCCCTGATCCCCTCCCCATTTCCCCTCTTCCCCTCCCCCTCACCAAATGACCCAGCATTCCAGAGCCCATAGTGCCTCTGAGCCTCTGCTCAGGCTGAGCTGTTTGCCTGGAATGTCCTTCCCACTGGCAGCTCAGCTACCACCTCTACCGGGAAGCCTTCCCTGATCTCACCGCACCCACACCGATTTCAGCTGGGGTTTATTAGGGGGTCCCGCTCTGTCTGGCATGTTGGCTGCACTCAGTAACTGTTGGAATCGAGCTGACTTTTCGTAAGGGCCCAAGGCTGTGGCAGGAAGCAGGTTGTCACCACGGCTGAGGTAGCTGGGGCCATCTGGGAGGAGAGTGGTTTCCAGGGCAGGGAGGCGGGGGCGGGGTTGGGGGGGGCTTCTCACATCCTCAGCGGCGAGTGGCAAAGGCTTTGGGTAAATATGTAAGAAGTGTGACGAATATCCACGCTCCCCGCCAGCCCGCCCCAGTGCCCCTGGGTCTCAGCCTGTAAGGTCCAGCCCTGACCCCCGGGCTCCCAGACAGGTGCTCCGAGAAGCAAGAATCCCAACTGTTCATGTCCTCACAGAAAAATGTCCATGGTGCTTAGAGTCTCGGTGTGACCTTGGTCTCAGGGAGTGGACTCCATGTTTCATCCACAGGGGCCACGTGAAGATGGCCAGGAACGGGGCGGGGGAAGGGATTTTGAGACGCCCTGCTGTGTGGTCAGCTTGGCCAAATAAACATCGACAAGAGGAGTCCCCACCAGGAGCTGGAACACGCCTTCGAGCAGTGCGCCATTAATCCTCACAAAGGGTCCCTAGGAGGAGGGTGTCCCTCGGCTCATTTCAGATTCAGGAAACTGAGTCTGCAAGCAGGTGGCAGAGGAGAGGGCTGTTCAGCGTTGGGCTGTTCTTTCTGATGTGCTCTCCAAGTAGATAGTGGTCATAACATAAGTCAACCAACGGAGCAGGGCGCCCCGGGGGCTCAGTCAGCGAGGGCCTGACTTGATTTCAGTCAGCGTCCGTGGGATGGAGCCCCGAGTCAGGCTCTGCTCTGAGCATGGAGCGTGCTCGGGATCTCACTCTTGCCCTTCACTCCTCTCCCCTGCTCGAGCTCTCTTTCTCTCTCTCTAAAAAAACCAAAACGTGGGGCACCTTGGGTGGTTCAGTCAGTTAAGCGCTGACTTTGGCTCAGGTCATGATGTCACACTTTGTGGGCTCAAGCCCCATGTCCGCCTCTGCGCTGACAGCTTGGAGCCTGGAGCCTGTTTCCAGTTCTTTGTCTCTGTCTCTCTCTGTATCTCTCTCTGCTCTTCTCTCACTTATGCTCTGTATCTTTTTCCTCTCAAAAATAAAATAAGCATTAAAAAATTTTTTTAATCAAACAAAACAAAAACCAGACCGCTGTCCATACATAGGGAGAAACAAAAAGCAGGCTGTGTTTTGAAGAGCTGCATATTCCCTCAGGTATCAAATAGGACCACCAGCCCTCTCCTGCCCCTCCCCCGCCCGCCCCCCCACCATGCACGTGGACTACCTGGCTGGCAGGGCACCTTCTCTCCAACCAGGCCTGTCCTCCGAGGCCCGCCCTCCCTCGGGGGGTAGGAAGCTCACCGGGTCACATCCTGTGGGGTTCACAGGTGTCAGGGAGCTGGTCCGGCAAACCTGGGACCCCGCCTCCCCCCCCCCCTCGTGAACCTACCACCGAATGACAAGTTGAATGACATCTCCGGGCCTCGGTCCCCACATCTGAGAAAAGGTGGGTAAGACCATCAGAGTGGATGTGAGGCTCCCCGGCAGGGAGGCGTGGCAAGGCCCCTGACAGACGGTAAAGTGATGCGGCAGAGGGGAGGGTCCTGGTGTTGCCGGCACCATCTGAAGCCTTGGATGCACTTCCTGGTTTCACTTGGCTTCTGGAATTTCCCTAGAAAGGGAGCAGTGCCCATGGCTGAAGGAAGGGCAAAGTCCTGATGTCCTCATAGGGGAGGTGGGACAGTTAATTAGGGAACTCTAACTCCTTCGGAGGACACCTGCCCCCCTTCTGTCACCCTGAATAACTCCCAGTTGGTGGGACGCTGAGCCACTTTGGGGCTCCATAGGCCACAAAAAACAGGACCCACTTCTCCACGTGGCCATCAAGACGCAATGCCTAGCACCCAGGATACTTCCAGGGGCCCATGAAAATGGTTCCATTTTCATTTCTTTTGAAATCTGAAGAAAAAAAGAAAATAATAATCATGAATACGTGATCATGAATCCCGCGGCCATTATGGTTCTCATGATGCCAATGTCGTCATAAAATGTAATACCTGTTTGTCTATCAATCTTATGGACGAAGGGGCCCACGGGAGTCAAACGGCTGCGGATCCACGAAAGTCCTAGTGAGGCTCTGACAAAGAACAGCATCCAGGGGGCAAGGCATCCCCTCCCCTCGTCTGGGACCACTGAGCTGGAGTGAGCACATTGTAGACTGACCACAGTCCTTTGCAGGACTTGTTGCTAAAGAGGAGAGGCAGAGTCTGTGTACCCGGCCCTGGATCTGGGCGGCCTCTCTCACTTGCTGTGGACAATGAACGGGGCAGAAGTGACCTTGGGTAAGTTCCTAGCCTCGGCCTCCAGAGCTCTTGCAGCTTCCGGTCTCTTGCTTTTAATTTTTTTATATGTTTTCTAAAATGTTTATTTAATTTTGAGAGAGCAAGAGCTGGGGTGGGGCAGAGAGAGAGAGAGAGGGAGACAGAGAATCCCAAGCAGGGTCTGCGCCGTCAGTGCAGAGCCCGATGTGAGGCCTGAACTCATGAACCTGAGCCAAAATCAAGAGTCGGACACTTAACAGATTGAGCCGCCCAGGCGTCCCCCCTCCTCACTTCTCTTGCTTTTAGAGCCTCAGGACCACTGGGTAAATAATCCCGGATGCTCCTGAAAGACGAGAGGGACACTGAGCCAGTTTCTCTGTCGCCCCGGCAATGGCCAGCCAGTTTCCTGATCAGAGCTGCCAGCCGACCGCAGACCCTGAGAAGCAGCAGCACTGCCCGGCTGAGTCCAGCCCACGTTTCCTGACTCACACGATTATTGGCCAAATAATCGTTGTCTTAAGCCACTACCTTTTGGGGTTTTTTTTTATGCAGCAAAAGCCTTAACGGATGCTGCTGCTGCGGTCTGTCCTGAGGAAGGACTTGTAAATGAAGAGGTGACAGGCTGTCACTTCATCTTCTAACCCAAAGCCTGAGAAATCAACTTGGCCAGTGTCGTCCAATGGAAATGTAATGCGAGCCATGGACGTGAGCACGTGTCATTTTAAATTGGTGAGGGGATATCACCTTTTTTTTCCCTAATGTTTTATTTATTTTTGAGAGAATGCAAGCAGGAAAGGGGTAGAGAGAGAGGGAGACAGAGGATCCAAAGCAGGTTCCGAGCTGTCAGCACAGAGCCTGATGTGGGGCTCCAACTCATGAGCTGTGCGATCATGACCTGAACCGAAGTCGGACGCTCAACCTGGACGCTCAACCGACTGAGCCACCCAGGTGCCCCGAGGGGATGTATTTCCTAAAAAGTGCAAAGAAACAGGGGAGATTAAAGTTAGTAATATATTTTATTCAACCCAATGTATCCAGGATATTAATATTTCAACACCTAATCAGTATAAAAATATTCATGAGCTATTTTACATTCTTTTATTCATACTGAATCTTCAACATCCGGGGTATGTTTTATATCGGCAGCACTAGCTGGTTTGGAGCAGCCACATTTCACGTGTTCTATGGCCTCCTATGTCTCGTTGCTACCGTAATGGACGGCACAGACCGCAGCTAGTGTTTCTGAATGTTTGGATCTCACTAGCCGGGAAATATTTCCCTCATAATCGTGGAGGCCAATACTGCCAATTTTTTATTTGGCTAAAAAGGATATTAAAAATGAAGGTACCACCGTCTGTTTTTTGATCATGTCCCAAGAGAAAGAACTTTAGCTGCTCCACAGCATAGAAAGGATCTAATCTCAGATACAGGGTACCTGCACACTGAACACACTTATCTCTAAGGAAAACTTAATGCACTCTGGTCATTTTTCTCATTTTGCCACAGATAATAGAACATATCACCCTGCTCCTGAAACCGCAGGTCTTGTCCATTGGCCCTTAGAGTCACCTGGAAAGGGGCTCTAACGGTATCGATGGCCCACTTAATCTGAACCTTGGCAGGCGGTGGGGGGTGCGGGTGGGGCATGCATAGGTATTTAAAACAATCTCCCCCCAAGTGATTCTAATACAAGGTTTGGGTGGGAAGCCGCTCCTTCAGTTCAAAATAACCCTTTTCTTTCAGAAATGGGGGAAATAGGTTAAGAGGAGGGAAGTGAGTTAGGGCCAGCACAGGAAGGAGGCCCAGGATGTCCATGCCCCAAGTCAAAGCCCTCCTCCCCCAACCCTTACCCCATAAGGGAAGAAGGAATGGGGCCAAGGGCTGCCTGGGCCCAGAGAGCAGTAACTCTGAGGGAGCCAGCTGCTGAGATCAAGGTCAGTGGGGTCAGCGAAGAGGAAAGAACGCGGCACTCGTCCATTAAAGAAGCAGATTTTCTGCGGAACTGTGAGAGCCTGACACAGCACGTACAACTAGCCTCCACCTTGAACACCTAAGTGACTTTGTGCTTGGCATTTCTTCGGGCTCCCGCCCGGTGGTGACTTACCACCTGTGTGAGAGATAGGGAGCAGCCCTTGTTAGGGTATCCGAGGCTGTCGCTTGAGATAAAAAAGGATTCAACTGACTCCATTTGCATCTGGGACCCAGGCTCCATTACTGACCAGCAGTGTGACCTTGAGCAAGTCACTTAACTCCTACGGATGGGTTCCCACGTCCTGGATTTCTTGGGAGACAGAAATGATCCATGAAAATGCTTATCCAGGGGCGCTTAGGTGACTCAGTAGGTTAAGTGTGTGACTCTTGATTTCGGCTCAGGTCACGATCTCACAGTTCCTGAGATCTAGCCCCACATCCGGTTCTTCGCTGACAGTGTGGAGCCTTCTTGGGATTCTCTCTCTCTCTCTCTCTCTCAAAATAAATAAATAAACTTACAAAAAAGACAAAGACCAAAAATGTTTATGCGGAGCCCAGCAGGAAGTAAATTCAATAAAGGATAGCTATTGGTATGTTAATTATTTTATAAGCACGGTACATTATGTGCCAGGTTAACTGTTTTAAGACCTTTATATGCATCAAGTCATTCAATCCTCATTACAACCCCATGAGATAAGCCCTTTTGTCATCCTCATTTTATGGATGGAAAAACTGAGACCCAGAGTGGCTGAGTTACTTGCCACAGTCACACAGCCAGATAGCGGCGGAGTCATGGCCTGAACGCAGGTAGGGCTCCAGCATCCAGCATCCGTCCCCCTCGAGGCTCCCTGCAGCTAACCCCCCCCCCCACCCCGTTCTTTCCTTCCCTTCCTTTCTCCCTCCTGGGCCCTGCCTGTGTGCAGACCCTTGGCTGCCGGAAGCAGCAGCTACGGGGAAGGGTGAGAAGGAGCCCAGACGGGAGGGTTGCTGGGAGAGGCGCCCCGTCGATGAGCCCCTGTGCTGAGCCAGGTACGCGGCGAGGTGCCTTCGGGCCCCGTCTCCGGCCATCTCGCAGCGTTGGGCACCAGTGCAAGGCTGGTGCTTTAGCTCACTCTACAGAAGAGCCGTGCGAGGCTCTGAGAAGTGAAGGACCTTGCCCTGAAGACTGGGCTCTGGTGGGGCAGAGCTCAGAAGCTGCCTGGACGGGGCTCCCCCAGGC